>JH792493.1:56954-91519 GCA_000291705.1 Sphaerulina populicola P02.02b
AAAAAAAGCAAAAAAACAACTCACCCAAGCAGCCAACAAACAAGCAAGTTCATACTGAGAAAATTTCTGTCCAATACACGATCTTGGACCATGCAAAAATGTCAAAAATGAATAATTCGAATCCGCTCCACCTCTTTTTCCTTCTTCACTATTACCATTGTTACCATTATTACCATTACCATTACCATTATTACCATTATTACCATTACCACTCTGACTCTGACTCTGACTCTGACTCCTACTACTCTTCAACCACCTCTCGGGCCGAAACTCCAAAGCATCCTCGCCCCACAAATGCGAGCAAGTATTAATGGCCGCGGGAGCGAGAATGATCGTCGTTCCTCGCGGGATCACGTGCCCTTGAATGGACGTGTCGCGGTCGGCGACGCGCAGAGTCAGACTGACGGGCGGCCAGAGCCGGAGCACTTCGGTGCAAAACGCTTGGAGGTACTCGCAGGAGTCGATTTGCGCCGCCGTGATGGCGCTGGATAGGGAGGGGATTCGAGTCCGGATTTCGGCCCGGAGAGTGCTTTGGATGGATTTGTGTTTGCAGAGGAGGTAGAGGGACCAGATCTGTGAGGGAGGGGGAAGAGGGTTAGTTGGGTGATTTGGTGATTTTTTCTTTTTTTTCTTTTCTTTTTGTAGAGAAAAAAAAACAAGAGGAAAGAAAAAACTTACCATGGCGGTGGCGGTGGTTTCATGTCCTGCTATGAGAAATGTCATCATTTGATTCACGAGCTCATGATCCTGGAATCCTCCTGATCCCAGTGCAACAGAGAGTATGTCGACGTCTTCCACGCCCTTTTCAGCCAACACGGTTCGCTTCTTGGCAATGAGATCGCGACAGACTTGTTTGATGTATGCGGATGCGGCGTTGAGCTCTTGATTCCGCTTGATCGGGAGGTTCCTCGTGAGCCAGGTAGGGAGAAAAATGGCCAATACCTGCAACATTCTACAACAGGGGGCCAAACGTCAGTGAGACTCAGTGAGTTGATCTCGTGGGACAAGTATATGTAGGCAGTGAACGAAAAGGAGCTGTCCGTAGTACATACCTCCCAGCTTTCCCGGGGTTAAAGATAAGCTTATATGTCTGATGCAGCTTATTGTCAGGATTCTGGAGGGCATTGAAGTCCTGACCCATCCCACTCAAGCCGATAATGTCGAGTGTCGCGCGTGAAGTCCAGTTGCCAACATCCACAGCGCCGTGAATATGTTCGGCAGCAGCATTTTCGAGATTCGTGTTATCCGTGTCCGACACATGATTCTTATCGACTGCTGCAGTCGATACATTCGCAAGGCATTCCACGAGTTCCTGGGCTTTGCTCCAGAAAATCGGCACGATATTTCTTTTCAAATGGCCAAAGGCGAACGCGGGCGCCAAGTTCTTCCTTTGGATTTTGTGCTCCTCGCCTTCTGCGAGCAAGACTCCGATGCCCAGAATTCGGCCGAGACCATTGCGGAAATGCCATGGCTTGACAAAGTCGTAGTTCTTCGTCACGAGGACCTCGCCCAGTGCTGCAGGAGTGGTGATGAGAACTCGTTGTTGGAACCAGACCGAGTATGTAATCAAGCCCTGGTTCGGCACATTTTCAACCCAGTCTCGCATCGGTCTTCCCGATGGTTCTGCGAGGACCCTCTTGGTTTGACCCCAGAACCAATGCGCGTTCGGGGCCTGGGGTAGATGGCGTAGTGTGCTGATGTAGTGGGGCCATATCAAGATCGAGTACAGCTGATAGACAAGGAATAGCGTGCAGAAGAATAGGGGAAAGGTGGCGAAGGGTGGTGTAAGTGAATAAGTGCTGTATCTGGTGATGAGGAAGGTCAGGGCAGCAGCAAGTGCGGTGACACGTGGTAGCAGAGCCATGGTAGAAACAGAAAATCTACCAGTGACCGAAGCAGGGGTAGGAGGTAGAGTTGAAGTGAGGTAAAAAGGTACTGTAGGAGGTAGAGCAAAAGAAAGCCAGATATTGCCCCCACACCCCCAGACAGCGCCTTGAGTCTATCGGTGCGAATTAGTTGAATTCTACCTACTTTCTAGGCGCTGATTTGACGAGACCTCACACAAACTAAGGTAAGGTGACAATCAATGACGAGGACGACCCTCGGGAGTCGGCAGCAGCTGCATGTGCTCGGCGTCGGCGTGTTGAACCTCGCCGCGCCGTTTCTCGGGCCGTCCAGAGATACCTCCTACATATATATAATGTCTACCGATAGCAGATGAAGAAGCCTTACTCGCGAGCAGTCAACGTGGAATCGTCAGAGGATGTAAGCACTGGTATATCAATTCATGAGGTAACGAGACCTGTACACTTCTGGAAGTACTTCAGCCCTCCATCTCGTGGGTGTCGCGACGTCCATCACTGGAGTGCCATAAGCAGAAACACAATTTCAGTGCACTACCTCCCTCCGCTGCGGAGTGTTCCGTAGCAGGCTAACGTCCATCACGAGTGTTCCGCGCTGCGGGATCTGTATCTTTGTCCCCTCCTCTTCGATGCCTCGCAGCCACGCTGCTTCCTCGGAGCCATCTTGATCCTGCTCCTGATCCCGTGAGGGCTCTACCGAGAGATCGTCTGTTTGCTCTCTGTGATGGTTGGCCGTGTCGATCAAGCCTTGATTCAGGTCTGCTTGGCTCGGATGGCTGATATCGATCATATGGCTATACTCTCAGTCAGAAGTGCAGAACGGGATGCCGTGCCTTGCCAGTACATACTCGGCCGCCTGAGCAGTAATGTGCTCCAGAGCATCGCGCTCTCTTCTCAACTCCTCTTCGTCGCGAGGCGACAGACTGTCGCTATCTTCGATGGTGCCGTACGTCGGTTGTTCTGAATTCAGAATGCGATCGAGGTCACCCTATGCGCGAGGGTCAGCAAGCAGTCGTTGAAGCGAGTAAGGTGACTACTGACATCCTGCGAAGAAGGCCACTGACCAAGACATGAGCAGAATGCGCCCATTCCATCAATGTCGGTATTGATGCAGAGTCACACCATACATCCGCCTCTTTTCGATCGCTGTGCGCGCCAGCGCTCATGTGAGTAGTACTAGGTATGCGCCCGGTATGCACAGAAAAGAGGATTACAAGGAGTTGGCCGGCTGGAAACAAACTAGTGCAAGTGCACGCGCACGCTGCGGGTCGCGCGGGCCGCTCACTGCCCGCTGCGGCCGCGCCGCCGCGCTAGAATCGTTCTAAAGTGAGATTATGTATTCTTCTTTGTCCCACCACCAACCACCACCACCACCACCACCTCCACCACCACCACCATACCACCACACCACCACATTACCACTCTAAACAGTCCATTCATCATCATGAGTCCCAGCCTTCAACTCTTCTCAATGTGCCTGGCCCACTACTGCGTCTCAGCCCAGGATGGTGCACGACGACATGTCCATCTGAGGCCCATCTCCCACTGAGATGACCGACATTCGTGGACCACCAGCATGTCGAGTGGAGCATCCAGCAACGGCAGACAGTGGGCAGTATCGTGATCATCACATAATCTTGACATCAGGAGGATAGCCCTCTTGCGCGTCATGATTCATCTCACATTCCTCGTAGCAACCATGAGCGCCCCGCAAGGTACGAGTATGTACAGACTCCGGCAAGGGATTTCGGACATGTTCGCGCATCTACATTCTCTCCAGGTCGTCGGAATGATTGACCTCAACGTCGATCTGAATCGCCCCAGACAGGCTGCGATATCCAATGGCAGGCACCGGCATGTCCTCACGTCTCAGCACCACACCATCCTGTCGCTGAAACCCCATTCCAACATGTCACCTCTTCTTTCTACGATCTCTGCAAGGCATACAGTATTCGGATTGCCAGGAGGTCGGTCGTGCTTACAGCTGAGACTGACCTGAATATGCATGGTATCTTGGAAGCTATAAGATAGATGTGTCGCAGAATACCAGAGTCCATCTACCCTCCATCACGATACCAAGTCCTTCGTTGTCAACAGCAAGCAGATCCTCATCACTCATTGGAAAGGGCTGTCTAACAGTATGCGCTCATATACAGCGCTGGCCCTAGGGCTAACTCTTGCTCATCACGCGGCTGGCCGAGTGGCCAACCCGCCTACAGATCTTCAGCTTCAGCAGCGCGAAGTGCCCCAGCAAAATGCCGTCCGCAGGATCTTCAATCGTTTGTTCAAAAAGGCACCGGCAGCGACCTGCTATCAAGATAACTATTACGATTTCGTCCACGATCCGAGCTTTGGCCAGGACTTCTGCAAAGCATACATCACATATCCCAACACGACTGTTGTCGTGACCAAAACTCCCGCCAGGTAAGATTTGGGGAAACGTAACGTGAGATACTCTGCTCATCACCACATAGCACCTTCTACTCTACGTACACAACACAATGGTTCACCGAGCATAGTGTCACCACTGTACCTGCTGCTACTGTCACCGTCACCGGCAGTGCCGGCTTAAGCGCTAGAGACGCTGCTCCTGAGCCCGCAGCACTCTCCAATGCGCAGATGGCTGAGGCTCTTGACTCATTTCGCAGACAAACAAATGCCCAGGGCTCCGATGCAAGCATGTCTGCCTCTTTCTCGAGTGCATGCGCTTGCCAAAACTTCGCCGGGCCAACAGTCACCACAACACGCACAGGCAAACCAAATGTGTTCACCATCTCTGCGTACGACCAGGAGACCACCACGATCGTTTCTACAGTCTCAGCGGGCACTGTGACCAGCACGGTCGCACCAAGTGTCAGTGCTTCGTCATCCAGCTCATCTGTCTCTGTGGCGCCTGCTCCCGGCCCAACCGCGCCTCCTTTCACATGTCCACAGGACAACGGTGCCATCGTTGTGCAGCTCATCGGCGTTGCAAGATATCAATACCTTATTCAATGCGATACAGATATCACTGATCCCGACTTCTACGGCATTCTCTCGTACAACAGTTACTCAGAATGTGGTGCAGCTTGCTCGACCGCCAACATGCGATCTGGCAGTTCCGTCTGCCAGGGATTTTCCTACTACGATGCGCCTAGCAATCAGGGCTATAATTGCTTCTTGAAGGGAACAGCCAACCGTACCACCGCAGCGGTGGGCGTCGACAGTGGCATACTGCTGGCGATCGACATTGGTGTTACAAATGCCTCTTCTGAGGCGACTACTGAGGCATCTGGAACTCCTACACTGGCTGCCCGAGATGCCAGCTCCTTGATGGCATCTATCTTCTCAGACAGCTCGACTGCCATCGCTATCATCACGCCCAAGCCTATGGTAGTAAGCGGCCGCGCCGCCGCTGCCGAAACATACTATTCAACATACATCTCCGATGGCTCGACGTTCTCCACCGGGACAGCTTTCTCGACTTACTACACCATAGGTTCCATGTGGTACACCACTTACTACACCGCCTACTCCCTGTCATGGGCTTCTGCTACAACTGTATACGCGAGCTCTGCAACAGGGGTATACATCAGCAACTCGAGTTCAAGCGGAACAGAATATGGACCCGCTAGCTCTAATGGCAACTATTACACCATCACTACTACCAACTACACTCAAAACTACCCAGAAGGCTACAACGTAACACAGATCACTGCAAACAACACCTTCAATGCCGGCGGCACTCAACTCTCTGGTCAGACAGTAACCTCATACTTTTCCTACGCGACTGGTAGCTCAAGCTCCGGCAGTGGAGGTAATATTGCGAGCAATAGCGCTGGCATTGTGACTGCTACATCCGCCTGGACTAGTTTGCTTTCCACTGGCGTCGTAGTGTCAGGCGGTGGTGGCGCTAACGGAGGTGGTAATGGGGGTCAGGGGTCTGGAGTCTTGCAAACACCAGCACCCGTCATTGTCAGCACTGGCGGCGGTACCGCCTACAGCACTGGATTTGCGGCCTCGGGCGTGGCAGGTGGCAATGGCGGCGCAAGTGGTACTGCTGCTTCGGGACTCTTGCCCTCGAATGCCACATCTTCCGTACCCACCGTCACACTGACTTCCGTCACCTCCGGTCAGACAGGTATTGTGGGCGCTAGCTCATTCATCGGATCTGGTGTTATCTCGTCTTCCGGAGCTGGCTTTACCCCAATCACAGTCATTAGCGGCGGCAGTGGTCTCAGTGGCGCGTCTTCGTCATTTGGTTCCGGGATTATTTCATCGTCTGGATCTCCGTTTACTCCTGTGTCTGTCCTCAGTAGCGAAGGTGGCACTAGTGGCGCCTCCTCAACAGCTGCCTCTGGAATATTGCCCAGCTCTGGCCTGTCAATCACTCCCAGTTCCATGACGAGCGGCGCGTCCGGCACTTCTGTTGCGGGTTCCTCCGTGGCTTCAGGTGGGTTCTCATTCAGCAACACCAATGGTATTCGATCAGCAACACAGGGTTCCTCTGCAACTGCTGCGTCTGGCTTGATTTCATCCTCAGTTCCTTTGAGCTTACTGAGCACGACCTCGACCTCCACTCCCCTGATACCCACCGAGAGTATTCCTGTTGTTACAGGGTCTGTGCCCTTCAGCGCTCCAAGCGGACCTCGTAGCGGCACCATATCACCAAGCTCCAACTCTTCAGCGCCATCCACTACGGGCTCGTCCACGCCCCCGCAAGCCTTTACGACAACTTACACGGAGTCCTTTCCGATCGACACTACCCTCAAACTCCCTCCTTTCACCAACTCTATACGCTCTCGCTCCGGCTCTCTCTTCTCAGGGACAAGTTCAATCGGATCGGGAGCGTCCTCATTCTTCCCATCTAGTACATCAAGTGTATCCTTGCCATCGCTGGGATTCCCATCGTCGACAGGCTCTGTGCCGTTCAGCGCATCAACTGGTCGTCGATCTGGTACTTTGTCATCATCTTCGACATTTCCATCATCTACCGGCTCAGTGCCATTCAGCGCACCTACCGGGTCGCGCTCTGGTAGTCTTCCCTCGTCTGGGTTCCCAGCATTTAACACCTCGGTGCCATTGAGCGCGCCAACAGGCTCGCGCTCTGCTAGTCTTCCCTCGTCTGGGTTCCCAGCATTCAACACCTCGGTGCCATTGAGCGCGCCAACAGGCTCGCGCTCTGCTAGTCTTCCCTCGTCTGGGTTCCCAGCATTTAACACCTCGGTGCCAATGAGCGCGCCAACAGGCTCGCGCTCTGCTAGTCTTCCCTCGTCTGGTTTCCCAGCATTTAACACCTCGGTGCCAATGAGCGCGCCAACAGGCTCGCGCTCTGCTAGTCTTCCCTCGTCTGGTTTCCCAGCATTTAACACCTCGGTGCCAATGAGCGCGCCAACAGGCTCGCGCTCTGCTAGTATTCCCTCGTCTGGGTTCCCAGCATCTAGCACCTCGATGCCTTTCAGCGCGCCAACCGGGTCGCGGTCTGGTTCTCTGCCAACACCATCAAGCTCACGCACCGCTCCAATCGGCACCGCGCCCTCTTCGTCGAGAACCTTCAGCGCTCCCACGGGCTCGCGCAGCGGCACAGCTCCCCTCTCTTTCCCCCCTTTTCCCACAGCGAGCGCCAATAGCAGTTGTGTGACCCAGATCATGGGCACGATGACCATGTTCACCACCGTCACCGAGTATGGTTGTTACTCCAATTGCCCTGCAGGATACTATGGTGGTGGTTCCGGCGATTCGCCAAAGACTTTTGGACCTCCTGACTTTTAGGATTGAAGAGAATAGAGAGGGGAAGGGGGAATTCAACTCGGACCCTGAGTATTTGAGAAAGCGGCGTGACTGATTGATCGATGGAAGAGAGGGAAGGAGGTGCGCGCGTTCGGCGTTTGGTAGGTAATGATGAGATACATGACTTAGGTAGCTAACGATCTGAATTGATTTGATAGAGAGAGAGAGAGAGATAGTTTGTTCGGTAGTGCAGGTCGATTTCCGAAAAGAAAAAAGCACCAAAAGGCATTTTTACTTCACATCATCCAACGGGCCAACGAGACTTTTTTCAAATGTCCTCAAAATGAAAAAAAAAGTGTCAGTCTGGGAGATTCCTCCTCGATACTTTCTCGCAAAAACAAAACAATAAAAAAGGGCACGTGTCGGTCAATTCTTAAGCGCCCGCTTCATGTCCATGGGGGTGAGTGTGAGTGAGGTGAGCGGCTTCGACGCTTCCTGTCAGACTTTGATTGGTCAATTTTCTTTCACCACCACATGCAGCATTGGAGAATCGAGAACTTCGTTTCAGCAGTAAAAATTCAAATTCTCAGGTGTGGTGTAACTTCTAGTGTCATCGTAGCCACAGAAAAAAAAACAAAAAAGAAAATAAAAAGAAAGAAAAAACTCCAAAAGCCAAAAGAAAACCAAAACAGACTCCGCACGTCCAGGAAAGACCAGCCCTAACACCCCTGCAGCTTAAGCCCCGAAGTTTGCACAAACCGCTACTGCTGCTGCTGCTACTCCACCACCACAACAACACATGTCAATCGGGGACTAGTTTCTGAACGAGTGGCCATGGTAACAGGAAAATGGCAGGTGAAACAACCCCAAGTTCTGCCTTTTCTTACTCATCCTCTTCTTGCCCGCTCAACCACTCCTCTTCGGGTTGCCAACGTTCTGATACCTCCGATCCTTTTCCGCTTGAATGCTGGCAATCTCGCGCTCCAGGGTCATGATATCTTCGGCAGCTTTTTCAATGGAGGCTCTGAAACGATGGGGCTCCTGCAGCCAACGCGCGCGATCAGACATGGCTTTCTCGCGTCGACGAAGCTTCTTCTCAATCTTCTCGCAGAAAGCACACTTGTCCGGCAGATCAATGGTGCAAAAGATCATTTTCATGCCGCAAGTTTCACCGATGCGATACTCTCTGTTGCAGTGCTGTTTGAAGTTGCCCCACTTCCAGTCACGGCAGCAGAACTTGTAGCACTCGAAGAAGCACATGATGTCGTCGTTGATGCTGGGGTTTGGGCCGAAGATTTATCTGTGTTGTTGGTCAGTGCTTGCCACAATGCACACAATGCACGAGCATTGAAGCTCAGGCTTACCTTGAGTCCTTGTCCGTGCGTATGCAGCTTCGAGTGTGGATGGGGAGTGATGGAGCTATTCCAGTGACACGTCAGATGATTCAAGCTTGGACAATGCTCACAGCGCCATCGCCGCATCGAGTGCTGATAGCCATTGACTAAAGCACGGGTACGAAGCCAGACGCCCAAAGCCTAATGCACTGAGGGTCGTTGAGCAGTGGGGGTAGGCGTGATGACATACCAGATCGTGTGGTCTTGAAAATTCCTCGGGGAGGGGGTGCAGAAGTTGTAGTGGAAGTGGCAATGGGATGTCTGTCGAGAGAAAATGTCGACCTGGTAGCATGCTGCCGCTATTTATGCCTTCCATCTCCTCGCCCAAATGTACCCTCAGCAGCACCCGTGTATTACCCTCGCTGTCGGTTAAGCCCATAGCTCCTCGAAACGCGTCAGCCAGCAACACATTGCATGCTCAGCATCGGCATGATCAGGCCGACTGGGTCCTCCGGGTCCGTCGGATCGTCTCCGTTGGGCTTAGATTCCTCATCCAGAGGGGTACGATGGCAGCTAGACTTCGTCGCTTGCCAGGACTATGCAGCTTGATATTGCCGTCGGTGCGATCAACGACGGCGTGGCATGCTCTCCGCCACTGATTGCTCGTCCGCGTCGCATGTCCCTCGCATTGTCCTTATCCAGCGTCTCCACTTGGGGCAAAGATGGCGGTCATCGAGCGTGGTCGTGAACAGCTAAGTTCCATAGTATATACGGGAGTGAGGAAGGGAACTAGTGTTGTTTGCGGTCACGTGCCACTAGCTCCAGACGTTTGCAACGTCAGGCACGACTTGTACCAGCCATTGGGCATATTTTTCGAGCCAAACGCGTGCCTGAAATCATCATATTGATTTCTGGGTCGCCGATAGCGGACCTACTATTCCAGTGTAGTCTACTGAGACCCAGAGTAGGCCTCAGGCAGATCACTGCATCCTTCCTAAGAACACGTGAGTGGCATTGAAGTCGATGGCATGATGCAGCAGATGCGAGCTCGGCAAACATTGCACTGTGTACACGAGCTAGAGCACCATCATGCTTGTTGATTCGCTTGAAGTTGGCGCGGAGCCAGTCTCGTGGATTCGTGGGTGTTGGCACAAGCACGGACAATGGACTAACGCTGTATGCCGTTTGTCATCTGTCAACGATGCATGCTGGTTTCTGAGGGACCGAGCGGGGCCCAGGCATGGGCAGCCAGTCACCTTATCTTGCCGTACTGCAAGGAATGAGTCAAAGTACTGGGCCGGTGTGGTAATAGCCCATTAACCTCGAGTCCGAAAGCTGCCATGTCCGGAATCTCGCTATTGAGCATCACCCCACCCTGGGCGGCCAGCCTGTCACTGCTACGACAGCATATGCCAGTGACGACAGGGCAGTGCTTCATGTGTGTGACACACCTTTCATCGACGGTGCCGTCTGGGCTTGAATTCGTGCCGGAGGATGGTCATCTGTGCAGGGCAGAGGTTCGGGGGTATTGCAACGTACAGGCTAGATTCGCCCTGGCTTGTCTCCGCTCTGCAACGTGGCAGCTCGAGTATGGTTGATTAGCAGAAAAAGGCTATCCGAAGGCTCAAGAAGGTCGTTGTTGGTACATATCCATGCAGCAGCTGGGTGGGATCTGAAACGCTCACGATTGGCCTGCTCTTCCTGCCCACATACAATGCTCTCACCGATGTACTTGCTCGTAGCAGCTGTGCAATACGCGCCGAGAACTCTGTCCAGTGAAGCTAGACGTGCTACAGAAGCGTTGGTCGAGGATGAAGGGTGAGGGTGAATCAATGTCTGGCGGTGGAGGCTCGCGCAGCTTGCAGTGTACCTGTGGACAGCACCGGGTCATGTCCGATGAACCGCCCGGCGGGCGCTCACAGCTCTTCTTCTGCCTCTGCGCAGGAACAGCGTGACCTGTGAGCATCAGGGCACCGTGCGAGGCTAGCGCTCGCGTTCAGCGGCAGGCGAAGGCGAGAGCAGGTTGGCGCTGACAACGAGCGCAGTGACGCAGCGTAGCGGCCGCGGCAGCTCAGACATGCTTAGCGTTGGCAGAAAGTGTATATGCGGCTGATACGACAATCGAAGCTCGTAGCGAAATTCTGGCAGCCAAATTCTGCCATTGGATGAGAGTGAACAATCTTGCCATGAAGCAAGAGTCGCGCGGCTGTACAGATGACGTCCAATCCAGCCCTAGGCCAGGCGGTCATGTGAATGGGAAGTGCCGCTGGGCAGTGGAGCCCCTCTGAGTCGGTCACGGTCGACCGCAGCAGTCAAAATCCATGTGATGAGAAGTCGCTGTTGGACCAGGAGACTAGGAGGTAATAATGCGAACTCCCGGACCTCTCTATTGGGTCGAACAGAGGTCCCCAGCGGCCAATCAGCGGGCGAGAATGGTTCGCCGGAGGCAGACCTCGCAATCAGCCGGCGGGCGTCGGTGTGAACCTACAGCGTAGTAGTATCCAGGAGGAGGGAGGTATCGTGGTGTGTTTCGGGAAGTAATGGGTTTGGAACGCCAACCGCGGGTGCCAGCTCAGCACAAGTTCGGGTGGTAAGGGAGGTAGTGCGGAGGAGTGTGCGATGGCGAAAATTCAAGATGCCAAGGACGCCAACAGGCTCGTCCCGCGCGGGAGCTCCCATTACATTCACGAATCACGAGCTGTTGTGGGATCTGTAGTGCGGAGGTATTGACTAGGTAACTTGGCATCAAAGGGACGAGTACATAGCATAGGTTAGGTAGGAGGTAGTCGGAATAGATCATCTACGTGAGGTGTTGTCTCGGCGGCAGTCTGTTTCAGATGATACCTCCACGAAAGGTACCCGTGCGGTGGGACAGCCCGAGGCTAGTTCTATCCATACCTAAGGTTGTATACCTTAGTATATCATAGGATAAGCCCAAGGGCCAAGCCGGAGGCAGAAAACAATCACCTTGGCCCAAGACGAACTCGGCGCTACAGTGGTACCTCGTCTCTAGTAGCTATGTACTGTAAGTCTGTATAAGTGTAATAGCAGCCAGCTATAGGAAAATCGTCGATAGGGCAGCATAAATGTATACATAACGCTTTAGCCTTTTCGGGTTAGCTAGTGATATTCACGTAACATATAACAAGCTACCTACCTCCTACAATGAATAGGTGAGGTACCTTAGGTACCTACATAATTATCCAATGATCCCATGCTTCAATCCCTACGTACTTGATAACTATCGGTTGTACGATGATATCTACGCTTGCGTGACGGTTGCGTGCCGAATAGATCCTCGTAGATATGTAGGTACCTACTGGTAGAACTACATAGACCGTAGATGTTGTTGTTGCGGATTTCACCGGCTAAATAGGTCTAATAGCTTAGAGTTCCGATCCACCAACCATCACCATCACATGGCCGCCGACATTCTTCCCCCAGGCGCCGCAGGCGGCACCCGCCTTCACCACTGTACACCCATAGATACCTACCTATTACTGTATACGGGTCTTCGACACGGCATACCCTTCCCCACAACATACCATTATAGAATGGGCAACTGCTTCGGCAAGTCGAGCTCCAACGCAAACTTCCAAGGCGAGGGCCGCACCATAGGAGGAGGAGCAGGAGGAGGAGCTTCACCAGCCCGGGCAGCAGCAGCACCACCACCACCTCCAAAAGTCACTGGACCAGGACGGACATTAGGCGACAATACCGCAACACCAGACGCGCAAACTCCCGCCTCCGCAGCCGCGAGAGCAGCAGAGGTGTGTTTAACTCTCTCCTCCTTACATACACACAGACATATATATCTCCATACAGGAATGAATGTAGTAGGTCTGTTTGATTTCTTGGGTCTTGCTAACTAACACACCATATTCTCACCCCCTTCCAGGAACGACTCAAAGCCGCACAAGGAAAAGGCAAACTGGGAAAACAATTGGATGCGCAAAAGTCACAGACGCAAAAGGATACTCTGGCGTCTACGGCGAGGGAGAATGTTGCTGCGAGAGAGGCCGATGCCGTGGCGCAGGCGAGGGCGTATAATTGAGGAGGAGGAAGAGGTGCAGGTGGAGGAGGGGGAGGAGGTGGATGAAGAGTAGTAATGACAAAAATCATGATAAAAGTGAATACGACGACATGAGTGACGATTTTGGCATTTGAAAGCGGGAGCTGGGAGATGGATGGGATTTAGGTATTGCTGGTCGATCAGAAGGAGTATCAAAGGAGGATGACTTTTGGTAACTCGAAAGAGTACTACCTACATCTACGTAGGTAGGTATGTTGCATACTCGCGAAGGAAAGACAAATGCATCCTATTCCCCTGGAGAGATGATATCGCAGTGGTCCTCGGCAGCTCCCCACGAACAACAGCGATTTTACGCCGGAGGTAAACACACGCACACACACACACAACAACAACAAAGCAACCAATCGACCTTCCATTAAAATCGCCCATATATATCGCATGTTGCCTAAACCAACTCTGCCAATAATTACAATCTCGAGCAAGGCAACAATTTAGAATCTAGACCCCACAATAGAAGACCCGCCGCATTACTCATAACTTCAAATCCTTCTTCTCATCATCTGCATAAAATCATAATCTCAAAAAGCCATGTCGCATCTCATACGGTCGCAGACGTTGCCGCAGAGCTCAGAATGGGTGTTGCTGTCGTCGTGGCATTGGCCACCACATACGCGTTGACGAGCGCCGTCATCAGACTCGTGCTATTGCCGCCATCGACAGTGAAGCTGACGACTCTCGTTGTTGCTCTGACTATCGGGTTGGTTGGGTTTGCCACGGCGGACGAGCTGGCCGGGCTGCTCGCGCTTGAACCATTAGACTCGGCGGTGGACAGTCCAGTGCTAGTGACTGATTCACTGAGAGTGCTGGCATTGGGTGTGATTCCTAGTCCTAAGACACTCGCACTGTACAGACTTTCGCGCTCGCTTGCCAGCACGACCGAGTATCTCGATGTTGTTGAAGTGATGGGTCCCGTGGCGGCTGTCGTGCTGATACTGGTGCTGCTGAGCGCGCCTGCACTTGTGCTCGTGGTCGAATTGGAGCTGGGGGTAGCAGATGATGCAGCGGCACCATTGACAGATACTGTCGCTATGACACTCGAACAGGTTTCCGTCGCATTCATCCGTGTAGTGCTTGCCATGTCACTAATCGTCGCAACAGAAGCCTGTGTTGGTATGAGAGTGCTGATGGATAAGGTACTTGGTCGGGGTGTTGGGAATGCCGATGGAGAGTTGGGCGATGTAGCTTTGCATATGCCGTTGCTATGCAGAAATACCTCGCACCATTCTGATATGGAAGTTTGATCGTACTCTGGATAAGAGAGATGAATCATGAATTGTCTCGCCACGGATCCGCAGGGAACGTCTGCCCAATATTAGCAAAGAGCACATGGCATGATGGCATGAATGGTCCGGTCCATACGTACCTTCTTGGGGATCAAAATAGAATACATTGCAAGGCCCAGATGTAGGAAGATCGCGCAACGATGTAGCAGCTAGACCTGTAGAAGTTGGAGTTATCCCAAGTAACGAAGCATCATCAAATCGACCCTGGGGATCAGCAGAGGAAATGGGGGTAGCAATAGCCGAGACAGCCAGCAATGCGATCGCGATGAACTGCGTTTCGTTAGTTAAATATCGACCTCGATTCAGATCGTCTACTTGCGTGCAGCAGGTACATCGTGCCCAATGCTCGTCTCGAGAAGCAGGCAACGAACAACAGGAGGATGGAGGGAAAGGTGCAAGATTCAAGTCCGATTGACAGCATGGTCTTGCCTCTTTGCTTTCGCACTGCTCAGCGACAAGACTGAAGCCCGGTTGGCGGCACGCAGATGAAGGCTCTCGCGACGAGAAATCGAGCCCAATTTGACACCTCCTCGCGTCTCTTTGCGATGCACTGCGCAGTGAAGAATCAAGCCCGTCGGCAGCAAGATCAGCCTCTTTGCGTAACACTTCTCCAGGAACAACGATGGATAAATGTGAGGATGTTTGTGTATGCGTAGGCGCGTGTGAATGGCAAGGGTGGATGAAGAGGCAACGTTATGAAGGGTTGGATGGGAAGGGCTGTGGTATGGTCTGGTACTCAGCTGGCAATGTTTCGAGCTGAACTTGGTCTTGATTGCGCGATTGGAGTTCTCGAATGCGTTGCTGTGGGTGTGAAGTAGATCTCGTTATGAAGGTCGGGAATAGAGTCTGCAGGTGTTCGCCCAAGGAGATGGTTCGGTATAGAGGTATCGATGCAGGTACAAAGATGCGGCGCACACAGCATCTGTGCATGGCATCGCGGAGTACTTATATGAGGCAGTTGCCAGCTTGCTACCCGTGGAAGAGGCAACGGATGTTGTCCTGTGAACAGTAACATCTGCTGCATGGTATCGGTACTCGGTAGAGCCACAAGGTCGCGTTCACTTAAGGATCGTGGCTGCTTTAGTGATAGGCATTGCGCAGCTGATGCGTCCACAAGTGGCTTCGTCCGTCTCGGGCTACTCCACAGCTTGAAGCAGGTTTTGGGCGACCAGTGAAAGGGCAGTGGTAGCCGGTTGGATCGCAATACCGGCCTCTCGCATCGTGACTTTGCCAAACGATTCCGCGCAACAGTGAACGCAGGTTTCCTCGGACAGATGTTACTACCGACCGGAGCCGTGGTTCGTGCCTGATCTCGAATGTTCGTGGCACTACTGGTTGCCAGGGCAGACTGACACATATGCGCCAAGACTACTCCCTTTGCCATAGAAGCGCGGGTGTAGGTTGTAGACTATGTGTCAAACTTGCCTCGATAGTGGCTCAAGTTGGTGAGTTGCTGCACTTCTACCTCCTAGGAGAACACACCAAGGCCGCCGTTGCGAGTCCTTTTGTTGTGAGGCCGGAAGGTCATCCGCAATTCCGGTCAGCCCCTGCAGCGCGTCAATACAGTAGTTAGTGCATGGGCATGTCCAGCTCGTCAACAAAATCAACAATTGCCCAATGTGTGCTTCCTAGGAAACATCTGAAATGTTGTCATCTGCAGCGGGCCGCTCTCATACCGAAGATTGAGCCACGATGGGACGAACTGCTTAGACAACAGCCAGCTCACATGCAGGGTAGACCAACTACCACAGAAGCCTGAGTAGAGACGCGCGGTAGCGTATGCCAGTAGATATGGCGCGGTCTCGATCCCAATAGTAGAGTACTGGTATAGCTATAGTGCATAGGGCAGTCGATCACCTAGCAGCCTTGGTGGTGCTCAATGAAGATGAGCATATGCCGCGATGGGCGTCCAACTGCTTGCGAAAGAAGTGCTCGTGGTCCCGAAGCGGCCATACTGCCACTGTCGCACAAGCTTTTTGCTGCTTCTCTCAACTTGACTTGTTTCGGCAACAGCAATAATGCCGTAGCCTCGATGGGCGTGGTCGAGTCTGCTCGATCTCAACATACCTTTCCAGAGCGTTGTGCTTGGCTGAAAAACGGGTGGCTGGGACCACGGGTCTGCAAAACATGTGCGGTCCTTTTTGACCAACCTCAACCACGCCACTGTGCCACTGGTATCTATGACGGTAGCAATATACGAAGCGCCTTGGATACCATCAAAGCCCGTCGCATGAGAACTTCAGATACGCCCTTTAGTTGGCAATGGCCCTGTTAGCTACAGTGTTGTTGGTGTCAGCAACGTCTTCTTGCTCTTCTGTGTTCAGCCAGACGGTATCCTAGGTGGCACGGAGACCAGTCTTGTACGAGTCGGCAAGTCCAGCAAGTCGCATCGCTCCAGAATACCTCGATTGGCCAGAACAGTAGGAGGTACTACGATTGGAAGACCGAAATGTCTTTTGACAACAGTACTGTGAGGTCGAAGTAGATGGGAAAGTATCGAAAATGTCGTGGGCGACGCGTGTCATTGGACAGATGCAAATCATGCAAACATGAATCATGCAAGCGAGGCCCACCAACTCGGGGTTGTCTTATGTAAGCTTGAGTGCCTTAGGAGGTATGACGACGAACCTAGATCCATCCCCCGGTCTCGATCTCTGAAGACTCCCGTCGCCCTGACTGAGACGGCAATAGTAATCACAAGGTACCGCACAACATCTTACCTAATTGAGTCAGTTGCCCACCGCGTGGCAACCAATGTATCCGACAACCTGGCGCGCAAGACGTGGCGGAGTCTGCTTCAACTCGCCCGCGTCGACGAGAAAGTGAAGCCGCAACAGCTGAATCGACCCTCCTGGCCGGGACGCTGGTTGCCTGCTCTCCGAGCTTCTGCACGAGCTGGTTTAGCCAGCTTTCGCTACGCCTTCCTCCCTACCGTCCGCCAGCGAGCTCAGAACTCCATCTATCGCTATCTCGTGGCACGCTCCGTCCGCAAGCAGAACCGCGCGACCCGAGTGTCAGCAGCGCCAGGACAGGGGCCGGGGAGGCGTGTCCTGCCATCACGACGACCTCAGTCGAACGATGGGGTTGGCTCTAAGGCGGACCCAGGCACCAACAGTAGTGGTAACATGGCCTTCTCGGGATCCAGAAACGACCGGTCTCTCACAGAGTCCCTGGGGCTGCGATCAGAGGGCAGAGAGCCGGGCGCGAGGAGGAAGAAGCTAGCCGGATACTTGAAGACTGCCAATGACCTCCGACAGAGCTACTTCGCCCAGGATGGCGCTGGGGCACGTGAGAGTCATATGGTCGAGGACGGGCCAGGCTCGTTTCCTGACGCCGCCGTAGTCCGGAGTGGCAATGAAGAGCTGATCCTCTTTCCGAGCTATGCCAGGAAGCATGTGAAAAGTAAGGTGAGAGCAAGCTCAGAAAGGGCATGGGAGAGTCAATGTCGGCAAAAGCTGACGTGTAGCATAGAACCAGCAAGTGGCTTCTCCCGGGCGGGAAATGACCGAAGAGGAGTACTGGAGGCGGGAATGGGATAGAAACGAGGACGTCAACGCTATAGTCGATGTTGATGTGCGCGGCTGGATCTATACACCTGCCAGGGGGCAGCACACGCGAAAGCAGAGGATGGTGATCGGGTTGGCACGACAGCTCTCTGGGATTCCCGCGCCAGCTGCTAGCACGAGACCTGGTGATACTGGCTATGCGAGCCAGGTACCTAGCCGCGCATCGAGTCCTACCAAAAAGCAGGACGAGGACCTTATAGCTCTCGAGGCGGATAACATCATTCGCAAGGGCAACCGTGAAGGGCGTTATGCGGAAAAGGGTGCATTTTCGGAGCAGCCTAGCAAGGCCACGGACAACGACAGCCTGTACGGCGATGTTCCCAACAGAGGTCGACCAATCTCGTCGTATGCCAGCAGCATCACATCTCAAGACTCAGATTCTCCAGCGCCAGCCCCGATCCAGAAACGGCAGTCCTGGTCGCAGCCTGGAAAGATGACATCCGCAGAACTGGCTGTCGCGAATGCGCATTTGCTCGCTCGTCTCAGGCCTTTCATGGCAAATCCTCTTGCGAACAGCCCAATCAGCGCTTTCTTCTACAATGAGGAAGTCTCCAGGCAGCAGACGGTATATACCGATGCCTCTGGACATTTCAGCTTTCGGGCAGCATTAGATTTCGTCCCTACTCACGTTCGCGTTCTTGCCTCTGAAAAGCTGTCCGCGACAGAAGAAGTGCACGTCACATCTCCAGATGGGGTCAGCCTGATCAGTGATATAGACGACACGATCAAGCACTCTGCTATCAGTGCAGGTGCTCGGGAGATATTTCGAAATGCCTTCATTCGCGAATTACACGATCTCACGATTGACGGAGTACGGGAGTGGTACCAGACGTTGGCCGATATGGGCGTCAAAATCCACTACGTGTCCAACTCGCCCTGGCAGATGTATCCAGTCTTGACTAGTTACTTCAAGCTGGCGGACCTGCCCAGAGGTTCGTTCCACCTGAAGCAGTACTCAGGTATGCTACAAGGAATCTTTGAGCCAGCTGCGGAGCGCAAGAAAGGCTCGCTCGAAAAAATCATGCGAGACTTTCCGGAGCGAAGATTCGTATTGGTGGGTGACAGTGGAGAGGCAGACCTCGAAGTGTACTCCGAAGTTGCGCTGGCGAATCCTGGCAGAGTGCTGGGTATCTTCATTCGGGACGTTACCACTTCTCCGAAAACGGGCTACTTCGACTCGAGCAGCCCTGGTGGGAGCGGAAAGCATTCTCGGAACCACTCGAGACACATGAGCGGGGAGAGTCTGACTCAGTCTCGAAGACTGTCTCGTCCACATGATACCAAGCACGACGATGCCGAGCTCCAGGCAGTCATTGTCGCTTCGCTAGAGGACATGGAGGAAGAGACTCGCCGTGCACGAAAGTCCATCAATCCTGATGCAATACCGGATGACTATCTGTCTAAGAGCAGGACTAATAGTGCGCCGAATCCTCGCCGCCATGTTCGTCCGCAGGCGCAACGCACAACCAGTAGGAGCAGTCATGTTGCCTCTCCTGAAGAAGACCTCATCGACTTCTCTGACCACGCACCCACCAAGCCTTGGTCAGAGGCAAGAACCATCACACCACCTACGCACAAGAGCTCGAGTGACATGCTGTCCGATAACAGACCTGCAGCATCGCCGCCGCCACCTCCGAAACCTGCAGGGCTGAAGAGTCCACCTCCTGAGGCACAAGTCACGACTGTCTCCACGAGCTCTCTGAAATTGCCACCACCAAGACCAAGAAAGCCGTCGAGTGCCGTTGGTTCTGCCAACCTGCCGCAAATGCAAACGCATCAACCGTCGCCTCTCTCACAGGTGCAGCGGCAAGAGTCGACAAAAAAGCCGCCGCCTCCACTACCGGACAGGCGCAAGGTCAAGGGCACCATCGCCAAAGCAATGCCCATGCCTGGATCGTATCGCTCAGTTGATGCTGTGTCCGCTTCGACCAACGCCAAGGGTACAGGAGCTGGTGGATCTCCACTCGTCCGCGCAACGACAATGAATAAGTCCTTCGAAGATATGAGCCTCCCTGCTTCATCAATGAATCGTCCTATGGCTCCTCCTCCCCCGCCACAACGCCAAGGCACGCATCTCAGTACCTACTCCACCACCTCCCGTCAGAAACAGAACAATCGCATGTCTGGTGCTTGGCCTGACGATGATGGACTGCCGGGCAGTCCAGGCGATGGCATGAGTAAGAAAGAATACTTATGGCAGCAGAGATGGCAAAGAGCAAAGATTGTGCTCGAAAGGAACGGAGTGACGTTACGGACATGGAAGATTGGCAGCGATGTCGCGGACGTCTGCGTCAAGCTTGTGGAACAGGAATTGAGGAAGATTGAGAAGGAAGCGAAAAGAGACAGGATATGAGGCTCGAGACTTGCGTAATACCACGTTATAGATTTGCAGCCTGAGTAACCACAGCATCACTGCTACCTCCAGTCATACGACGCGGGCGGCTTCAGCGTCATTACGGCTGCATATCATTTCGATTGGACAGAAGGAGGCATTCTTATGCTTCAAAGAGTAAGAAAACTCAAAGGTGGACATTGTGCCTATCAGTTGGCCGGCCAATCATCTGTCTTGAATCCTACCTATCTCCCCACCCTGGTACACCACCTATGGATTGACATAGACCTGTGAGCATGTCCACCAAGTAAGACCTGTATACTCCCGTCTCGCCAACAACAAGAAGACAAAGAAAAAGAACAACCAAACCAAAAAAAAACCATGTCCTCCACCAAATTCCAAGGCAAAACCTGCCTCATCACCGGCGCCGCCTCCGGAATCGGCCGAGCAACCGCCATCAAAATGGCCTCGATGGGAGCCATCCTCGCCCTCTCCGACATCAACCTACCCGGACTTCTCGAAACCCAATCTCTCTGCGCCAACTCCTCTGTGCACCTCACTTCCGTCTTGGACGTGAGTTCCTCCACGGCCGTTTCGGAGTATTTTACTGCAGTGATAATTCCCCATTTGCTGCTGCAGCAGCAGCAGTCGTCCACCCCCAAAGAAGAAGAAGAAGAAGAAGAAGAAGAAGAAAAAGGCGAGGGAAAAAGTAACAGAAAACGAGGTCTCGACTACATTTTCAACTGCGCAGGCGTCAATCCCACTGCGTACCCCCTGACCACTACATCCGACGCATACTGGGACAAATTAATCAATACGAATCTCAAAGGGACGTATTTGATTTCTCGCGCTGCCATTCCCCTTTTAACCCCCTCCACCTCCACCTCCACTTCCTCACCCTCCTCACCCTCCTCCTCCTCGTCATCAGGACCATCAATCGTCAACGTAAGCAGCACAATGGGTCTGCAAGCCGCGCCCGAATACGCCATTTACTGCGCGACAAAATTCGGCATTGTAGGTTTCACCAAAGCGCTCGCGTTGGAGTTGGGTCCGCAAGGGATTCGAGTGAATGCCGTGGCGCCGGGGTATATTGATACGCCGTCGAATGCGGGCGTGGTGGCGGGACCGGAGGCGGTGCAGGAGCAGGTGGATCGGGTGGCGTTGGGGAGGATGGGGACGGCGGAGGAGGTGGCGGATGTGGTGGCGTTTTTGTTTTCGGACGAGTCGAGATATATGACGGGGGCGGTGGTGGAGATTACGGGTGGGAGGATGTAATGTATTATGTACCGACCTGTGTATGTAATAATACGCGGCCTGTGCTGGTAGTTCGTAATCAAAGTCGATTCAAACGTACATAGCATACAGATACTCGCTGCGCAAGTCTGTCCGCCAAGTCAACCCTTCAAATTCGCTGACAACCATCCTCTGGACAACAGTACCAAAGCACCAACCATTCCAGATATCATTACAACAGGAGCCCACTTCTATTTCTTCGCGCGTGCCTTTCCTTTGGCCTTCTTGGGCTTAGCCTCCTCTTCCTCCTCTTCGTCGTCATCATCCTTAACCGTCTTCTTCTTCTTGCTGGTACCGGCTTTGGTAGCTGCCGCTTTTCTTTTCTTCGGCTGCTTGACGTATTTGTCTTTACTGAGATCGTTCTCGTCATCTTGCTCTTTCTTGTCAGCGGCATCATCGGGAGCTTCGTCGGCAGACTCTTCAAAAGCCTCTTCGATATCAGGCTTCTCTTTCGCAGCAGCCTTCGTAGGTGCCACTACTTGTGATGCCTTCATGAACGGCAGTGGATGAGACATTTGGTTGTATCTGTGTCATGTTAGCGGATTTCGGCACTTTTGCAGTCACAAAAGCTTACTGTCGAGTGAAGGTAGCCTTCGCCTGTGTCTCGATCCTGATGCTCTCCATGTCAGCCTTGCCAACACCCAGCTCGAGTATAGCATCCCAATCATCTTTGGTGAGATAGTAGGAGTCCATGAGCTCAATGATCTCCGGTACTGCGTCCTTGCCGTTGTCTTGTAGACGCTTGACCAGCTTTTCAAATAAGATTGGCAGATAAGTCTGGCGGATCTCGTTCTTGTCCGCAGACACCCGCAGACGCATATGGCCTTGAATTTCCTTGATGAACCTGGACAGCTTGCCAGTCTTGGAGTTGTTGCCCAACCAAGCAGTGAAGCGAGTCTGGGAGCCTGCCATGCTGCCATACACGAAGCTTGCAGGGCGAACAAAGCTGAAGACAGCATGCGTCGGCATGAGGGACCATTGCTGCTGACTACCGTGAATCATACGATCCACTAAATCTCCATCACTGATAGAGTCTGCTGCCTTGCTTGCCAGTTCCAGAGCTGCCAATCTCTTCTTTCTGGGCTCGCCATTATATCTGTTGGACCTCTGCGGGTTTGTGCCTAGATAGTTCTCCTGCAGCATGAGGGGCGCGAACTCGTGGTCATTGAAGTATAGCTCCGTCTTGTCGTTCAAGGTTGCCTGGGATGCGTCGTTGAATAGGCCTCCGCCTAGAATCTTGCCGACCATATCCCAAGGCTTCAGCACAGTATGCTTCTCCCAAGCCTTACTCATGCCTTTGCCATCTTCAAAGCTCATGGCTTGATCATCAAGCTTGGCTTGACTGACCATGTTGATGACCTGTCTGATGTCCGCGCCCGAGCCCTCAATGAGAGCATTAACTACGTTCGGTGGTAGCTTCAATTTCTCACGGAAAGTAATGGTCATGATCCGACCCCGAATCTGCTCCGTGGTGGGTCGACGGAATGGCAGATCAAATGTGCAAAAGTCAAAAGGTTTCATCTTTGGCAGCTTGCGATCGTTGCAGATCAAGATCATGGGCACCTGCGTCTTCTTGCAAACAGCCGCAAGTGCTCCCACGCCACCCCTATCTCCAGCGCTCATGCCGTCTACTTCATCCATGATCAAAACGAGTTTCTTGTTGGAATCTTTAACCTCTTCTTCGCCTTGCGCAAAATAGCCGAGGAGAGATGTCGCGGCCAGTGTGCCTTTCAAGCCAGTCTCGACAAGTTTCTTGGAACGAGTGTCTGAAGCGTTCGACTCTACAATGTCGTAGCCTTCCAACTTCGCCACTAGATGTGCTGCAGTCGTCTTGCCAATTCCAGGGGGACCGTGAATCATGACAGCGCGATGCACGCCGCTGCCGTTCGGCCCACCCATCTTGAACCCAGTTCGCTGATTCTTCGGAAATGCACGAAGCCAGGCCTGCAGCTTTTCCACTTGACCCTTGTTGCCACAGATGGCAGACAGTTGTGTAGGCGCATACTTGACGGTCCATAACCGACTGTCCGGTCCATCTGCTACTTCCTTGCCTTTGCTTGATTTTGCTGCAGCTTGCGCGGACTTGGAAGTCTGCTTGACAGGACTCTGCTTTGCAGCTTTGGCAGCAGCAGCTGCTGCACTCTTTGCCTTTTGCTCAGCCTCCATCCGATCCAGCTCTGCAGCTTGCTCACGGATCTGCTGTTCTTCTTTGGCAATCTTCTCGGCATACTTCTCAGCTGCTGCGCCCGAGCCTCCGTTGGCTGGTAAGCGCCGTATCAGCTCAAAAAGACCTTCTTCGTTGATCACCTTGAGCTTATGCTTTGCAATTGTATCGAGCTTCTTGGGACCAGCGTCTTCGCCAAGCACAACATAGCTGGTCTTGCTTGATGGTGCAGTCTTGATATCTCCACCATAGCGCTTGATCAAGTTTTGTCCCTGCTCTCTGCCCAGGCGCTGCAGCTGTCCCGTGAAGACAAATGCCAAACCGGCAAGACAGTTTTCCTGGCCGACAGGCATATCGGAGTCAGACATAGCTCCGGCAGGGATCGTAGAATTGGCATGCTGTCCTCCGAATTGAAACTTGGGCTTATCAGCATTTCCATCGTCTTTCTTCTTGTCAGGCGGCGGAGGTGGCGTAATGGTGGGTATACTGTCAAATATAGCCTTGACCTCAGCACTGTCTTGTGGAGCATCCTTCTTTGCTTTCTTCGCTGTTGTTGCCGTTTTCTTGGCAGGTGTGGCACGCTTCTTCGCAGCAGGCTTCGATTGTTCAACTTCCAGGTCGTCATCATCATCATCATCGTCGTCGTCCAAAGTTGTAGACTTTCTTTTCTTCGCTGGAGTTGCGGCGGCCTTCCTTGCAGGCTTCATCTCAACTATTTCCTCATCGTCATCAGGGACGACAAAGTCGTCGTCAGGGTTGCTCTCCTTCATATCGATGTCGCCATCAGGATCAGCATCATCCTGCCCTTCGTCCTGGAGCTTGGTCTGCCGGTTCCTCTTCCTCGGCACGAGA
Organism: Sphaerulina populicola P02.02b; assembly: GCA_000291705.1. Classification (NCBI taxonomy): domain Eukaryota; kingdom Fungi; phylum Ascomycota; class Dothideomycetes; order Mycosphaerellales; family Mycosphaerellaceae; genus Sphaerulina; species Sphaerulina populicola. The sequence continues at coordinate 81,443 of JH792493.1, forward strand.
GGTACATCGTCCTCATCGTCCGTGCCCATCTCGTAGTCGTCGCCTCGTCGCTTACCGACCTTTGCAGCTGCCTTGAACTCATCCTCGGCATCTTCTTCCATGTCATCATCGGGAAAGTCCTCAGCGTCCAGATCAACATAAGCCGTCTCCTTCTTCGCTCTGGTCAAACTCCTGCCATTCGTTTTGGTGCCATTTGTCTTGGTACCATTTGTCTTGGCCTTGGTTTTGGGTGTAGCTTTCTTTGGTGTGCTCTCTGCAGCAGTGTCCCTTTTTGGTCTTACGGCTTCCGATCGCTTTGGCTTGCCATCGCCGAAATAGGCGCTCGCCGTCGTCTCTTCAAGTTCCGGTTCTGGCTCAGGCTTCTTCTTGACGGCAGAGATCTTGGGAGTGACCTTCTTGGGAGCCGGCTCGTCATCATCGTCGTCCTCGATCACCCTTCGCGGCCGGCCTCGCTTCTTGGGCTCCTCTTTAGGCCTGGGCTTCTCAGAAGGCGTTTTGGCAGTGTTGCCAGCGAAGAACGAGCGAATGTCGGAGGGCATTGTTTGGCATGAAGCCTTCCAGCTCGTGGGTCACCGCACGACGTTGTGGCGTTGTATCTTTTCACAGAAGAGGATGGACAATGTAGGGAGGGCTTCGACGCGTTTCTGGGGAAGGTGGTGACGCGCTTCGTGAATGGCTCGCGGGATTGAGCGGGCCGGGCCGCCGCTTGGATTTGCGACTTCCATGCATAGGTACCATTACCAGGTAGGTACATCGTCCCAGCGATACCAATACATATCGAAGGAGGAAACATAACCTGGGCTAAGATGGCGACAATGCGCGTGGGGACGAGTAGCAGCAGCAGTATCAGTGCGCCCTCGTCTTCGCTGTCCTCCCTCTTCACCACCCGCGCCTGCTGCATACACTCGGCCCTGCAAGCTACCACACAGCGACACTTCTCTTCGACGCCTCGGCCTCTCAACTGGCTCATCCCCAAAGCCGGCGAAACCACCAAATCCCGCAAAGGCCGACCCCAATGCCCCACGGGCGGCAGCACCAAAGGCACGACACTCGTCTGGGGCTCCTACGGCATCCGACTCAAAGACACCGACCGACGCATCTCCGCCTCACAACTCAAAATCGCCGACGAAACCATCAAGAAACGTCTACGAGGCTTCAAATACCGCCTTTACCATCGCGTGTCGGCAAACATTGGAGTCTACACGTCGGGGAACGATCAGAGAATGGGTAAAGGAAAAGGATCGTTTGATTATTGGGCGGCGCGAGTCCCCGTGAGTAGAATTTTGTTTGAATTGGAAGGGACTATACACGAGCAGATTGTGCGAGATGCGTTTCGATTGGCTGGGAATAAATTGCCGGGACAGTATGAGTTTGTGAGGAAAGGGGATCCTCCTGTCATGGGGATTACGAAGTTGGGCGAGGGAGTTACGGAAGATATGTTGAGGAGACCGAGAAGACAGGTTCCTGCTCCGGGACCGAATATGGTGAAGCAGGCGGAGAGAATGCCTGCTACGACGCCGCCGTGAACAAGTCAAGTCTTCGGGGACACCGTGTTTTACCTCGAGCGTATTTGCTATCAAGAAGGGGCTACGTTCTCGGTCATCAAGCAGGCGATCCTCATCCAACAAGACAGGGTTATGGAAAGAGTAGCAATGAGGTTGCAATGCCTATCCCTCAGGCTTGATAAATTTTACAATATGAGAGCACCTTGGCTACATAAGAATACTACCCTACTGTAGTGTAGCGCAATATCATAAAGTCGTCATGCCTGTCTCGCGCGCTACCTTTCATGTAGCGCTGATTATGTTCCATCGTGCCCGTATGTTCTTCGTATGTGAGGGTATGTGCATACTGCTGACACCTCGCAGCTATCTGAGAAGCCCGGCGCCACTGCTGTAGACGGCAGGCCATGTCACGCTTTGACATGGGACCTCCGCTCGCTGTGTCGTAAGTACAGGAAGAGAACGCTGGTAATAGTCACAAGCCAGGGGGGTATCTTCATTCAAACTCCATTGCCCATTCGCTAATCGAAGCGACTTCCGCTCAGTAGTGGTGTCCGGAAGGGATGTGTGCCAAGGGAACGCTTCAGTGCTCCGTGTGCACATTGCGTGTCCCGTTCGTGATCGTCGTGTACAGTTTGTCGTAAAAGCGTCGAACTAGTACCCATTGTGATGTGGTACCGGTGCTGGAATCGCAAATGCGCCCGGGTCGAGCTGCAGATCCTTGATGATCCTGCTGTTGCCCAACTGTAACGCATACAGAAAGTTGTTGATTTCAGTCAAGCACTCCGAACGCGATAAGCCAGACTTGCCCATGGCAAGGGCCGGTGTCAGCTCGTTGAGATCGCGATATCCCTGATTGATGATTTCGCGCCGCTTCTTTTCCGAAATGATGTGGTTGGCGCGCTTCTGATCATCGGTCAAGTTCTCTTTCTTCCTACTGCTTGTGCGTCGCATGTCTTGTGGAGGCAGCATCATCAGCCCATTGGTATATTGCGGTTGTTGTTGCTGCATGTGCGGAGTATACGAGGTATAAATCGGAGCGGGTCCCGACTGATACGTGGTGGCAATGGACTTTCGCCGCTTACTGCTCCCCGTCTCCTCGTCATCCTCGGAATGAGGCTCCTGCTTGACCCCTATGGCACTGGTATCTCTCCGTCGCTTGCTGGAGCCGGCTGACTGGGAGTGACCAGAGCTGCCGCTCATGGCTGGTCCGGCCCAGGCATCACTATACTGTGGGGTCAACTGAGCAGCATAGCTGTTGCCACCGTTCGTCATTGGTATCCTGGACTGGCTTTGCCGGAAGCTTGCGTTACCGCTACTATTAGGTGGCGCTCCAGCCGCTTGTGCTGCCAGAGGAACGCCCAGCAGGTTGTTGCTCTTCTGCACGTGGTGGGCGGTGTTGTCTGTAAAACTGCCATTCGCGAAGCTGGTATCACTGCCATATTGGACAAAGGGCCTGCCTTGATGTGCGGGTGTGGGTACATAGGCACCCCGCTGCACATCTCCCATCACCATTTCGAGCAGATTGCCATTGCCATCTCGTTGAGCAGCAGCCGTGCCATTTCGGGAAGGGGAGGAGTGGAGCCATTGTCGGTCACTGCCAAAGCCACCTGCGGCGCTTGCATTGAGTCCTGTCATGCTCATAGCACCCCAGGAGGCACCATCCGGCACCAAGGATGTTGTCGTATCGACAGACGGGCCATTGCGGAATCCGCTCAATGTGTTGGCAGCGGCAACGTCGTTGAGAGACATGGCCTCCCTGGTGTATATGGCCATACCATTGATGTCCTCTGCGGATAAAGTGCTCGCATGGCGTGTGGTGGGGGCGTTGAGGTGGTTGTGATTGTTATTGCTGAAACTGTTGTTATAGTTTGCGCCGCCTTCGTGTGACGAGTTGGCTTGTGCAGGCGAACTCAATTGATGCGATGAAGGGCCGACTGCACTGCTGCCCGCAGTCGAAGGCGGTTCTTCGTAGTAGCCAAAGGCGACATGTTTCCCGGTGTTGAAGTCGTCCGGATGCGAGAAGAAGTCGGTCATCAAATTCTGTTCTTGGCCCGACAGAAGCGACTGTCCGTTCGCTGGTGGAGCTTGGTCCAAGTCAAAATTGAAATCGCCTGATCCATCGCATCAGCACCCACTGCCACACACATACACCACTCATGTGACGGCCCGGTGATTTGGCGCACCACTTACCCGAGAATTCTTTCGCGCTGCCGTAGACGGCCAGCATGTCAAAGGGTCCATGCGATTGTGGTTGCAATTGCTGATGCTGGTAAGGGTTGTCCATGGCTCTGGGCAAGCCCGAATGCGCTACCTGGACGGCCGCCAGCTTGTCTGATGCTCCCCGGCTCTGCAGCTGCTCCGACTCCTACAGATGTTTTCCGTGTGCACGCGGTGGTGGTGGTGATGTGTTTCTCGGATGCGAGGGTGGTGCGGCTGCCGGGGCGGTACTACCATTATAGTCTCTACCCTGCTGGCTACACGTTCAACACTCTTGCTGGCGACGGTGATGCTGCATATCGCCTCGCGTGTCCTTCATGGATAGGTAGCACCAGAGTCGTTGCGCCCGTGTGGTAGCTACCTGTAGCGATCAATGGGCGCGCGCGAGGCGGACGGTGCGGAGAGGCAGCCGGGCGTTCAGAAGCGATAACGACGGCACGCACGGCGAGAAGCAGTGGCGTCGACGAGGTTGTGGGTGCCCGGGCAGTCGATCAGTGTGCTGCCAGCAGGGAGTGTCGTCCGGAGCGGTGGGTGTTGAGGCGTCGGTGCGCTGTTGCATGGATGAATGGTAGAGGGGGGAAGGGTGGAAGGGAAGGGAAGAGGAGGGAAGGGAAGGGAAAGGGTTCGCTGGTGTTTTCGTGGGCGACGCTGAATTGTCACATGCGTCTGTCTTCACATGTCAAAGCCACCCCAGGACCCACTTCAGTGCTACGACCAGGATCATTTATGAGAATGCGCTCAACAGCATCATCAGTTCATCATCTTTAATCAACATTGACGTAGATTGACTAGAACTTTGACTCTGGCACCTCTAACAGACAATGCCAAGAAGTGAAGTTTTTATCGCTTCTGTAAGTTGATGACTAAATGCTCTCATTACTCAACTAATAGCTGCTTATTAGTTATTACTACATCTAGACTAGCTCACTCGCCTAACTCTATGTAAGTGGCGCGAGAGTCATATACAACAACCTCCCAACAGCAAAGGCATCGCCAAGGAAAGAAACAAGTTCAATGAGCATACATGTACCTGTAGAACGCGCTGCTAGCCAGCATAAGGAGTATCTTCATCTCTTCCTTCGTAGCAGCATAGCATTCCCACTCTTATTGTTACCGCTGGGGTTCCGCGAATGGACCAGCCAACTGATCGACGCAGGCGGCAGAACCAACTCCATACAGGGTTTAAGACAACGACAATCCCATTAAGGTTCAAGAAGGGAGGTGTATGCTTACCTATATGCTCATCGGATCACCGGCACGGAGAGGGGCAAGCAGAGATATATAAGATGATGACAGGCCAACACCAGCGGAGGAGTTGTTCAGAGGAGAAGACGTCAAAAGAAGAGGAAGAAGAAGAAGAAGAAGAAGACGAAGACGAAGAAGAAGAAGCTTGAATAACCATGACGACCATCACCACCAGAACCTACCAACTCCCCAACACCAAAACCGAAAACGACCGTCTCGAACTCCAACACAACCTCCTCCTCAAGACCTTCCACGGCCTCTACCGCGCCCCCCTCTCGCCCCCCACCATCCACCGCGTCCTCGACATCGGCTGCGGAACCTGCAACTGGCCCATCGCCTTCGCCCAACAACACCCTCACGCCCACGTCCTCGGAGTCGACATTGAATCCAAACCCGAAACCCAACAAAACACCCCCTTCCCCCAGAATTTCACCTTACACCTGGCCGATCTCGAAGAAGAAGATACATGGAAAGATTTGGGACAATTTGAATTCATCCATGCGAGATTTCTCGCCGTGGTAGTTCGTGATTGGCCGAAAATGATTCAGCGATGTTTGGAGCATTTGGCTCCAGGCGGGTGGTTGGAGTTGCAGGATTTATATCTTCCTGTACAATGTCTGGACTGTACACCCGAAGAAGCGGCGCAGTCGAAAGTGTTGGAATGGAGTCGATTGATGGGTGAAGCGAGTTCCAAATTGGGTCTCAAAATGGATACTCCGGGGACATTTCCGCAGGCGTTGGAAACAGTGGGTTTTCAAGATGTAAAGGGGGAGGATTTTAAGTACTATGCGGGTCCGTGGGATGACAGTTCGGAAGAGACGATGGAGTTGGGGAGGTTGGGACAGGAGAGTTGGATTATGGGGATTCCGGGTTTTTCGGAGACGTTGTTTACGACGCAGTTGGGGTGGACGGAGCAGCGGCATGCGGAGTATGTGGCCGAGGTGGTGCAGGAGATGCGGGAGGTGAAGTTTAAGACGTTTATTCCGGTGAAGATTTGTTATGGCCGGAAACCTGCTGCTGCGTAATGATACTCTCTCTCTCTCTCTCTCTCTCTACGCCCCTGTATATACACAAACGCTATCGGATTTGGTATAACAGTAACGTGCAAGTGAGCTTGCCTTATGAAAGGATCCGTACCAGGTAACGTCTGACCCTGAGCTGACGGTCTGGATTGAGCACGGAAATTTGGATCAGGATAACCAATCCAGTTGGGACTAGATCAATGCAGAATGCCCCTGATATCCTCTTGCAATAACCCTCGAGTCATTCATTCCCTTGGGACAGGAGGCGACTTGTGAATCAGGAGTCCAATCCTATCGAGGCCGATGGTTGCGCGCTCTGCCCAGGTCTGTCTGCTATACCAATATTCGCATCAACTAGAGCAAGTATTATCTCATCCGCTCGCAAAGGTAAATTAAGGTAGTTTCAATCCTTGATCCAATACAATCTGGCTGAGCCACGGCGGCGAACAATGTACTTACTCCAGATCTCTCTCCAAACCGACTGGTCGACCGGTGGAAACATAGCCGTTTCTTTCCAAGTTCTACCTCTCAAGGGTTCCCGTTCGAGAGAGAGAACAATCCAAGACATTGACCAGTCCGATATACACTATCCAGCACACGTTCGCCAGAGAGAACTCTTTTAATCGATCCAGCATCCAATTCTCCATCCTCATTCCATGTCCTAGAACCTGAAAGCTACCTAGGTAAGGTAGGTAGCGAAACATCCAAAATCCAGATCCTGTGTAAAAAGGCCTCGCGCACACACACACACACACACACACACAAACCAGATAAATCCCATTCACTCATCCATCAACGGTAAACCTAAGGTCAGGTAGGTCAGGTAGCTAGGTAGGTAGGTAGGTAAGTATCCGTTTGGAAAAATCTCTAGTTCGACCAGAAGAAGCAGCAGCAGCAGCAGCAGCAGCTAGGAGCTAGGAGGTACGAGAAAATCCGGAGAAAAAAAATCTAAGCCAGAATGTCAATTGTCGCAAAAACATCCCAATTCTAATCCAGGTGCTGCCAACAACAACAACAACAACAACAACAAGAAGAAGAAGAAGAAGAAGAAGAAGAAGAAGAAGAAGAAGAAACGGCCAAAGTTCTTGAATTTTCCCAATGGGATGGATGAAACCTGTAGGGTGTGCGGAGGGATGAAAAAATCTGGCAAGAATCCGAACGAGGTAACGGGATGGGAATGCTGTTTTTCCTTTTTGCTTCCATGAAGGGCTGTATGGCGTCTTTGAAGAGAGAGAGAGATATATATATATATATACATGTCTCACAACCACCGTGGTGGGCTTTGAACTGTACCTACCTACGGTAAGCATCGGTGAGTGTGACGGTCTTTCAACGGCTGACATTCGCCTCACGGCAAACGGGAAATTGTTCGGCGCCTCATTTTCGTATGAGCACACACATCTCAAGGCAACCAATGAAACTAGAACGAACGATTCGCAACCCTCGCACCTTGAGTAGTAGACATTTGCCGAGCGTCGTCTACATATGCGCAACCGCAACCTCTACGGTCTATGTGCTTCGTTGGCAATTGATAACCCACGTTGGTGTCCAACGAATTGCGAGGCTATCGACAAGCCACGAGAAGAAGAGGGGTTCCATGTCTTGGATCATGGCCACACTTTCATACGGCACCAGCCTCCAGTTCAGCAATACGCTTCTCCCACTCTGGTACAGCCCGCAGCTGCAAGTCGAGCTCCTCTTTCTCGTCCTCCAGCTCGAGTCTCTTCTCAGCATCCAGCCGAGTGAAGACATGTCCGCCCTGGCCATCAAATTGCAGAATCCAGCCGTGGTACCGCCAAAGCGACCTGCGATGCGACACAGTCATCAAGGTAATCCCGAGCGCTTTTGCCTCATCGTACATGATCCTCTCTAGCTCTGGCGTCAGCGAGGATGTACATTCATCCAGGATAGCATACTTGGGTCGGTGATAGAATAGTCGGGCGGCAGCAATGCGCTGTTGGAAGCCAGTGCTCAGTGCCTCTGGCCATTCTTGCTCCACGTTCAGCCCGGCGGCGTCCACGTGTGGTCGCCCTCTGGTCTCAATGGGGCCGTTGCCTTCACCTGCATTGACCGCGTACTGCGCACCAGAGTTGCTCAGCAGGGATTCCAGACCAAGCTTCTTCATAATGTGAATTAAGTCTTGGTCAGTGACGCCTTTGGCGCGCATGTCGAGGAGGTTGTCGGGGTATAGGATCTGCTGGCGTAAAGTACCTTTGCTCAGGTATGGGCGCTGAGGCACGTAAAAGATGTCTTCATTGGTTGGTTTCCTGACTCTGCCACCATATACAGGCCACAGCCCTCCCAGTATGCGGAACAAGCTTGATTTGCCACATCCGTTGGGACCAACGATCAGCATGTGGTCACCTTGCTGAATGTGAAATGATAGGGCTCGAACGAGGATATCGCCGTTTGGCGACACGATCGGGACATCCTGGAATTTGATATCGTCACCCTCTTCCAGTTCACCCCTGCCAGCTAGGATGGCAGCATTTGCTTCCGTCGAGGCTGATGAGACCAAAGCCTTCTCAAAATGACCTCGCTGTATGTCTGCAATGACATCCAAAAGCATGCTTACTCGACTCGTATATCCTGCAAGCTCGCTGATCTCTTTGTACGAGAACATCAGTCTCCCAAAGGCATCGCTCGACTGCAGAAGCAGACGTCGGTTGGTGATGAAGGCTTCTGTTCTGTCGCCTGTACCGTGACTTCCTGGTAGTGCTCCTGGTAGCTTGAAAAAGACTGGCACACTGCACAGGAGGAGGCCCAGAGCTCCCCAAAAGTACTTGACGACAAACTCTTCCATGATGCCATGGTACAGTCTCCGTCGGAGGATCCTGTTCACGTGCCTGATAAGCGTGAAGTATCCTTTGTCTACAGTATCCTTCTCGGCGTCGTGTCCGTCGTAGAGGGCAATTTCTTCGCTGTAATCGATGAGACGAGAGTGCTGTGCTCTAAACTCTCCCTCCAGCTTTGCCTCTTCCGCAACGTATCGTCCAAATGGCGGCGTCAGCGCCCTCATCAGACTCGCACTCAGCTGCACCATCAGTGACATGGCAAAAAGTCCCTCGCCGCCCACACTCCGAGACAGTGACCAATTGTAGATGACAAGATCCAGTGTGGGTTTCGAGAGGCTCGAGTATAGCTCTGCCAGACTATTGGAGAACTTGGTGACATCCACAGTGATGAGTTGATCTGCGTTCTTGATCCGATCATCGAGCGCAGACAGGGTATAGAAGGTCATATTCCCCAGATAGAGATTATGAATGTAGTTCGTTAGGCGCGCGCGATAGGATAGAGATAGAGTGGTTTGGTGGTAGGCCAGCATGCTATTCGTGAACGTCGCGGGGACTGCAACCAGCATCCACCATACCAGGCCTTTGAGAAACGCCTTTCCACGGCCTCGGACCAGATCGCTGACGAGGCGTCCATCGAGGTAGGAGACATATAGCGAGATCAAGGTCCGCAGAACCAAGAAAATCGAGTGACTCGCAAGTAATCGTGCTTCTTTACTGCGCCATGATGGTATGCATATGCGTAGCAACCTTCCGAGACTGCGGAAGAACTCTCTGTCCAGCTCGACTTTCTTCTTCTTCTTGCCCGAGTCGTCGCCCCCAAGGCCTTTGCGACGATGGTCCGCTGCTCTTGCTGCAGCCGCCTTCTGCTCTTTGATCGCCCCACGAATACGTTGTATCACCGCGAGCAGAAGAGCAGCATAGATCGACCGAGAGATTTTGGTTCGGTGCGCGACGTAGAGCGACGTGAGGTCACTGAGGATCTGTTTCAGGCCGCGGGTGGAGACGGTCAGAGGGAGGGACGGGACCGCCATATTGACCTGGAATGCGTGAGGAGAGTATGGAGGGCGGTGGACATCTAGGCGACCAAGAGCATGTATGCGACGAGAGGAGTTGTTGATGTTGTTGTTATTCACAGGCTGCTGTTGTAGAGGCGATGCTGGGATTGTGTCTTCACATGATTGAAGCTAGTGCTAGTCCCTCGGTCTCAAGGTGAGAGTGCTCAAGTCAAGTGCAGTATCCACATCCCTGTACTGTCAGTAGTTCTTGGCGAATCACATGCACAAAATCACCCCC
>JH792493.1:109140-136340 GCA_000291705.1 Sphaerulina populicola P02.02b
GAGAGAGAGAGAGAGAGAAGAATATGTTTCACACTGGAATGACAATATAGTGTCAAACCGCATGTGCTTCTCGTGACACCCCGTTTCAATACTTGCACCTATTCTCTTCTCTCGTGGTAGTGGTGCTAGTGCTCGTGCTCGTGGCGCTGGTGGCACTGGTGGTGCTGGTAGTGCTGGTAGTGCTGGTAGTGCTGGTGGTGCCTATACTGAGCTGCTATCGAAGCCTTCTCCTTTCGTATCGAGTTCGACGAAGGAGTACGGCAGAGTACGGAAGTTGCTTGGTCAATCATACTGTAGGGAGAGAGACTGGCTTGAAACCCCTTTCCGCTTCGAATCAGCAGCGTTATCGTTGCGAGTTTGCCTTCTTGAAGATGGATAGCTCGGTCGATGATACCTAGGGCAGAGAGGCTGAACTTAAGACTCGTTTTGATTCGGATTAGGTAGTATCGTTGCTCGTTCAAGATAAGTAGCTTAGTCCATAATACCGTAGGGAGAGAGAGTAGCTTCAAACCCCTTTCCGCTTCGAATTAGTAGCGTTGTTATTGCGAGTTTGGCTTCTTGAAGATAGGTAGCTCGGTCGATGATACTCAGGGCAGAGAGGCTGACGTTGAGACTCGTTTTGGCCTCGGTCACAGTGTCCTCTGGCAGCTCTCTTCGGACTTCCTGTGCCACCTTGGGACGTCCTTCCATCTCCCGGACCAGCGCCACCTGTAGGTCCAGGATGGAACAGAAATCCTCGTTGCCCGTCAGAGTGTCCCCGTCAAATTGCGTGCCCTTCACGGTGACTTCGAGGTCGGGGGAGGTCATTATTAGGTGATTCCTCTGTATTTTCCGAAGGATCACCTTGCGCTGGCGATTCGTGGCCTTGCGCAAAGCCTTTGTGTTTACGGCCAGTTCTTCATTCTCTCGTCAGTATATAGTCTTTCGATAGCTACGCGGAGCTCTGTAAGACTAGTATTGTTTAGGTAGTATCTCATTACCTACGAGTCTATATACGACTGTAGCCTCGAAGATATTAGCCGCCACTTCCAGCGACTCTGCGATACATCGTCCTACTAGGCCATCTCGGACATGAAGAGTCGCGTCCGATGCCCGAGTTGGATCCCTAGTCAAGTGATTGACCAACGCCATCCCCTAGGTCCTAGACGTCCGTATAGCCCCTCTAAGTATATCTTCCTCTGGTACTCTACCGGTAGTGTATACATGCTAGAGCTGATCCAGCTTCATTACTAGTATACAATGCCATTGATCGTTAGGATTATGGACACCGGTAGTCTGGTATTGGCTCGCACAAAGAAACTGCTCGAAACTCAGTTTTCTTTTTTGCTTCGAACTAGCAGCGTTGTTATTACGAGTTTAGCTTCTTGAAGATGGATAGCTCGGTTAGCAATACTAAGGACAGAGAGGCAGACTTTCAAGCCTTTTTTTCATTTCATTCGAATAAGATAGTCTCGTTGCCCGTGGAAGACGGGCACCTTGGTTACTTACACCGAGGGCAGAGAGACAGACTCCTCTCTTGCTTCTTTTTTTTCTTTTTTGGAATACATTCAATACTTACGGTTGACGGTCGTTGTTGTTGTTCTCTAGCAAAGAAGGAAAGAAAGAAAGAAAGAAAGAAAGAAAGAAAGAAAGAAAACACCGCTGGAAACGCTAGGGAGACCAACGAACTACTTACAGCGCCAGTAGTAGCCTACATACGGCGTCGCCGCAGTCTTACCCGTACAATCGAGTTGAATTCTTCCAAAGTTGTCTTTTCTTATAGTAGGTACGTCCGGAAAAGGTCTCTCGGCGTCTGCGAGCTCGTCTGCCATGAACTCTGGCGTGCCCTTGTACCCCTTCTGCAGGAATGCCTGGGACAGGACCTTCATTGCTCGAGGTCCTGCCTTCTCCATCAGCTGAGCCACCAGTATGGACTCCACTCGATTCATTGTGCGGTCGAAAGCAGTAGGTCTGTATACATGGGGCAGCAGTGGTCGGAACGCTGGTGGGTACTGGTACGGCGTCGTCAAACTTATGGCGTTCATAACTTCCTTGACGTCGATCTCCATCCAGACTTTCTGCTTGTTAGGGATGTTAGGCATCTCGGTATCGGTGCGTTCTGGTCGGTGGAAGAGGCTCGATATCGTCCGGCCGCTTCTTTGGCCGAAAAGGTCTCGGATGGGAGTCGGTGTCCCACCGGTCTGCTGCAGAAGGGGTACAAGGGCACGCCAGAGTTCATAGCAGAAGCCCTTCCGGGAAAGGTCTCTCGGCGTCTGCGAGCTCCGTACTATAGCGGGTTTGCCTCTTTTGCTTGTGGTCCTTGTAATAGGAGGTAATGGTATAAGGTCCTGCTCCGACGACTCTATTGCTACAGTCGTCCCTCGAGTATTTCGTGTTACGAGGAGTGTACTTATGCGTCTGACTGCGGCTATAACGTGATTCGCTTCAGGCCGGTGTAGTCTTTAACAGATACCAATCCGCCCGGCTCGTGACATATATCGGCACGATTGGTCAAGTCTTCTGGAGTGATTCCGAGGTTCAGTCGTGCCGCCAGAGCATAGTGATGGTCTTAGTCCACTTGGGGCCGTGTCCTGTCGCTGTGCCGCAGTGGCGCTTTTCCTGTAACTTGTTGCCCCCCTGTTGCAGTAGCGATGATTGTGAAGGCATGCGCAGTATATCATAGATTAGGGTCCCCTATAAGCCGGCATAGCTTTCTCGTACTGTATATCCCATTCCATGTTGTAGCTGGTCTACCAAATTCCAGCGCAGAGCAACAATCACCGAGATTGGCCTGCGTGATGATGCACGCTAGGAACCTCTGGCTTTGGGATGCATCAGATCAATCTTTCGCTTTCCACACATACTGGCACCGACCGATGAACACGTGACGAGCAATGGAGAGTGAATGAAAAGACTTTGCACAAACTTTTACTTTTGGGCACGGTGAGGCCGCACCAAGATGATATTGCTCTCTTCCACGGGGTAGTAGACTTGCTCGGATATGGCGAAAGGAGTAGAAGGAGGCTGCGGTTCGCGACTGTCAGCGTGGATAGGACAGGAATGATAGAATGTACCATTTTCTGGAGCTTCGTGGCAGTTGTCGCGGTCGGTAGGTCTACGCTCTGCACATAAGCTACAGTACCTTGGAGTAGGAGGAGGTATGCGCGTTGTCATCGTACTCATATCGTCACGTTATTTTGCACTACCTGCTATAGGTATGGTTGTCATTCTGGGCCGCTGGGGTTAGATCCGAACGGAGGAAGCTTGTGCACTCAAGCTCTACTGGATCGATCCGTTGCCGTGTTGCTGTATGTAGTATGGTTCCTTGTTCTTTTTGGCTGTGGTGACTGTGGCACGACGTTTAGATCCAGCAGTGCTGCGGTGCGACGGGACGAACAACGTGGGAGTTCCAGATTAAATTCTATAATAAGTAAAAAAGGATGCCGGACGGGATGATGATGGTACAGTATCCACACCCACCTCACGTATATATAGGTTTCTTTCTCCCCTGCGTGACTCGACTCCACCTCGTCGCTGCTGGAGCAGGCGTCGGTATGAATGAGCATGGATAGGTATAGGCATACTGTGCCTAGTGGACATGGGAATAGACATGAACATGGACATGGACATGGACACGGGAGATGCGCCCGCCGCCCACTGCCAATGCCACTGCCAATGCCACCAATTCGTCGTTCGCAGCGAGTGAAGTTCGTTCTCGTCCTGTAGTTCTAGAGACTTAGACTGCTCTATAAGGTACCTAATTACCTGTATTGTGACTTACCTACTCTTGGTATAAGGATATGGGTGAATTCTATACTCACCCACTACCTAAGCTAGAGAATCCACGACAATGCGGCATTTCTGGCTAGCTGAGCTGACTAGTTCTGCTAGTTCGACGTCTACGTCTACTTCGAGCAGCGGGCGTTTGTTCTACACTAGTACCTAAGGTAGCTATGGATGTCCCTTCATCAATCGTCGGACCTCCTTCCTCCTTCCTTCTTCCGTCTTCTTCATGCTGTGCTCCTTTTGACGACAACCTCTTCCTCCTCCTCCTCCTCCTCTTCCTCTTCCTCTTCCTCTTCCTCCTCCTCGCCACCCACTCGCTACGATTACTACTACGACCACTGCGACTACTACTACTACTACCGCCACCACCACCGCCACCACCACCACCTTCTCTCCCACTTCATCGCAGCCAAAAGTCATCCGCGGGGCTGAGGACGCTGAGCTTCTCTCTGCGCCTCACCCAGACCTACCATTGCTACCCTAACCACTTGGCACGACGCATCACGGCAGACGCAGCCTACCCGACGTAGCCTACCCGACGCAGCCTACCACACGCAGCCTACCACACGCACCCGACCCCTACCACTCGCAGCCTCAAACGGAAAGGCTGATGAGCTGCCACCGCCACCGCCATGCCTCGCCCGCATCTCCCCTCAGCTCTCTCCCTCAAGCGCGTCAAGAGCAGCAGCAACAACTCCTCGAGTAATGCCAACAACAACAATAACAACAACATCAACAACGCATCTGCACCGACAACCCCTCTAGCGACACGCTCCTCAAGCCCCGGCTACCTCATGTCCAATGCGTCACGACCTCCCGCCAAGCCAATGGAAGGGGACCATATGGGCATGGGATTGCTCCTGCATGTGCAAGTGCTCAAAGCCCGCAACCTCGCTGCCAAAGACAAGAGTGGTTTCTCCGACCCCTTCCTCGTCTTGACTCTGGGCGAGTCCAAAGAGGCGACGAGTGTGGTGGGCAAGTCGCTGAATCCCGAATGGAACCAGACCTTCGAGTTTCCCGTCACCTCGCCCGACTCGGCCCTACTCGAAGCCGTGTGCTGGGACAAGGACCGCTTCAGGAAGGACTACATGGGCGAGTTTGATGTGGTATTGGAGGACATCTTTGCTGCTGGCAATCTCCACCCGGAGCCCAAGTGGTTTAAGCTGGAAGGCAGGCGAAATGGGAGGCGGAAGCAGAAAAAAGACAGCAACATCTCGGGCGAGGTCTTGATCCGCTTCAAGCTATCGGACCCCGTCCATACCGCAGCGATGCCGCAGCAGATCCTACAGAGGTTTTCCGGCCTGGTCTCAGACCCAGAGCAAGACGACGATGAAGATGACGACGAGGAACTCCTTCGCAGGATGAATAGCAGCAACCTAGATGACCTGGACGAAGAGGACGACGACGACGAGAAGGAGCCTTCCGATGAGACCGATGATGGCGCGAGAACACCAGTGGGCACGTCGTCGGAAGAAAAGCAACGTCACAAGCGTCGGAGAAAGCTCAGACGACTTCGGCGTAAGAAGAAGACGAGCGCATATGAGTTTGGCGCCACGTCTGATGTTGCTGGAGTGCTGTACCTGGAGGTGAACAAAGTCACGGATCTGCCGCCGGAAAAGAACATGACCAAGACCACTTTCGATATGGATCCGTTCGTCGTGACCTCGCTGGGCCGCAAGACCTATCGCACCCGCGTCGTCAGGCACGATCTGAATCCTGTCTATGACGAAAAGCTAGTGTTCCAGGTGCAGAAGAATGAACAGAACTTCAGCCTCTATTTCGCTGTGGTGGATCGTGACAAGTTTTCCGGAAACGACTTTGTAGGCACTGCCAATTTCCCACTGGAACGAGCACGAGAGCTCGCGCCCGAGGCCGATCCAGACACAGGCCTTTACAGACTACCTGATCCCGAGGCAGTAGAGTCAGAGTACCAAAAGCGCAAAAGATTTCGCAATCCACTGTCGAGGTCCTCGAGTCGAAATGATCTTCCCAAGCTTAGCAGCAAAGCCAACTCGTCGACTAATCTCAACAAACTGGCAAAGTCATCGAGCAGTAGCAATTTGACGACTCTGAGTTCACTGCCCCAAAACGAGGCATCTCGACCATCTCCGCAGCACCGCACGTCGGAGGTATCAATTGCGGACCGGACGACGAGGCCACCGGCAGTGCGCATGCCTAGTAGCGGTGCGCTCACATCTCACGACGACCAAAATGCCCTCGATCCTGCCGACGAAGCTGGGTTGCATGCTTTCGAACTTCCTCTCGAACTCAAGAACATCCAGCGCTGGGAGGGCAAGCATCATCCCGTACTGTATATTCGGGCCAAGTACCTACCATATCGGGCTCTCCGCCAGCAGTTCTGGCGCGTTCTATTGCGACAATACGATGCCGACGAGAGTGGCAAGATCGACAAGATCGAGCTTGTCACGATGCTTGACACTCTCGGCAGCACACTTCACAACAAGACCATCGATGGGTTCTTTGAACGCTGGGCAGACGTCAACGGTGAAGAATATTTGACCCTGGATCAAGCCGTCATCTGCCTGGAGGAACAGCTCATGAAGAGCCGTGACTCCCATCCCTATGCGAGTCATCGCTCGTCGTCATACACGGACCCATCCACCTCGACCTCGCGCTTGACCATTGTCACCAATAGTCCCAGCTCGTCCGAGCACAGCCCTGCAGTCGGAACACCGTACCTGGACGCTTCCGACCCTCTCAATTACCGTCCTCGCCAGGCCTCGATCCCCGCTTTGGAGGTCAGTGATCTCGGTGATAGTGGTGAGATGGGTGACTATATGGACGGTCTGGAGGAAGAGCTCGGTGGCGACCCCGACTCGAAAGAAGAACATGTGGTGGAGATTTCCGAATGCCCGATCTGTCACCAGCCCCGGATATCCAAAGGTCGCAAGACGACTGATGCGGATATCATCACACACATCGCGACATGTGCCAGCAGTGACTGGCGGGCCGTGAACAACTTGGTCATGGCTGGCTTTGTGACCAGCTCTCAGGCGCAACGAAAGTGGTACTCGAAAATCATCACCAAGGTTTCGTACGGTGGCTACAAACTGGGTGCGAACAGTGCCAACATTCTGGTCCAGGACCGACTGACGGGACAAATCAACGAGGAACGGATGAGCATTTACGTTCGACTCGGCATTCGTCTGCTGTACAAAGGGCTCAAGAGCAGAGAGATGGAGAAGAAGAGAGTGCGAAAGCTCCTTCGCTCCATGTCGTTCAAGCAAGGTCGCAAGTATGATGACCCAGCGTCGGCATCTCAAATCACGGGCTTCGTCAACTTCCACCAGCTCGACATGAATGAAGTCAAGCTGCCCACGGAGCAATTCAAGACATTCAACGAGTTCTTTTACCGCGAGCTGAAGCCTGGAGCCCGACCTTGTTCGGCTCCAGACGACCCGAATGTCATTGTCAGCCCCGCCGATTGCCGTTCGGTCGTCTTCAACCGCCTCGAAGATGCACAACGCATCTGGGTCAAGGGGCGCGAGTTCAGCATCGAGCGATTGCTCGGAGATGCTTACCCACAGGATGCGAAACGATATCAGAATGGCGGTCTCGGGATTTTCCGGTTGGCACCACAGGACTATCATCGTTTCCACATTCCCGTGGATGGAGTCATGGGAGAGCCAAAGCTCATCGAGGGCGAATATTACACGGTCAATCCCATGGCTATTCGCTCCGCGCTCGACGTCTATGGTGAGAACGTGCGCGTTGTTGTGCCGATTGACTCCGCCTGCCACGGACGAGTCATGGTCATTTGTGTGGGCGCCATGATGGTCGGATCCACGGTGATCACGCGCAAGGCGGGCGACAAAGTCAGGAGAGCGGAGGAACTCGGATATTTCAAGTTTGGAGGGTCGACACTGCTGTTGCTGTTCGAGCCAGGGAAGATGAGATTCGATGAAGACCTCGTTACCAATGCTAGTGGCGCTCTGGAGACCTTGGTAAGTCTTCCCGGTGACTGTGCACATGCTGCTGTATACTGACGGCGCGATAGGTTCGCGTTGGCATGGCTATCGGCCGCACCACCGGCCACTCTGCCCACATGCCAGATCAACCCAAGGCCAATCCGACCGAAGAAGAAAAGCAGCGTGCAAAGCAGCGTATCGAAGGCTCGCTGGCACCCAGCTTACGACACCATGTCTCCACTGCGATGTAGCAAGTCAAGTGAGCAGCACACATGACGAAGAGACGATTGCATTACGAGAAGGTTGTACGAATGACGAGAAAGACGACGAAGCATCCAGCATACCTAGTTATTGGAGGGAACCTAAAAGGGCATACCTGGCACACAGAAGAAATCCTAGCATCAAAAAGGCAGTCGAAGCACAGAACATGTGGATTGAGTGAAGGATGGGAGAGTCTCAACAACTTCTCCAAACACATGGCAGTCTGTAGAAATGGGCAGCAGACCTAAAATATGAGAATGACATTCCGCATGAACACCTCTCTACTTGTATTGCGTGAGTTGACGTACGGTCAAGACTCGGATCAATCTCGGCCCATGCGGCGGACGAGACAAGGCACCTCCGCCTGTGACATGCTCCGCGTCAGTACCGCATCAAAAATTGGAGTCTTTTTCCTGTAAGGTACCTAATCAATCACACAACACCATTTTGCCATGGATGACCATAATGCCCGACAATGACACGTCCAATGGAGACAGCGCCAGGCGTGCTGTGCCTCTCTCAACCATGGCAGATGGCCCCGTCCAGCCCCGAGCGAGCATCTTCTCGCTGCCGCCGCCGGTAAAACGCGTGTTTGACCAGTTTCCGTTGCGAGAGTACGAGGCGAATGATCTGCCATGGAGAGCGCCGAGGGCGGCGAGTGCACACAAGCTGCACGTGTTCACGACTGAACAAGACGCGAAGCACGGCCGACCGAGCTATAATCCAAGTTGTCTGAAGTGGCAGGTAAGACTGGTTATATGGACGCAGTACCTCCTAGGAGGTGGACGCTGAAACTATGGGCATGGCTATGTGCTAACAAGGAACGAGTAGACGTATCTGCGGCTCAGTGGCATCGAATACACTGTAGTCTCCTCCAATAATCACGCCTCGCCGTCTGGCTCACTGCCCTTCCTCCAACCCGCCATCGCTGACGGTACTTGGACTACACCCGATCCAATCCCGGCAAACAAGCTGAAGAAATGGCTCACGAAACAGGTGCCCAACCGCGCACTGGACTCCTCGGACATCCATGATACTCGCGCCGATGCATACCAAAGCCTCGTGGACAACCGGCTGCGAAAATGCTGGCTGTACCAATTGTATCTCGCACCTCAGAATGACGCTCTCATGCAGCGGCTCTACGTGTATCCTTGCTCGAATAACGCTCTTGTACGATTCGCTACGACGCGACAACTACGGGGCGCCGCAGAGGCAGAGCTGGTCAAGAGCGCAGGAACGAATGTTGTAGACGCAGCAGTCTTGATCAAAGAGGCAGCAGAGGCATTCGAGGCAATGTCTGCTCTTCTACAGCGAGACGAGTGGTTTTTCGGAGCCAAGGAACCCGGCATGTTCGATGCCAGCCTGTTCGCGTATACACAGTTGATCCTTGACGAGGAATTGGGGTGGAAATACAACCCGTTGAAGGAGGCATTGGAACAACATGAAAATCTGGTCGAGCATCGAGGGAGGATATTGGGGAGCTTCTACGGCGATCGAGAGGAGGAGGAGGAGAAGGAGGAGAAGAACGAGAGGTCATCATCGATGCACACTCGTAACACATCGACACTGGGCAAGAGGAAGACGCCGAAAGGTTAGAAGTCTCATCGAGAGGAGGTACAGGCTTTCATTGAAGCATACCTCTGTACCTACTGTAGCTGCATATTTCCACACGAAAATGACATTTGCGCTGTATGCATACAACGTTCAGAATAGCTACCAACGATTAAAGTGGAAGAAGCGGTATGTAAGGTAGGTAGGTATCGATCGAGACCTTGTGTCAAGCAACCACCTTAACGACTGTGTGATAGTCAGGTCGTTGACAAGAGTCAGGTATGTAGGTGTCGATAAGGTAAATCTATTTACGGCGGCGGCGTCGTCGTGACTCCCCGGTCCGAAGGTCTGTCGCACCATAAAACGCCATTATCTGGGGGGTTGTTTCAGGTGATGGCCATGGCGCCATGGGGGGGGAGAGGGGAGAGGGGAGAGGGGGAGAAGGGGGGGAAGGGGAAGGGGGAGAAGGGGAAAAGGGCCAAGGACGCGACGACGAAACGCAACTCAGCCTCGCGTCCGTCCACATGACATGGGAGGGGGGCGGCAGACTTGACATTGGTGGTAGAGTCCGTCTCCCTTTCTACCTTACCCTTTCTTACCTTACCTTACCTAGGTACTGTACGCTCGTTTTGCAGTAACATACTGTACTTACCTTACTTACCGTTATCGTACGCTCGCTTGGAATTACATACGTACTTACAGGTGTACAAAGGAGGTATCAGGACCGCAGGCGCACTGGATATGAAATAGGGATACAAGCACTGCGTTTTCGCGATTGAGACTGAGTGAGAGAGTGAGAGAGAGAGAGAGAGCATGGCTTCACAAGCGGCAGACGTCAGTGACAGCGTCGCTGGCGTGCAAAACACATTCTCCAGCTGGGACAATTGCATGAGCAAGACCTATTGCAAATGGCCCGTCATCGCAGCAATCGTTATTGCTTCCTTGATCGCATTCTCCTTCATCTGGTGTATCGCCCGATGTCTCTGCTGTGGAGTGCAATGCTGCTGCGGCTGCTTGAGCTGTTGTAACGCATGCTGTCCCTCGCCGCGAGGTCGACGAGAGAAGAAGGGCTACCAACAAGCGCCGCCGATTCCATACCAGTACGCCCAGCCACCCCCGATGCAGAATCCCTACCTTGTGAGTGGAGGTGCTACTGGGTATGGAGGAGGAGGAGGAGGAGGAGGAGAGAGTCGCAGTGCTGTTGCGCAAACGGCCACGTTCGATGCGCCGAGTAGTCAGAAAGTTTACAATGAAGATGCTTTACCTGCTATGCCCAGTTGGCAGAATGCTTCGAGTCGGCGCATTGAACAGTTGGAGGAAGATGTGGAGTTGGATAAAATGGACAATCAGGTCGTGACATCCTCTGTGCCGGCGCAGAGCGAGCGACTCCTGAATCATCATCAGAAGAATCCGAATTCCTATAATAATAACGGGCAGCAGGCGATGGAATATCCTCCTGCTGCTACAAGTATGGGAGGTTACCGTGGGCAAGAAAATGGTTCCACGGGAGATATGGGGTATATGGGTGCTGGTGGACATGCTGCACAGATGAATCCATATTATCAAGACTATGATCAACAACAACGTCAACAGAACACTGGTGGGAGTCCATATCATAGCAGCAGCCAGGTCGGAGCAACAGGCTATTACACGGGTGCTCGGACACCGCAGCACGATTCACCATATGGAACGCATCAGAACTCCTACCACAACCTTACGGAGCTCCAGTCACCGTCCTCCGGTTACGAGCAGCAGCAGCAGCAGCAGATTCAGAATCCACGCAACCCAGCTTCCTATCGCAGCCCCATGTCCGGAGGCTACCACACTGCAGGCAACGCATCTTCTCCCTTGTCGTCTTATAATAATAATCCACCGCCTACTGGCGCGAACAACACCGATTTCTACTCCTCCTCCGGGATGCAATCGCGTCACAACTATACGCCCACGAACCCTCCTTATGCATCTCACACGGCGCCGCCTTCATATATGAGTACGAATGACGCTGTGAGCCCCATGAGTCCGCCTGACATTCTCACTCCTGGAGGCGGTGGGTTTGGTGGTGGTGGTGGTGGTGGCATGGGGAGAAAACCGGTCCAAGGCGGGCAGTTTTAGAGAAGTTTGAGATTTATGTTTATATCAAGAAAGAAGAAAGAAAGCAAGCAAATACTAAATGTCAGGTATACACTTATTACACGCGCTTTTTTGCTCTGCTCTGCTCTGCTCTGCACTATGCATAGGTACATACCTTAGGTACATTGTCGATTGCAGCTGTATATATTGTATACAGTATAATGTATCAAATGCTGCTGCCCACTTGACACAGCTAGGTAAGGTATATGTATACAGGTACATTCTCTTGATCGGCATGAATTTAGTGAAGTTGTCAAATATGTACATGTCCCTCCTAGAGAGAGGGCCGAGACCGTTTTCGGATTTATGCAGACTATCTCCGGTGGACACGATAGAGACCAGGATCATTGATGAGTGCGTTCCTGACCATCCCACACCAATGTACATATCATCGTACAACCTTGATAGGTCGCTCCAAGTGGAAGTGAAACAGTCACCACCTTTCGTGTACTGGACACAGAGAACCTCTTCATCTTGCCCGGCATTCTTCACGACCGACTGCGCGACAGGAACCTACCCACCTACCTAGGTACGCAAACAAGGCCGCGACGCCTCTGAATCCGCAACATTGTTGCGAAACGACGGCATGGTGCAGCCAACGCCGCCCTCGTCTACGTCGTCCACCAACGGCGCATCTCCCGATGGGCAACCCTTCGCAGGACGGGTGATTCGCAAACGCAACCGAGTGCCGCTGTCGTGCGGGCCTTGTCGACATCGCAAGTTGAAATGCAATCGAGGACATCCGTGCGACAATTGCTCCAAGAGAGGCGATACGGGAAACTGCAGCTATGCGACGCCCGGGAACAGGAAGAAGGGCAGCGGCGGTAGGCCGAATGCCTCTCCGGATCACATGCAAGAACGTATAGATCGTCTCGAAGGCTTGGTGTTGTCCCTCATGACGAGCGGCTCGCAGCCCGCAACGACATCTGCTGCGCAGGCGGTCATCGGCGACAGCAGGTGTAGTAGCTTGAGTACTGGTTCGGAATTGAAGTTGAGTGTGGGCGGCGGGCAAGACACGATCCGTGAAGAGGGCGAAGGCGAAGAAGAGAGCGAGGTCGAAGGCATTTCTCGCGGCATTGGCATCATGAAGATGGACAATGGCAAGGCCATATTTGCCTCGGACGCGCATTGGTATGCCATTCTGGGCGAAATCAGTGAGGTCAAGAGGTACTTTGAGAGCCACAAGGAGGACTACAAGCACCATTTGGAAAAAGTCCAGGCACTCAAAGCGGACAATCATTCGAACACGGCGTTCCTGCTCCAAGGACCTGCGGCAAAGGACAAAAGCGAGCTGCTCGCGGCGTATCCTTCCAAAGCAGATGCGGATCGGTTGATCGCGCGATATTTCAACGCGTACGACCCTTCTGTACATATCATCCATGGACCGTCATTCCAGAAGCAATACGACAAACATTGGCTGAATCCGCTCGAGTCTAGCGTCATCTGGCTCGGCATGTGTTTCGCCATGATGACACTGGCGCTACAATCATATCACCGCGCAGGTGACGAGCCGCCAGAGTATCGAGGCAGAACACTCCAGCTTTCCTACTCCTACAGGAAATCCACCGCGCAGGCCTTGCTCCTTAGCGACTTGACACAAGCGCACCCGCAGACCCTAGAGACGCTCGTGTTGCACATGCAGGCCGAGTACAGCAGATCCCGAGACGCAGAGCCGTCGGTGTTGCTGTTGACCGGACTGTGTGTGCGTCTGGCAATGCGCATGGGTTATCACAGAGACCCCGGACCGCATCCCGCCATCACACCATTTCAAGGGGAGCTGCGAAGACGAGTGTGGACGTTTGTGCGACAGTTTGATTGTCTCATATCCTTTCAATTTGGTCTCCCTGCCATGATTCGATCAGACCATATGGACTCCGAACCGCCTCGAAACCTATACGACGACGAGCTGTTCGAAGACATGAAGAGCTTGCCACCATCGAGACCGGCGTTTGAGGCGACGCCAATGTCTTATATGATCACGAAGAGCAGAATGACGTTTCTGTTTGGCCAGATCGTGGAACACACGCAATCCGTGACCAACCCACCCTCCTACGAAGAGACGCTCAAGTATGACACGGAGCTGCGAGAGATGCGGTCTCAGCATCCTCCATTGTTAAAAATGCGAACATTTCAAGAGTCGGCGCGTGACCCTGCCAATCTCATCATGCAGCGATTAGGCCTGGAGATGGTCTACTTGCGCTCTCTATTCGTGCTCCACCGCCGGTTTATCGCTCGAGGGCGAGAGAGTCCGCGGTATGCCTACTCCCGACGGACGTGTTTGGACGCCGCAATGGAGCTTCTAGATCATCAAGCGACGCTGCACCGCGAGTCACAGCCTGGTGGACGATTACGGTCTGTGAAGTGGTACATATCATCGCTGACCACACACGACTTCCTCCTCTCGGCAATGCTCGTTTGCCTGGACCTCTACCACACTGCAGAATCAGAGCGGAAAGCACGACGCACAAGTCAACCCACATCACCTCTCGTGGCCGATGTGTATGATGAAGGTCGACGAGAGCAGATGCTGCAAGCTGTGGAACACTGCATCACCATTTGGGAGGCCGTTCGTGACCAGTCGATGGAGGCGTATAAAGGATCCGTTGCGTTGCGTGTCATGGTGGAGAATCTCAAGGCGAACCAGTCGCAAAGGGTCGCTCCGGCATACCCTCAGTCGCAGCAAGCACAGACGTATGCCCATCGCAGTGCAGCGATCAACATGTACGGCGGGATGTTTCCCAATGGTAACAATCATGGAGCTGATATTGACACGGACGACTTGCCCCCGGAGCAGTCTGCCGCAATGACCTTGGGTATGTTGTCTTCCGGTGGCATATCACCAGGCTTCAGTATGACTATGCCCCAAGCTGCAGTAGTGTCTCCGCAGCAGCAGCAGCAGCAGCAGCAGCAGCAGCAATACCCTGCAAGCATGGCTGCACTGTTAAACGACCCCACAACCGAACGTACTGGCCTCACTCCACAATACTCCGGACCCGAAAGCTCGAGCATGGGCGGGGCGACCAGCCCCATGAGCCAAATGATGGCGCAGAGCAGCCATTTTATGGGCATGGACGCGGGCGACATCGATTGGGTAAGTTGCATCGTTTTGTCATTGCATAGTAGTAGCAGTGATTACTATCGAAGCAATGCTGACCATGGTACCAAAAACAGGGCGCGTGGGACTCGTACATCCAAGGAGGGAGTAGTGGCGGCATGGATACAAGCGCCATGTGGCCCATGAACCTCGAACTTGCTTCGGATGCTCATGGGCAGAGTAGTAGCAGTAGTACTACTACTCAGCAACTTCAACAGCAACAGCAACAGCAACAACAACAACAACAACAACAACAACAACAACAACAGCAGCAGCAGCAGCAGCAGCAGCAGCAGCAGCAGCAGCAGCATTTGCAGCCTCATAATGGGCCCAATGGAAGTTCGGTCTTTATGGGGGCTACCACTCCGGGAGGCAGCACGAACATGATGTGATGCACAACGACTACGATGGGATGATGGGATGGATGGATGGATGGATGGATGGATGGATGCATGGATGACACTGTACAGATACTGTATCTCGGTATGGAAACAGCAAGCAGGCCGATGAGATGATTCATTTGTACCTGATTGATGAATGAGAAGTCTCCTTTCTCTCTTTTGCTTCTGATAGTCAGACTACCTGACTGACCCACATATGTCTTCTCGAAGTTCGTGCCAAGAAGTACCTAGGTAGACCTGCGTGAAGGTATGCGTGGCTGTCCTGTATGCGCCCTGCTGATTCAGCTAGCCAGGCTTTGGATCAGGTACATGTAGTAGGTACATGTACATGTAGATACCTGGTATATGTAAATACGAATTCAATGCGATGGAAGGCTCCCGGCTCTCTGTCTCTGTCTCTCTCTTTCTCTGTAGTCTGTACTATACAGTACTCAGGTACATAGGTATACCTAGTACGGTATGCATAGATCGGCCCCGGAATGCGATGAAAGCCGCTTTATACATACCTACCATATCAGATGACGATGATGATGTCGTTGGGGACGGGGGACAAGGCACATGCAGTATACCAAAACTGACAAGCTTCCCTTATAGGTACAGTACATACTTGTACTTGTACTTGGAAAAAAGAAAAAAGAAGAAAAAAAATAGCATAGGGCGTGGAAGAATGTCGCGCCGTGGCTCCCGTCTTCTGCTTACTACACTGTTAGATATGTGCGAGTGGGGTAGTGACGTGATGGAGGGTCCACTTGGAGGGGAACTAGTGTCTCGTAGTTTCCGTGCTCGACCGATCCAATGTACTATGTAGGT
Organism: Sphaerulina populicola P02.02b; assembly: GCA_000291705.1. Classification (NCBI taxonomy): domain Eukaryota; kingdom Fungi; phylum Ascomycota; class Dothideomycetes; order Mycosphaerellales; family Mycosphaerellaceae; genus Sphaerulina; species Sphaerulina populicola. The sequence goes on from JH792493.1 coordinate 125,082, forward strand.
ACACTGTGACTGGACTGCTTCTGTCGGTACCTTCTACATGTAGTAGTTAGGTACTTCCATCGTAGGTACATGTATGTAGCTTCCCTTTCATCGTCACATCATCATCATTATTACAGAGTACCTACCTGATCACTACCACCTCACCTCACCTCACCTCACCTTACCTTCCCTTACTCTCACTTGCTTCCCTCTGCTTTAACCTGCTCCACCCCCGCAAGCAAGCGGGAACTAGGAGGAGACTAACAACAACAGCAACAACAACGCCAACGCCAACAACAACAACAACATCAACAACAACATCGCTTGCCATAGAAACTCCCTCCCTCCCGTCCGTATCACGAAACTGCCCTTTCCCACCGGCGTCACAGCCGCATCATCCGACGGACCGGACCACCCACTTCGCCTGCCCGTGCTCTCTTCTCACCTCCCCCTCCCCCTCCCCCTCCCCTCCCGTCCCTCTTCCCTCCTCGAGCACTTCTGTCCCATCTCTCCCCGTCCACGCTTGTGTTGTTGGCCCACAATCGCTCCAGCAAAAAAGTTGAGGTCAGACGACGACGGCGACGACGAGGACAGTACGTCGGCTCAGCCTGGACCTAGCTTATTGTCACCCTTGCCGCGTGAAGAACCCGCAATCCGAGACGAGAGTTCACTGGGCCACCCTGCACTCTGACCAACAAACTCCCACTCCACCATGTCGCTCAAGAAGGCCCTGACCAGCTTTCGCTCTGGAGGGAGTGCCTCGAATTCCGCAGCAACCAGTGATACCGAGACTGCCGACAAGACCGAGAACCCCAACCGTCGCTCCACGGGCGGCCTGGCAGCTTTGACGAGCGCTCGCCCATTTGCCAGACACTCCACCGACGTCGCCCGAGCCTCCACCGATCATGTGCGCTCTCCCACCTCGGCCTCCCCCAGTCGCCAATCCCGCGACCACCATCGAGCCTCGCATAGTCCGCTGGGCTTCCTGCGCCGCAAGATTCGGGCGAGCTCCGAGGACTCGCACTCCTCCACCGAGGACTACTTGGCTGTGAATCGTGAAGGCGATCCCTTGAGCAAAAGCCAGCAACGCAAACATGAGCGCGCTGCGGAAAAGGAAGCCCATCGCAAGGAGGCGGAAGAGCGTATACAAGCCGATCGCCAACGCAAGGAAGACATGCGACGTCGTGCAGAATTGGGGGAAACGGAAGAACAAAAATCAAAGTACGGTGTTCTGCCCATCAATTACTATGCAGGTCAACAGAAGCATCAGGACCGCATTGATATCCGTGAGCTGAAGTCGGACCACATTGGCAAGATGGTCTGCTTCCGCGCACGCATCCACAACATGAGGAAGCTTAGTGCACATCTCGTCTTCGTGGAGCTGCGCCAGCAAACCGCCACCATTCAGGGCATTCTGCATGAGCACGGCAACGTGTCACCTCACTTTGTCTATTGGGCGGAGCACCTCCACGTCGAGACCGTGGTTCTGATTAAAGGTGTGATTCAGGAGCCCAAGTCAAAACAGGGCGAAATCATTGGCGTGTCCATACACAACTTGGAGGTGCATATCCACGAAATGCACGTTGAGGCCACTCCCAGCGAGCCACTCGCATTCACGGTGCATGAAGCCGAGGTGAACAAGGCGGACACGCAAAAGGAGGGAGATACACGCCACCGCGTGTCCGACCGTGCCCGGCAGAACAACCGGATTATTGATCTGCGTTCGACAGCTTCGCAAGGCATCTTCCGAGTACAGTCGGGCATCTGTCAAGCGTTCCGCGCACATCTCCACTCTCTGGGCTTCATGGAAATTCATACGCCGAAGCTGCAAGGCGCCGCGTCCGAGTCCGGAGCCAGTGTGTTCAAGGTCGACTACTTTGGTCGACCTGCCTTCCTGGCGCAGTCTCCTCAACTGGGTAAACAGATGTGCATTGCTGCAGACTTCCGCAGGGTGTTTGAAATTGGGCCGGTATTCCGAGCGGAGAACAGCAACACCCACCGACATTTGACAGAATTCACCGGCTTGGATTTGGAAATGGCCATCGACGAGCACTATCACGAGGTTCTCCGCGTACTGGACAGCACGTTCAAGGCGATTTTCACGTACGTGTATGAGAACTACAAGGACGAGATTGAGGTAGTGAAACGCCAGTTCCCCCACGAGGACCTCGTATGGCTTGAACAGACGCCGGTCATTCCCTTTGCAGAAGCGATTCGCATGCTCAACGACTCGGGATATCGTAACGCAGACGGGAACCCTCTGCCCGAGGACGAGGACATGGGAACTCGTGATGAGATTGCTCTGGGTGCGGTCGTCAAGGAGAAGTACAAGACCGACTACTACGTGATTGACAAGTTTCCGGCATCCGCACGCCCCTTCTATGCGATGCCAGACCCCGAAAACGAGAACATCACCAACTCCTTCGATATCTTCCTGCGTGGTCAGGAGATCCTGTCTGGTGGCCAGCGTATTCACGATGCGCCCATGCTCATCAAGAAGATGGAGGCTCTGAAAATGGACCCCAGCACGTTGGAAGAGTACATGACGGGTTTCGAATGGGGCGCGCCGCCTCATGGAGGTGGTGGTATTGGTATGGAGCGCATACTGATGCTGCTTCTCCAGCTGGGTGACATTCGAAATGCCACCCTGTTCACCAGAGATCCGAGATCGCTGCCGTACCACCCGCCTGTCAAGCAGCTCAGACATCCTGATGCCAGCACGCTGCATCCTCCTTGGTCCGGCCAAGATCGTGTTGCGGCACACATGGACTTCCAGCCTTTGCCAAAACTCATTGCCAATTACGGCGATGCTTCCAACACTTCGTGGCTGGAGCCGAAGTTTGAGGTCTGGCGTGACCCTAACACTGGTGCCGCCGTGGGCTTCGTACCGCACGAGGGCTTCAGCATCACCATTGGAGATCCACTGTGCCACCCCAGTCAGTATGCCAAGACCATTGGTGGGTTCCTGCGATACATTAAAAAGGAGCGGCGACTGAAGCCATTGTGGCTGCTGTGTGGCGCTGCTCCAGAAGAGGTGCTAGCAACGAAATTCGACTGGCGAACCTTGTCAGTTGCAGCTGAGCAGCGACTTGATCCGGGAAACAACCCTGCAGCGCAGGATCCGGATATCCAGCGCAAGTGCCGCCATGCCGAGAAAGAGGGTGTCAAGGTGCATGATATCAACCTGGGGTCTCCAGTGCCTGACGATATCAAGCAGAAGGTCGACAAGCGCATTCAGGATTGGCTCAAGAATCGCAAGGGCAAGCAAGTGCATTTGACCGATGTGCATCCATGGCAGGATGTGGAGCACAGGCAATACCATTACTCCACCACCAAGGAGGGGGAAATTGCTGGTCTGGTCATCTTAGCACAGCTGTCGCCCGATCACGGTTGGCAGGTGAAGTTTGCTTTGGACTTCCCGGGTGCGCCGTCTGGTGCCATCGAGTTGCTCGTGCTACACGCGCTCAAGGCTGCCGCAGCGACTGGCGCGACCTCTGTGACCTTTGGTGGCGGAGCTTCCGCCAAGTTCACCCCAGGACACAACTTGAAGGGCACCAGGGTCAAGGTCTTGGCCAAGGCGTACCACGCTATCGCAACCGAGCTGAAATTGACGAACAAGAGCGAATTCCGAGAGAAGCTCGGCGCTCAAGATGATCCCGTATACGGTAAGTGGCACTTTGATATTTGGTCCCGATGATATGTGGATGCTGACATTCGACACAAGTGTGCTACCCACCTCACGGTCTAGGACCTGCTGGTGTTCGAGCTATTCTGAGCTTCTTTGAGGACGACGAGGGCGATAGAAACAAGGTTTAGCAGTCCCAGCAAGAGCGCGCATCGTTGGTGTTGCCCAAGAAGTTATCGCGAGTGTTTACTACGTCCAAATCTGTCGTACATTGGCGGAGATTGTCGACCAGTATCGATGTTGAGATGGAGTGAGTTGAGGCGTGTGCACAGATGTGCTGTTGCCTGTTCTCCCGATATATAACGATATACCTAGAAACCAAAGCTGATTGATCGTTTTGCAAACTGTTTTGTTATGGTCTTTTATTTTATTTTATTTTCGTTTCCCCTGGGTGTCACTTGGAACGATTGTAACAGCAGAACATGAAGTCATGCTGTCGATGCCCCTCTATCAACCTTGTCCAGCTTTTGACCCGCTCTACAGTTCACATAGGTACCTACCTACCTAGGTAGCCTTGAATGACATTGTGACCGGCGAGAATACATAGTACCTTGCCAGGTACTCCAACCAGTCAGTACATACATGTACCTCAGGTCAGGTAGGTACATACATGCCGCGGTGGAGGAAAAAAAAAGCAAAAGGGTATCCATCTCTCGCAAGGAGAAGGAAGATACCCTTTAACGAGAACCGGTGGAAATGATTCCACCGTAACGTACGCGCAGCTGGTCTGGATAGGGGACGACCGATTCGGAGTGCCAAGGCGGGCCTTTGGCACTCACGTACTGCGCGGTTCGGTTTTGGGGCGCGCAACCACTGCGCCACTACTCCTCCCAAATCCTAGAACGAGAAGAAGTTGATTTTTGATTATATATAGGCTGTGTGTGCCTGGTGCTGCGATAGGGATAGGAGGTATGTAGGTATGTAGGTATACATGCAATCCATCGTTGAAATATCTGCATTGTGCATATTGCATCGGCACATGGAACAGCTACCCACATTCCCAATCCCTCCCCCCTCTTTTTTTGACAAACGTCTGTTTTTTGTTTGTTTGTTTGTGGCGGTTTCGCCCTACCTTTTTTTTCGGTTGTTCAAAAAGTGGTATCATGGTACCATACCTAGGTTAGGTGGTGTAGGGTGGTAGGTTGTATAGAGTAGATTGTGTACCTAAGTGTAGGATAAGGTAGGGTAGGTTATGGTAGGGTAGGTTACATGTAGGTACCTTAGTGTATTGTGGGACTACATGTACCTGTCACTTTTCGTTCAGAGGGCAATTGGATAGGGCGAATTATCGGTCATTTTGGAAGAATTCGTCGCCACCTTGAGGGAGGCTTTTAGTATACGTACGTTGTGTTTTGTTTTGGAAAGGTCGGCAGTCAGTGTGATGTGTTCTAGAGCGACTTGAGTATTCGACACATCATATATGCTCAAATTTCGTATCATAGGTATGTAGTCGGACTCCTCATTTCGCATAGTCACATCAAAGTGTCACATGCGTCCGTATCCCCTCGTCGTCCTCCTGCCCCCCCATGTATCCCTTCTTCCAGTGCTACTCTGTCTTTGGGACATAATTCTGTTGTTGAAACAGGTATCCCTTCACCTTCGAGTGCTTCAATTGCTGCAGATATCGTTCTGCAAAAGGGGTTGTCAGTTTCGTATATCACCTATATCCCTCCCCACGATCTGTTTTGCTCTCACCTCTCAAATGCCCACACTTCTCCAAATGGTTTACGCCCTCCTTGTAGTAGCATCTGCCCATTTCCTCCCGGATCAGCCGCGCCATCATGCTCTGCACCCATTGCTCCCGGATGATGGCATCTTGTGCACCTTTCAGCGCTTTGTTGTCGTCGTAGTCCACCCCGTCAAATGTTGGCGCGACCTTGGGCTTGGATGCTTTGAACGATTCGGATTCTGGGGTGGGCATTGTGGTGGTAGTGGTGGTAGTGGCCGAGCGCAGCCCTGCGTCGTGTATGGCAGTCGAGTACGTTGAATATCTTCGCTAGCGCAATGGAGGTCGCTGGGCTTGTCAATGGCGTGCGAGAGGTTATGTGTATGTTGAGCTGTTCATGCACGGTACAGAGCTTCGAGGTGCGGTGTCGACGTCTCGGGTGCTGCCGTCTTCGAATGCTGACTAGTGACTAAGGTACCTTACCTCCTACAGATCTCAGAGTCACGAGACTTTCTCTTCTTCGTCGACATCTCTCATCAGGCTCAACTTAGCACTCTTCCTCTTCGACTTTCTCCAACTGAATCTTTTGATCGAACTTGGCTTTCTTCGCGGCGACTGTGGTGTGGGTGGTGGCTCAATCTTCTTCCTGTCCTCCTCCTCACGCTCTTCCGCCTTCTTGGTCCAGTAATCTTTACCACCACTCGGCATGCCATAAGAAACTTTCCACTGCCATTCGTCAAACTTCACGGACTGCTTCGTATTGATCTCCAGGAGCAACCGCTCTCGTGTCGAGCTGCAAGACGGACACAGTTGATCGAGGCGCAAGCTTTTGTACGGATGTGCCGCGATCTCGCATCCTGTGGACCATGGAACCGAAGGATCGAATGAAGCATCGCGACACTCCAAGAGAGGCCGTGGGCAGAATGAGCTGTGTCCGCATGTCGAGTATATCACGCGACTGTGGCAGCACATTGCGATTGACGACTGTTTGACTTCATCACAGGAGCGGCAGCACATTGGCAACGAAAGGCCGCAGACATCTCATAGTGTGCCGGTTTTGGCTTCCTTTGTTCTCACTCGGGACAATATGAAAATATATTCTGCGAGTACATCCACCGTGCGTGTTCTTTGTCAAATATCATTGATTCTATGTCTGCTTTTCGTTGGACGAACCAGGGACGACTGTGGGACATGACCTGCACTCCGCATAGTCCAGAGTCCAATCAAAGGCAGTTCGCCTTAGTAGGAACAACACTTATTTACTCTACTGCTTCATCGCCGTTATACGCAATATTGGCGGAAACCGCAGGCTGCTATAGCCTCTCCTAGAGGACCTCCGCTAGTAGCTATTAGCGCTCACTTACACCAACGGCGTGCTCCTTATAGCGCCGGATTTACCAATATTGCGGCTCTTTACCGCCTACATTGATGACTCGGAACACCTTGCTGTGATGGGTCATAACCACTCTGGGGCTCTTCTTGTACTGTCGATGCCTGAACGGAGCCACCTACCAGCTGGAGTGGCTGGGACGGCAAAAAGTGCCTGGAGAATACGTGACCATCTTCACTCAGCTCTGCTAGATTGGCACCAAACTCCATAAGCCCCTTCTCGACGATTTTGCAGGCCTGCTTCTGTAAGATCTTTGCCTTCTCGATAACACCAGGTGCAAGTGCTTCCATACATGTAGCTTGAAGACCAGAGGCGTCGTTGCCTTGCCAAGACCGTAGCGCCTCGGCTGCCTTGGTGTGCATGCCGTCAAAAGTCGCTAGGGTACATCAGTATCGAAGCCAAACATTCATACACAATTGAACCAGTGGAGTGGTGTGATGCTCGCTGGACACTTGAAGTTGGCATGCAGAAAGCTCTACATCGGTACGACAGGCCCTCCGCATTAGTTCTATGCAGAGCTTACATGTATATACGTAGTTGACGAAGAATGTCTAGGCCAGCGCGACTCTACCTCCTAGTGCGGCCGGGCGGAAGGTAGTTGTACAACGTGTAGCGGCGGAAGCCACTTGTACATATGTGGTATGTACAATTGAAAGATCGTAGGAGGTAGTCAGAGTGAACACTGTACTTCACGCGGCGAGTAGCGGGGGTGCCAATTATTACGACTTTAATCCTTGCAACGCTAAGATGGTTAGTTCTAGGGGTTTTGTTGCCCACTGTCACATGTTTGGAAGCTTGTCGTGTCCTTTGAGATACCTACCACTCCGTCCGTGTAGACAACGTCCATCCCATTCGAATTTCTTGCAGATCCAAGGACCTTGAAGTGCCTTGTCGACGACAGCAACGGGAACCAAACACCGCAATCTATCAGTTTCTCGGCATAAACCAAGCATGGCCTCCCTGCAAGTGCCCGTGAGAGGGAAAGCTGGAGGTGCTCCTGTCACAAAAGCTGTGATTCTGGTATACATACGTCCTGCAAGCTCAACATATGGGACTGCGAGCTGAGTGGTATTCTAGGTTGGGGGTCCATCCCGAGGAACACGTTTCAGACCACTTTCTCTCGACCTGCCGAAGGTGAGTAACCACAACCTCCGTCAATGGCTCAGCATGCTGCCATGTGAGCATATGTTGATTTCCCATAGCCACTTTTCGAAGTTGCCGGCCATCCCATCATCGAACACTGCTTCCAGGCAGTCGCGCGCGTCCCTGAGATTCACGAAGTCTTCATCGTCGGCTACTACGACGAGTCAGTGTTCCGCGACTTCATCAAGGACTGCTCTCGCACACACCCCAAGATCAGCGTCAAGTATCTTCGCGAATATCAAGCTCTCGGTACAGCCGGTGGACTTTACCACTTCCGTGATGCCATCCTGAAGGGCAGACCCGATCGCTTCTTCGTCCTCAACGCCGATGTGTGCTGCTCATTCCCACTGGAGCAGATGTTGCGCTTATTCGACGAGAAAGATGCGGAAGCTGTAATTTTGGGCACAAGGGTCCCGAACGACGCGGCCACCAACTTTGGTTGCATTGTCAGCGATTCGCATAGCAAGAGAGTGCTTCATTACGTGGAAAAGCCGGAATCACACATCTCAAACCTGATCAACTGCGGTGTCTATCTCTTCGCGACGGAAGCTATCTTCCCTAGCATCAAGAGCGCTATCAAGCGCCGCACAGATCGCCCACGGCTGTTGTCATACCCGTCTTCGGATGCGCTGGACGCGCAGTACGTCCCACCCGGAGACGAGGATGGCGAGAAGAACGAAGTCATTCGACTGGAGCAGGACATACTCGCAGATCTTGCAGACAGCAGGCAGTTCTATGTCCTGGAGACCAAGGACTTCTGGCGGCAGATCAAGACCGCTGGCTCAGCAGTACCTGCAAACGCTCTCTATCTCACCAAGGCGTTCCAGCAGCAATCAGAAGAGCTTGCGAAACCGTCAGCCAACATTTTGCCGCCTGTGTTTATCCACCCCAGTGCACAGGTCGATCCGACCGCTAAGCTTGGGCCCAACGTGTCGATTGGACCTCGCGCAGTGGTCGGCGCAGGCGCGAGAATCAAGGAGTCCATTGTGCTCGAGGACGCCGAGGTCCGTCACGATGCGTGCGTGCTATATTCCATCATTGGATGGGGCAGCAGAGTCGGCGCTTGGGCACGCGTAGAGGGCACACCGACGCCAGCACGAGAGCACAGCACGAGCGTGGTCAAGAATGGAGTGAAAGTACAAAGCATTACTATCCTGGGTAAGGAATGCGCCGTTGCGGACGAGGTCCGCGTACAGAACTGCGTCTGCTTGCCATACAAAGAGCTGAAGCGCGACGTGGCCAACGAGGTTATTATGTAAGTCGAGTCGTAGAGGCGTGTAGAAAAAGCGCGGCGCCGCACAGCAGAGCACAGCAGCGACGTCGACAGAAGATGCAATACCCAAACATCGACAGGGCGTCGGCGGAGGAGCAGCCATAGGAGAGCAGTGGAGCTCAGCAGACACGTGCATACCTATGTAGGTACCTAGTCTGGGTGATCGACACACTATACACCCACACTGCTGACTACGTGGCACTACTTGTGTTGTAATGACTGACGCCGATCGATCTGTGAAGAACGACTGATGACCTGTTGCTGTGGGCAATCTTGGGGGGAGTCAGTGAGATGTTGGTAGCACGTCCTCAGTACATGTAGCTGACATGGTCGTATATCTTACGGTACTGCAAGCACGCCTAAGGGGCTGTTCAATAGCATAAAATCGCATTTGCTACAGTTCGAAAATCGCAGTTCGGAAAGCTATTAAACGCGCTTAGGGTACGCTACGGCAAAAAATGTGGCTATTGAACGAAAATCGCAGTTGATGTAGTTGTAAACTGCGACTGAAATGCGATTAAACTGCGACCAACTTTAGCAAATACGATCGCATTCACCGCATTCTATCTTAGCACCCCGGATTGCCTATTATAGTAACCTAGCGACGTTTCCGCACCTTTTCCTACTACGATTCGAAATACGGCTCGAGAGGTACATTTCAGAATCGTATTTACTACAGTTCATTACAGTTTATTGCTAATACTACTAAAAGTAGTAATTCTACGTCCAACTCTACGTTATGTCGTCCGACGATAAAGCCAACCGATAAGCTACCGCCAACGCTGCCGCCGTCGCTATATATACAGACGAATACCTCGATCGTTAACTATAGAAAGAGAGCGATTATAGTACTATATAGACGGTATACTTCCTCGAGAACGAGGATATTATGTTTAGTCTAATACGTATAGATAGGCGTACCTTCGAGGCTTTATTAGAACGATTAATAGTAGACTATAGATTAGTATCGGAGCGTATACTTATAGCTGCCGAGAGGTTAATACACTTCCTCTATATCGCTAGATAAGGGAGCGGATATCGTACGGTTAGGGGCCAATTCCGACGGTCGCTAGGCACTATAAGCGATAGCTTCTATTACGTTGTAGCTACGCTATTATCCTTATACTCGGAGGTTGTTAAAGAGCCGGATTATATAGCTATTCCTAAGCGTATTAAGGGCAATAGCAAGTTCTTCCCGTTCTTCTAGGACTGTATCGGTGTATTAGACGGTAGCTATATTAAGGTATACGTTATAGGAGAGAGCAAGCTATTCAGAAACCGCAAAGGTAATCTCTCTTAGAACGTACTCGCCGTAGTAGATTTCAATATGCTATTTACCTACGTCCTAGCTAGATAGGAGGGTTCTGCCGCGGATATTACTATACTTAGGTATACTCGGGATATAAATAGCTTTAGTACCAACCTACCGCTAGGCAAATACTATCTTACGGATGCAGGTTATATGTCTTCGGACCTAACGATGATTCTATATTCTAGCGGAGTTCGTTATTATTTAAAGGAATAGTTACAACTATTAGAAGCTGCGTATCGTAGTAGTAAAAAACAGGTAGATTTACGTCTAGTAGATGCAAAGGAACTGTTTAACCTACGGCATTCGTCGCTACGCAACGTTGTAGAGCGGGTGTTTAGGGTATTAAAAAACAGGTTCTATATACTTGAGAAGCGACTACGATACGATAAGGAGACCTAGGTACGACTTATATACGCTCTAGTAGCGTTGTATAACTTCATCCGACGGACTAATGTAGAGGATGCATTATTTAAGGATAAAATAGCCCGTATGCAGTAAGATACTATTATTCCGTAGAGGGACGATATGTTTGATCAAGTTAAGTCGAGTCGATCGGCGGATAGGCAAGAGAAGGAGATAGACCGTTATCAAGATAGGATAGTAGCAGAGATATAGGATAGTTATAAGAGTAGTCTTGCTACTAGGGGTAGAGTTGTCCGTACTAACGATTTTGAGGTTCTATAATATATATCTTAGTAATCCTACTTTGGCTTTACAAACGTAAAAACAACACATTTATATATATATCTCAATATAAGCCCTATCTACGCGGGTCGTAGGTAGGGCGTTCTTACCGTATAATTCCTACGAA
>JH792493.1:144879-189979 GCA_000291705.1 Sphaerulina populicola P02.02b
AAACATATCGCAATGTATCCTGTCTCGTCTTGTTCTACGTCGGACTATCTATAGTCCTAATCGTTTGGTACGACCTCTTTTATGAATAAGGCGGAAAAGGGAATCGTAACGCAACCCCGGGTAAACGCTATAATAGTCGGTAAGAACGGCGGGGACAACGAAGAGGAACGGGCTGCAAGATAGGGGAAAGGGAACGAGGGATAATAAGTGTGTCTATTAGGGTACAATAATAGTAGAATCGTAGGCGGCAAAAATTGTAGTATACGGGTTGGTTGTTAATAGAAAGGAATAAGAGGAACGCAGAACGCGCGACGAACTTATTAAAGTATTCCATCCCTATAGCGACACTACCGCGCATTCCCGACTACTACCTACGAGGTTCGCGACGCGACTACGAGCAAACATTCTTAGCGACGTCTCGCAAACGCGCGAACATAAGAAGAAAAACGTATACAATGTTTACTAATACCAAGGCATAGACATCCTACAGGTGTGCGCTAGCTCTACGCGACACCTAGACGAGAGCAGACGTCGACCCTATTCGTAGGGCGAATACGTAGGGGGCCAATAACCTGTCGCTACTAAGGACATTAGCCTAGAGAGGGGGCGTCTGTAACACGCTAGGGCAGAAGAGCCCTAGCGATGCCCCGGCGGTCCCCCGGCGAGTTGGGTAGGACGTACCGCTCGGGCCGGAAAGCCCTAGCGATGCCCCGGCGGTCCCCCGGCGATCCGGCGTAAAGGGGTATCCTACCGATTAAGGACGCTCTAAATCAAGAAGGTTCCCGAGGGAACCGGTTATCGGCTGCTGCCTGAGAGGAGGCGGTGCCGGTAGTAAGGAGTAGGCAATAGGATAGCTTGCGTATATAGCGAGGGCTCTCTTCCTAGGAAGAGGAGCAGAGTTATTGTGCCTTAGATAGCAAGCCGTATATTGTTTATACCTTTCATACCTCGGACCTCTGTTACGTATACCCTTACGTACACAGAACCATCACAACTATCTTAATACCCTAGAACCTAATGTCCCTATCAATATTATTACAGCCGGTGTACTCTGCTTTCGGGCTGTCGCCGATCGCTAGCGATATAGCAATGTACCTACTACCTCTACGTAGGGTAGAATAAGACCTATAATCTCTTATCTATTAGCTAATATTCTACGGGTGTTTCTCTACGCTAGCTAGTATCGAACGACTAGTATAGCTAATACCCTAGACCAATAGTATTGCGTACTAGTAATGAAGCTTAGAGGACACTAGTATATCTATACTACTAGCGGTGTACTAAAGGAAGATGTACTCTAAGGGAGTATACGGATTCCTAGGCTCTAGGGTATAGCGATGATCTAGTATATACTTAGGCAAGATCGGGGACGGGAGGCAACTCTGTATTATCGAGATAGCCTAGCAGGACGATGTGTAGCCGAATCGCTAGAGGTACTAGCTAATATCTTTGAGGCTACGGTAGTCGATAGACTCCTAGGGGATAAGATTCTTAGGTATTAGGGCCAGGCCCTACAAGGAAGGACGATAGTAGATCTAAAACGATAGGAGAGATATAAAAACACCTGATAGTCAGATTATCTTAGCTATAAATACTATAGAGTAGTAAGTGTATATCGGTAAAGACAGTAGTAGTAGGATAGTAACCTATACAATTAACCTAAGAATATCCGGGGCCGCGCGGGAACGACGCTCCGCTTCCTCGTTAGTATTCTCCTTATTAGACTCTACTAGTCTAATCTTGTACGGTCTCGTAGCGTTAAGGTCGATATTAGCGATAGCATTACGGCGAAGAAGCGCAACAAAGTGCGTCCGCCCTACTTTCTCTGCCGTCGCGATACGTTCTAGCTAACCCTATCGACGAGAACGTAGTAGGTCAATACGAGCGACCTCTATATCGAAAGTATTAACCGTATTGTAATTAGACTGTATAGTAGCTATAAATCGTAGCCGATACTCGTAACTACCCTCGACAAATAGAGCTACTATCTAAGGCTATTGATCCTAGGTCGATATATATACGTTCGTATAGGTTTGACTACCGTAGAACGCGAACATTAGTGTCCTTACTATAGTAGCTCTCTTCTCGGGTACTAACTTCGTATCTATAGCAATAGTAGTAGCCTTGATCATCGAATAACCGAGCATCTTAGCGCTAGAGATCTTCTTCTACGTAGGAACAAGGAGAGGTATAGCGCTAGCGCGACGGGTGTTGGCCTTGTAGGTAGCCGGTAAATCGGGATCGTCCTCGTCCTCGTCCTCGGCGTCGTCGTCGTCGTTGTCGTCGTCGTTGTCCTCCTTATCTACTACATCCGTAGTAGTAGGAGTATCCTCGATAGCGCGCTTGCGCTTCTTCGCCTGTCTACTCGCAGCTGTACTAGCTACACCCCTAACCGATAGGAAACCGGTAGTAGTCTTTGTTGCCTATATAGCGCGACACTACTGCGCGCTAGGAAGCGGCTTATATCGTAGCGACTTCGTATACTTATAATAGTCTATTGCGAGGTACTTCTCCTAGTACCTATTATCAGCCGTAACCAACCCCGTAGACCAGTTAATACTAAATCTACTATACTCAAATAGTAAACGCTCGAGTGCCTATATACGTCGCTAGTACTAGTCCTCTTTAGATTTATACTAGCCCTAGTATAGGGATAGGGTAGCGTCCTAAGGGTACATCTTTCTCGTAGTAGTAAGTACAACCGAAACTAGATAGTTCCTCTTATGCCCGCGTAGACTACTAGCCCTATACTTATTACGACCGAGTACCTTTACGTAAGCCTCTAGGAGCGTAAACTCTAATACTTTCTCTTGATCCTATAGAAACAGAAGGGTTTTCTTCCGTTTCTGACTGCCGTTGCCCTAACTCTGACTCTAACTCTGTATAGCTACCTCCTCGTCTACCTCCTCTTCCTCGTCTAGCGCAAAACTCGTAGGATCCGGGGCAAGAGACTCATCTAGGGCAAGAGACTCATCCGTACCCGTAGGCTGACTTTCTCCAAATATACCAACCTCCTCTAGTAACGGTTTAAAAGGATATATAAGAGTAGGGTCGAGAGGAGGACACTCGTACTATATAGTACTCGTATGAATATCCCCGTATAGCTAGGCCTTAGCGGGCTACCTACTAGGGACGTCGAGTAGAAATAGGGTACGCTGATCGTAGATATCGTCTATCGTCCTCGTCTTCGTAGGACTAGAGCGGGTAACAGTTATTCGTATTTCTGCTGCCTCGCGGTCTACCCTCTCGTTAAACTAGGTGTTCTGCGATAGTCGTACGTTGCGGCGAGCTCGGGGAGGTATATTGAAAGTGCTATAGGGGTAGATTAGTCGGTTCGTTTAACGTAGAAAGTAGCGAAGTTAGGAGTACTAGATACTATCTTGAACTCGAGGTACTCGCCGTATATATAGACTATAGAGCTATTATATACTACTACGAGAGAAGTAGTACCTCCGTAGAAAACGATATAATTGCCGTTAACGTCTATCCTCGGGTATACCCGTATTTCAATATAATGTAGTAGAACGTAACTACTATATTTCTATTGAACAACGTACGATATTACACTTACCGCATTCAATACGATAGTCCGCCCGAAGTTGGATCGAATATAATTTGGAACTATCGTATTCCAACCGCGTTTAACAGGTCGGAAATCGCATTTAATAGAGAATCGTAGTTACTGCGGCAAATGCGATTTTATGCTATTGAACAGCCCCTAAGGTAGATGCACACCCGACGGTACCTGTACCTACCTACCTACCTATCTATATTGAAGACGATATATGTGATCGGGCGATGAAAAGTGAAGCTGATGAGCTGATGGTATGCTGTGCGGCTGACTCAATGCCAGGCCCCGCTAGCTCGAAGCCTAGAACTAACTAGACCTTTGTTACTGTACTGTTTGGCGTAGTATCCTTGTCGTTGCATTCAACTACAATAGGCTCCCAAACCTTGCGAGGCTTGTACGTGCATACACACCTTACCACTACCTCCTACTACTACCTGACTACGGCTGCTGCTGCCGTACCCACTGCATCGACTGCATCTCCCGCGAAACAGAAAGATTCCGCCCAGGCGCAATTGCTGGCGAGACATACCTACTGTACCTACCAAACTGCACTTCACGTCGAGCGGTACAGGTAGGTAGCTGTCAAGAACTCTGACGTACTATTTCTTCTCCGCCCGCCAGCCGGCCGCTCTTGCTCTGGCTCTTGCGCTTCGCATTGCTCTTGCACGATCGCTTCCTCCAGACAGACCAACACCACCACCACCACCACCACCATCACCACCGATCTGCATCCCAGCAGCCGTACACCTCATCACCCTCCTCTCCCTCTGTCTGCGAAGCCCGCAACGCCCGCCCAACCCCGCGCGCCCTCTTCGCTATCACTTCGCGACCAGACTCCCGCCAGCACTCTGGCCGCCCGGCGTCACTACGATCACCTTGGCCACGCGAGCCACGATACCTTTCCCGCCAAAGGCCACAACAGCTTCCATGCGAAGGCATTAGGCACCGCTTCCGCCGAAATCCACTGTCTGGCCTATTTGGCGAGACTCTTCCGGCCTCCATAACGACCTCGGATCGCATCACACTGCCACTTATCACCACTCTCGCTGTTCTTATCTCTTTCGCCGCGCATCAGGCCACCCATTCATTCAGTCAACCACGAGCAAGACCACCCACAGAGCTGCGACTGATTCTCCATCATGGGTAATCAGCCGTCCAAAGAGAAGGATGGCAAAAGTAGCGGCTCTCAAACGCCCACGGGCTCAGGCCCGGAGCTAGGCTCATATCCATCTTTCAGCAAGTCCGACACAAAGGAGTCATCGCGCTCGTTTCGGACTGCCTTGCGCACCAAGATACCCGGCAAGTCATCCGCTGACAGTCCGCGTGCCAGTACTAGCAACCTCAGTGGTGACAACTCGACGACGAGCCTGGACAAGACGGATTCGCAGTCAGTCAAGTCAGCCACTAGTGGTAGGTCTGGCAAGCACTCTCGGGGCGCATCGGGATCCATTGCGGACACATCGCGTAGAGGCAGTCTCGCAGGCGATGAGGCCGAGGACCAACCGCCTCCTTCGCCGACCATGTCTTCGTCGGTCCTGAGTGGACACCACTTTAGTGAGATTGAGGAGGCGCAACGAAGCGGCGAAGTAGACGCTGTATCGGATGCCCCTCCGCAGGGCAATATCCACCAGACACTCAACAAGGAGCCTACAGAATCCATCCTCATGAAGAGGCCGCAACGAGAAACAAATGGCCAAGGCGCAGCTGCAGCCCTTGCCATCGCCGAGGGACCAGAATCTCGTTCACCTTCCACATCGGGCGACATGGCCATAGGAGCGTTGAAGCCTGCTGACCTCGATGACATGATCAAACGTCTCGTGGATGCTGGTTATGCTGGCAAAGTCACCAAGACCGTCTGCCTCAAGAACGCCGAGATCACTGCCATCTGCAACGCTGCGCGAGAGCTATTCCTATCGCAGCCTGCGCTTCTGGAGCTGTCTACACCTTGTAAGATCGTTGGCGACGTGCATGGCCAATACACGGATCTGATCCGCATGTTCGAAATGTGCGGCTTTCCACCCAATAGCAACTTCCTCTTCCTAGGCGATTATGTGGATCGCGGAAAGCAGAGTTTGGAGACCATACTGCTATTGTTGTGCTACAAACTACGATTTCCAGAAAACTTCTTCCTCCTCCGAGGCAATCATGAGTGCGCAAATGTCACGCGGGTCTATGGCTTCTACGACGAATGCAAGCGAAGGTGTAATGTAAAGGTGTGGAAGACGTTTGTGGATACGTTCAACACGCTACCCATCGCTGCTATCGTAGCCGGCAAGATCTTCTGTGTTCACGGAGGACTTTCGCCATCGCTTTCTCACATGGACGATATCCGCAACATCGCCAGGCCAACAGACGTTCCGGACTATGGGCTCTTGAACGATCTGCTCTGGTCTGATCCAGCTGATATGGAAGCAGATTGGGAAGCTAACGAGAGAGGTGTCAGTTATTGTTTTGGCAAAAAGGTTATCATGGAGTTTCTGCAGAAGCACGATTTCGATCTGGTATGCAGAGCGCACATGGTTGTTGAAGATGGTTATGAGTTCTTTAACGAGCGCATCCTGGTCACTGTGTTCTCCGCTCCAAATGTAAGTCCACGTTTGTGCGACCAGCTTGGGCATGTTACTGACTTGACACATAGTATTGTGGCGAATTCGACAACTGGGGAGCCGTGATGAGCGTCTCGGGCGAACTGCTCTGCTCGTTTGAGCTCCTCAAGCCGCTAGACTCGAGCGCACTGAAGACCCATATCAAGAAAGGCCGGGCTAAACGTAACAGCATGCTGAACAGTCCTCCGGCTGCCCAGTTCCCACAAAGCTACTAAGGATCGTCACCGAGACAAAGGCCACCAGAATGGATAAGGAAAGCATTATTGAGAACCAGGACCCCCGGCATTTTCACAAGACGACAAAAATGATTCTCGGCAGTCAGAGGGAAGGAAGTCTCACTGCAATTGAGCAAAGTAACAGACGATGGCAGCACATCGCAAACCAGCTTCGGGAACAATTTGTCATGTTCCTCGGACGGACATACATCGACCAGTAGCAAGCACCAAGCTGTCTTCGCAGCTGCGCTTCAGGCATGTTTCACTGCAACAATGGAAGGAAGAGTAGGGCGACCCTTGAAAATGTGTTATGGCAAGCTTTCAGTAATAGGCCAGGCGTTGTGGGCTGGCTGTAAATCCCATCATGGACGGGTCAGCTTGGAAAGCAAATACGGATTCATGGCGTTCAGGCAAGCTGTCGGAGATGTTTTCGACTTGCGACATATTACAGCGCTGACATGACATGCAGCGGGCGATGGGCGAAAGCATTAAAGTATCCTCAAGGCGGAGACGCTCAGGGGAACATCGGCTGGACGAAATCCCGCACTCTCGGACCATTGGCTATAGAAATATGGCTGTTGGTCGCTTGACTGAGGGGGTTCGTTCCTACCCGCTTGACGGCTTGTCCGAAGCTTGCCAACATGGGTCGGTCGCTTGGTAGACTGCACGGATTGTTATTTGTTATTATGGACTTCTCCACTTTACTTCTCGATATCTACAGGTTCGTGACGGCACTTGTGAAAAAGATTCTCACTTCGACTCTTTCACAATTGGCGTGTGGCAGGCGGCATAAAGCACTGTTCTCCTCCCACGATTCTTGACATAGCTAGCCGCTTCTCCTACAGTACATGTAGCTACTAGGTACAGTAGCATCCAAAAATCGTAAGAATCTTAGCACCGCATCGCCTCGACACTACAGGCAGAATGGGTATGATAAGATAAGTACCTGCATCTGTTGCATTCATGTATCTTCCAACTGGGCATGATAGATGGGCTCCTGCTGAGGATGCGGCGGTATAGGTAGGCACAGGTTCTACGTACATCACGTAGTATTACAGGCTGCAAGCATTGAAACGCATCTGCGCTACTCTTTCCACCCTCGTCCTGTTATTCGTTGTACAGGCACTGAATTATCGCAATTCGCACCAGTGATGAGTGAAAATAGCGTGATAATCGCCTAGTGGCAACAATAGCACGTAGGTACCTAGGTATGTATGTACATGTACATAGCAGCCTACCCTGCTAGCGGCGGTTCGGGACTTACCGAGGCCGAACCCTGCCATCTTGAACTCACAGGTATTCCGACCTCAAGGTGCGTCTTCACGAATAACTTCATCCTCACATCAAAACTCCCAACATTGTCGCGCGACACCAGACAGGCAAAGTTTCGCTCGAGTATCACTGGCGCTCATACCTGACTACTGGCAA
The DNA here is from genome assembly GCA_000291705.1 of Sphaerulina populicola P02.02b. NCBI lineage: Eukaryota > Fungi > Ascomycota > Dothideomycetes > Mycosphaerellales > Mycosphaerellaceae > Sphaerulina > Sphaerulina populicola. Next base: position 152,700 of record JH792493.1, read on the forward strand.
CAGCTGTGACAATACGACTCAGCGCTTGGACGCACAGAGGAGCGGTAGCATGGATTACGATGCATTTGGCGCAAATGACGGGGAGGACGCTGGACCCAAGATCACCATTCGTGAGGTGAGTGCTGTCGAACAGCAGTGCTACTGATGACGTGCGCGGACAGGAGGTTGACGATGGTAGACGACGGACAAATCGATCCGATTCCGCCTGTCCAACACTTCTCTTGCCCTCGCCAATTCAGTACGACGCGTGATGCTCGCCGAAGTACCGACTATCGCCATTGACTTGTGTGAAATCGAAGCCAATACGTCTGTCCTCGCCGACGAATTCCTCGCTCATCGACTCGGCCTCATTCCTCTGAGCACAAAGGGTGTGGATGAAATGGTCGACTTTCGGGACTGCACATGCGACGAATATTGCGACAACTGCAGTGTTGTACTACGCTTGAATGCTGCCAACCGAAACAGCGATCAGAACCTCAAGGTGTTTGCGCGCGACCTCTTTGTCGAGTCCGGCGCACCGGGCGTGGCAACCTACAACCGCTCCAATGGAGTCAACGGGACTTCCTCAGATGACTTGCCACCGCGCGGTGCCCCAATCATTGGAGACCCAGCAGGGCAGGGACCTCTGATCTGTCAGCTGCGCAAAGGGCAGGAGCTGAGGATAAAGTGCATAGCAAAGAAGGGCATTGCGAAAGAGCACGCGAAGTGGGCACCTACGGCAGCGATTGGATTCGAGTACGACCCCTGGAACAAATTAAAGCACACGACGTTGTGGTATGAGACGGATGCAAAAGCTGAGTGGCCTGAGCCCCAAAAGAATGGCGATTGGGAGGAGCCACCCCAAGAAGGCGAACCTTTTGACTATGCCGCTGAACCCACCAACTTTTACTTCGAGCTCGAAGGAACTGGAGTAATGCCTCCAGATCAGATTCTGCACTCAGGCATTCGAGTGCTACAGGCTAAACTGGCAGGCATAATAAGAGATCTTGGTACTGACGCACAGGTCGGTGATCAGAACGGTTTTGGAGGTTTCAGTCCCAATGATCCAATGGCGAATGGTGCGGCGAGCGCGTATGGCGGAGGGAATTATGGCGGCACGAGTGTCTACGGGGATGGTGGCGGCGCCGCCACAGCCTATGGCGGAGGCGCTGGCAGTGTCTATGGCATGGCGACGCCGTATGGACAACAACGGCAATACTGAGGTGCTCCACATGCTTGCATCGACATGATAGGAGCGGTCGGAAGCGTGAAGGGAGTATGGGCGCATGCAACAAGAGGCGAGCAGACCGCAGAGCGCTCTCAAGCTCGCTGTGGAGCCACACGAGGATAGATGTGGCAGTGGTCCTGGGCTGTCCTACTGCAGCTCAATGTCTCAGCGCGTTGCTTCGAGACGTCCACAAGACTGCGGAATCGAAGATGCTGTTCAAGGCGGGCAGCTCAGTGCCAGCTCGTTGGGCAGGCACTGCATTCACAGCGTCCGCAAAGGTCTCGATTGAGGTGCGAAGGCTCACCCCATGCGTGCGTGGCTACAATATGAAGTAGAGCAGGCAGCATTAATCACGGATCTACGTATATTCACGTACCCCTACCTGTTGCGAGGCTATCGCTCCAAAGACACAGTTGGACGCCTAGGAGGTAAGATGATATCAGCAAGTATACCTAGGTACATAGGTATGTAAGTGCAGACCGCATATGGTATCGCCAGTATACCTACCTTATGTATGTAAGTGCAGACCACGTACAATGGGTCCATCAACGTCAAAAGTGCCGTGGTCTACATGTACAGACAAATGAAACTTTGGAACGTCCAAGGTTCCACGTAGACCACTGTGGAAACCGAGAGACACAGAGTCTTGGCGTGTCCACATCCATGGCTTGTACCTACCTTAGAGTACTTCAGTCTTCCTCTCGCAATAATAAATCTCGAACAAGAGCGACCACAACCCGACGTACTATTTCCAAGTCGCATCCAAACATGTCGCGTCACTGGCGAGACAAGCGGAACCGCAAGAAGCGATCGCGCGACGATGATGAGCGCGACAACCAACTTGGTGTCAGTCACACTCTTGCGCTTCTGCAGGGCGATACAGGTGCATCCAATGGTCACGTCGAAGGAACAGAACTCGACGCTCAAACCAAGGCAGAAGGTGTGCCGGATCGAGAGGGTGAAGAAGGCCACCCCATGAAAAAGCGCAAAAAGGCGCCCAAGAAGGAGAAGGATAAGTATCCTTCCATTTCGCACTCACCGAACATGCGTTTGAATACTTCTGTGAAGCTCAGTGACATTCAAGGCCTTGTGCTGTACCTCATCGCAGACGGCTTGGCTCCGCAGTGGCTGTCCATCAAGAACTCTGGCAGCATCAAAAAAGTGGTTATGTTGATGGTGCCAGGCTTGGAAGCAGGAATGTTCGATGGGAGGATACCTCTCGACCTGCCAGAGGCAGCACTTCCTAACAACGGTGAGAGTGTGCCAGAGGCGCGAACTCTCGGCCAAGGTGGTGATGATGCTGAGGGGTGGACGGAAGTACGACATGGCAAAAGCAGAACTGCCCCAGACGACTACTACCCGAGTAAGCTGGCAGGACCTCGCTTGCCGGAATCATTGAAGCCTCTTGAAGAGATCTTCGAACACGTGTGGCCTGTCAAGACTCCTGGAGATGATAAGTATGCGAAAATGCACTCTCCACTGTCCGCCATGCTGCAGACGCCAATAGTCAAAACAAAAGATGAGAAGAAATCGCACGGACCTCAGGCACCAGCCGCCAGCAAGAATTGGCAGAATAAGCGCATCGCCATAACTGAGCTGCTTGCAACTACCGACCAATTGGCAGAGGAAGGGTATACTTTGCATCCAGCGCACTTTTCTGGAACATCGGCCGCCGACGAAGCATCGGCACGTCGAGCCCGAAACAAAACCACCGTCAATGACGGTTGGTTGGACACTCCAGGCATACCCAATCTCGATGCCGGGAAGGCCAATGAAGATGACATCCAGCAAGGCTCGACAACTGTGGGCAGGAAGGTCCTGGCCATTGACTGTGAAATGTGCATTACTTCACCAAAAGGCGTGACTCCACAGATCTTTAGTTTGACTCGAGTGTCAGTGGTTGACTGGGATGGCCAAATTGTACTCGATGAGCTTGTCAAGCCCGCTCAGCCTATCTCAGATTACCTGACTGCGTATTCGGGAATTACTCCAGCCATGCTAGAGAGCGTCACTACCACTCTTGGCGATGTGCAACAAAGGCTGCTATCAATATTCACTCCGCAGACAATTCTCATCGGCCACTCTCTTGTCAGCGATATGAACGCTTTACAGCTCACTCACCCTTTCATTATCGATACCACACTCTTATTTCCTCACCCGCGCGGACCGCCGTTGAAGTCATCTCTCAAATGGCTCGCACAAAAGTATCTCTCACGCGAGATCCAGAAGGGACACGGTACGACAGGTCACAGCAGTGTCGAGGACGCTCGTGCTTGTCTGGATTTGGTCAAGCAGAAATGCGAGCGTGGTCTAGCCTGGGGCACTTCTGAAGCAAGCTTCGAAAGCTTGTTCAAACGCTTGTCGCGCTCGAATCGACCCATGAAGCAGAAGATGAACGCCGTCGGTGAAGATGAGCCTAGGCGTTCCGCGGTAGTGGACTGGGGCGATCCGTCCCGCGGATATGGTGGGCAAGCAGATGTGGTGATCGGCTGTGAAAGTGATGCCGACGTTGTCGCTGGCGTCACGCGAGCCATCAACGGTGATCCGGACGACACAACACTTCCAGCCGGTGGTTGTGACTTCGTATGGGCTCGCCTTCGCGAGCTTGAAGCTGCTCAAGGGTGGTTGGATCGGTCGAATCTTGATGCTGAGTCGCTTCGCGCCTCGACTGTAGCCAATGGCCACAGGGGCTCACTGCATTCCACAGCTAAGCAGACTGCCGATTCCATTCGCCACATCTGGGCGAGCTTACCTGCATGCACAGCATTGATCGTGTATAGCGGCTCTGCAGATCCGCGTGAGATGCGTGAAATGCAAGCTCTTCAGCAGAAATTCAAAGAGGAATACAAAGTGAAGAAGTGGGATCAGCTCAGCGTTCAGTGGACAGATGTGGAAGAACAGCGGCTGAGAAAAGCTTGCCAGGAGGCGAGGAAGGGCCTTGGGTTGATCACTGTCAAGTGAACAAAGAAAGCTGAACAGCAGCATGCAACGGCACATGCAATTTGCGATTTGGAGAGTGTGTTGTTCTATGCATGGCCGCCAAGCCTGTAAGTAACCACAGTCCCGCTTTCGCAGGCGTCTAGCATTAGACAGCCACTGGCCTCTATATCTTGCGGATCCCCTGGATCTTGCGGAGTCTACCCATGTACATTGGAAACGTACAGGTAGCCAACATTACGCAGTAATCGCTTGCTCTTCTGCAGCAGTCGAAACAGGATGCTCCTGAGTGAAAGCTGTAAAGTGGCTTTTGGCGTCCTCGACTTGCGACCCGGAATTCTGCATTACCACATCCAACATCTGATTATCGTCCTCCTTCTTTACCAGACCGCTTCTGCTCCCGCTTTCACTTTGCGGCGGTGCAGACCGAGGGAACTCGTTCGTCGCAGGGTATCTATCATTGGAATTGGTATCCTCCTGGTGAGAGAATACCCTAGTAATCAGCTCGCGATGTCGTTCTTGCGTCTCGCTGCCGGGGTCATCAGACGCGTCGTCTCCAGCAGCAGCGCTAGTGGGGGTACCGGAGCGGGTGAGCGCATTGCCGTCCTCTACAGTCGCTCGTCAGTACACTACCTAGTCAGCAGATATTGACTGGAATCCGCTTACCATCAAAATCTGCTCGTTCGGCCTCTTTCTTTGCGTGCACTTTGCGGAGATTGTTCGCACTGCTGACGCTTCGCATATCCGGCCGGCCATCCTTTCTGATCAAAATACCCTCTGCGTTTCTGATTGGCTTCGTTCGCGTCTTCTTGCCAGAACTTCCACAGGTAGGGTCTTGCAGCATCGAGTGCGAATCATGCGGAGAACCGGAATTTGCTGGCGTCGCAGGGTAGTCACTCGGTCTTTCAGGCAGTGGGCCTCCCACAAAACTGCCCACACGACCGCCAGAAGTGCTTCTATACGCAGACCGCGGCGAGTGAGGTTGAGGATAGAGGGGCTGATGGCCGCTGCTGGGCGATGAAAAGCTGGTCAGGGTCCCGGGCCGGTCCCAGTCAGATACGCTATGCTCTTGCCCTTCGTGGCCACTACCGTGTCTCTCAGCTCCAACTCGACCTCGTCCGCGTCCACGACCTCGACCGGTACCCCGACGTCCTCCGCCTATTGAATGCGCATGTTGTGTTAGACCTGCCATGTCGGGTCTGTACATTTCGGGCGGCCCATCCACTTGCTGCGCAGAAGTGATGAAACGAAAGCTGTGCTGGCCTGAAGAGGGTCCAGGCATCGCTGCCGAGTGCTGTTGCGTACCATCTGATGGAGCTCGGCTGCGAGGGTGGAATGGCACTTCGGCCGCACCAGAGGCCATGGACTGAAAGCCAGAGTGAGCAGTGCCGTAGGGTTCTGCGCCCTGTGTGCTCCTTAGCACCGAACCTGGCATCAGTGGCGCCAGCCTGGGTCGCTTTAACCCATCCAGAGATGGCGATTGATACGGAGAGGCTCTGTCTTCTGGGGGCCTTTTAACGGCCGCATTACCATCCACTGACGTCCACCCAGACGTCTGGCTTGAGTGCATGGAATGAACATCTGGTTCCCTTGGTGTCGACCGTGCGCTTGGAGGAGCATTTGGGGATGAGATTGCGGGCAACCCATGGTGTTCTACTGGCCGCCAGCCAGAGAGAGTCGAAGGTGGCGGCAATGTCTCCCCAGGCCTAAGCTGTGGACCAGATGAAGGCTGCCCGGAATGCTGCTCTGCAGAGAAGGGCCTTGACTCAGACGAAGGGCGCAGGGTGTGAGTACTTTGCGATGCCAGCGTAGGAGCTGCCGGAAAATAGGCCGGCCGACTGGCACTGGGTGATGACACTGAAGTGGTTCGCATTGGCGGGAGTGGAACATGTTGCGGTGGCGGCAGGGTTTGCTGTTGATGCTGATAGTGATGAGCTTCTTGCTGACGTTGCTGCTGGGGATACGTCGGTAATGCTGTATCTTGCGATGCTTGCTCTCTACTATATGCATCTGCGGATGGCCCATGTGGAGTCGAGGCCGCCACTGTTGCACCGCCTTCCTCTAACCTCTTCACTCGGTTCTTCACAAGATCGAGCTGCATATTCAAGCCATCGATCTCGTTGACGCGGTTCGCCAACCTCTGCAGCTGTCCAGCGAGCACTTCCAGGTCGCCCGAATCGTGCCGGGGGAGCTGCTCTACAGCCAAGGGACGGGTACGGAGTGCGCGCTGCACATCGTCTACAGCATGCACGACTTCGCCCATCTGCTGACCGAGTCTTCCAATGGCCGACTCGATTTCAGTAAATTGGCGGCGATGCGACTCCAGCATTCCAGTGTTGTAAGACACCTGAGCCTGTAGCCGGGATATGGCACTAGTCCACACGTCGTTCGAGACGCGTTCCTGACAGGCGCTGTGCATGGATGGTCCGCGTGAGTGATCAATCAATCTATGCGGTATTGCTGGCGCGAGCTCGCGTGCTGCTGCTGCTGCTGCTGCTGCTGCTGCTGCTGTGTCTTCACTCATTGGAGCGGTGCGCGTCTGTTGCACATACCCTGCAGGTTTGTCCATGAGGTGTCCTTTCATCCGCTACTGCAGCGCAGCAAGCAATGGACTATGTACCTAAGGTACCTAGCCAGCTAGTTTCGATACCAGTATCAATCAGTGAGTGAATGGAATGGAAAGTACAAGCAGAAGATCAAAAAGAATAAAAGATGACGAAGAGTCAAAAGCAAGGTACCTCATGTATGTACTGTACATACCTGTACCTGACCAACGTGGTTAAATGGACAAAAGGTTTTGCATGCTGTAGCGCTAGGAGGTAGTGACTATTGCTGTACCCGTGGGCAAGCGCAGACTTAATAGGTGCACAGGTTCATGTTTTGGGACAGCTTACTTAGCTAAGATAGTGGAGAACAATCATATAGGAGTTCATCTACCTCGAACAGAGTTCTACGGAGCTCCCAAATAGTCTTAGATTGTGCTTGTTCCAGAAGCTATCAGATGATTGCTAGAGCTAAAGGGCATTAGTGGCTCCCTACTGTACTTCAACATCGAGCAAGATGCAGCAAGCAGCAGTACGCGCACAGACAAATCTTATCCATCACTCATCAGCCGGCAAATTGCGTGCATTCCGAAGGAGAGAGCCTGGAGAGAGAGAGAGGTAGAACTAGGTTAACTAACTACCTGACCTTTGCCAGGCTCGGAGCAGCGCAACGGGTCGGGTCATTCAATTCACCACAGTGCCACTGTGGTGAGGGTCGTGTCCGGCTATTATTGATCTCCTAGAACCCAGGGTACATACCACGATCCACGCGAATGAGCGTCGAGCAGGCACTAGGTATGTAGTACCTCCGTAGTACGGTAGTAGTACTTCAACCATGAGCCAGCCCATTGAGCCGGCCAATGGGTTTGGCGCGCTATCGTGAAAGCATTTGCAGTTTGCACAAGCAGACGGCTTTTTACCAGCAGATCCATATGTGCAATACGAGCCATGCACCTGTGAGTTGGGCTGTTATCTCGCAGCGTATTCATGAAGGACTGACTGCAATCACCGCGCGATGGAGATCCTGCACGCCGCTGTAGATGAAATTCGACGTGTATCGTGCCATTGCCCACGCTCTTACAGTTGCGGACAAGGTACCGTCGTGCAATTCAACCAGTAGAGTGCACACGGCAATCTCTTCGATTTAGCCTGTCCCGGAATATAGAGAGGGCCGCTGGCTCGGGCCACGTCCGGCAAAGTACGTATTGTCATCGCAGCAGAAAGACGAGCGGCCATGCACAGACGGTGGTATGGGGCGTACGTCCATGTATAATGATAATGATGATGATGATGATGATGATGATGATGATGGTGGTGGTGGTGGTGTTGGTGGTGGTGATGCGAACTGCATTTTTTAGGTACCTGCGAGTGAATGAGAGTACATGTAGTGAATGAGAAGCGGCAATATGACTAGAAATGCCACTACCGTACCTTGCAACACGTACCTCAGGCTCCAGTCGTTTCTAGTAGTAGTTCCCTCTATAAACGTGTGGGGCTCACCTTTCCTTCCTTGCTCGGCTCGGCTAAGCTTTCCGGAGTTGTCTTCACGCTTGGCTCTGGCCCTCTACACCATCCCGGGCACGTGTACGACAGCCAGCCACTAGGAGGTATCACCTACCTTACCTACATGTACCTTACCTACCTTACTAGGTACTACTACCTATTGTGACCGGAATATCGACTTCAGTCTTCACTATCAAAGCATCTCCGACAGCGTCACTGCGAGACCGCTCGACACATCTGTCATGAGCGCCCTCGCTGATCACGTGCCGCACTCAGCGGCGCAGTAACTTTTCTTTCTGGACGGATTCCACACCTCGACATCTCTGGCGACTTCCATCGCGGCGAACTTGCAACGACGGCGCGACAATCGGCACGATGCCACACGCCATCAAGGATGAGGCCATGGGCGGAGTGGACGAGGATGCGGCTGTCGCCCAGTACCTGCGAGACCACGAGGAGGGCTTCGAGGCGGCCGATCTCCAATTTGATCAGACAGACAAGGCCGACGATGCGGTCGATTATGAGGACTTTAGCGACGATGATCTACCAGAGGAGCAAGAGCCAGAGGGCAAGATAGAGGAGTCCACCGAGGATGGCTATCTTCTCAGGCAGCTGGGAGACTTCAATGCGCAGTCAGAACAGCCAGCAACGAGCGGTCTTCATGACCTGAGCGAGCATGATCTCTTCGGTGAGACCGATGAGAATAACGATCTCTTTGGCGAGCACCTGTCATCTCCAGAAGCGGAGCGTCATGCTCCACTCTCCACAGCCCAGCAGCAACCGAGCGGACTGGCTCTGCCCTCGAAGTCTGCCCTCGCGCTTCCCACGTATCAGCCAATGCGCAAGTCATCTCAGCCCAGCTCATCGTCCATCAGTCCTCCACCGTTTCCAGATCGCGGGTACGCTGCATTGTCCCCTACCAGCATGACGTCCGAGGATGAGGACCACGATCTCGACCCACAGGTAGTCCTTCAGCGGTCGCTGTTCAAAGCCTCGAAACTGCGGACTGCCGGAGACGATGAAGATCATTTATCACGCGAACCAGACTGGCATACCTTCTATTCACTCTATCCTGGGTATGAAAAGTCTCAGGCGCCACGTTTCGTTGACCTTTTCCCGCCACGAGCCGTTGAATTCAATGGAAAGGCACCGCTCAAGCCTCCTAGGGCCATTGTGCCCACCAAACTCTCTCTCGATTTGCTTCATGATCAAGAGCGAGGCTTCAAGGCACTGGCTGCTAGCAACAAGTCCAAACAAGACAGCACGTTTAATAACAGTCTGGTGCCGCTTGCAAACCGATATACCGCGGACAGTGAGAGCGATGACGAACTCACCTTCAGCGAGCTCGACGAGACTGAGCGTGTCGGTAACCTTACAATGCATGACCTGGCGCTGATCTGCCAAGACTGGGAGATTCCCAGTATCCACTCGGATGCTGAGTCTCAGGCAGACATCGATACGGATACCACACAAGGTGACTGGGACTTGAATGAACAGGCTCGTCCAAACAAGAGGCGACGAGTAGATTCTCTTAGACCAAGTGCATTGCGCGAGTTGCACTTTTCCTTCGAAGATCCAGAACGCACCACGGCCAAGCTGGCAAAGTCCGTTGCCTTAGACCTCAACGATCCGCATTTACTCATCGACGAACATGCCCCTCAGACAAAACGTAAGCTTCAGCGCGTGCCAGGTGACTCGAAGCGCGATAGCGCTGTCAATCGGGATCTTGCCAAGCGCTACAATATCAGCAACGATCAAGCCTACGATTTACTCAAGGAAAACCATCAACACAAGGTTCGCAGCACGCTTGGCAGTATGGCTGTCGAGCATAGCTATCCTGCAGCCAAACTCCAGTTTCCATTTTACAAAGTCAATCTCGATCCGAAAGCCAAACGTGCCTTTCATCGCCCTCACTTGGAGCTCAAGCAGCAGCCTGGAACACGCGAATATCGCTTCACCAAACCGAAGCATATCAAGAGAAAGCACGTTCGTGGCCGAGAAGCCAAGGATGTCTTTGCAAAGGCAGAGGACCTATCACTTGGCGATTCTGCCTCAATGCTGCTCCTCGAATATGCCGAGGAAGCGCCTATGATGCTATCCAACTTCGGCATGGGCAATCGCTTGATCAACTACTACCGTAAACAGCACGCCGATGACCAAGAACGCGGAGAGAAGAAGGATATTGGTGAGGCTCAAGTCCTATTGACCCAAGACAAGAGCCCATTTTCCAACTTTGGCCATGTCGACAAAGGCGAGACTGTACCCACGCTGCAGAATGGGCTTTACCGCGCTCCTGTATTCAGTCATGCGCCTAAACAAACCGATTTCGTGATTGGTATCAGCAGTACTTATGAAGGTGGTGACCGGTTCTTCTTGCGCAACTTGGAAAACCTTCATGCAGTTGGCCAGCAGTTTCCATTTGCTGAAGTACCCGGACAGCACTCTCGAAGGGTTACTGATGCGGCAAAGAAACGCCTGCGCGCGCTTTCCTATCGCATTTATACGAAGTCACTGACCCGCAGGGACAAGGTCCTGGACAATGCTTCTCTGATGCCGCACTTGCCTGGACATGATATGCCGCAGACTCGTAGCAAGATGCGTGAGTTCATGAAATATGAGCGCGTAACGACCCGCGGAGACGGCTCAACGGGAGTGTGGGTACCTCAGCCTGGCTATCCAGTCCCCGATGCAGAGACGCTGCGTGGCTGGATCCGTCCAGAAGATGTCTGCTTGCTGGACTCGATGCAAGTTGGTGTGCAACACTTGACGGATCTCGGCATCAGTGAAGGCGACAAGGGCGAGGAAGACAAGGACATCGACGAAGGGGCGAACATCGAGCTGCAGCTAGCCCCATGGCGTGCCAGTAAGAACTTTCTTAACGCGTGCCAAGGCAAGGCAATGCTCAAGTTACATGGTGATGGCGATCCAACAGGTCAAGGCCTAGCCTTTAGCTTTGTCAAGACCAGTATGAAGGGTGGCTTCCAAGCTCAAGGCGAGAGCGTCGAAGACAAAATCGACAAGCAGAAGCGCAGGGACACTGGCGGTCATACTTACAACGTGGCCAAGCAACAGAAGCAGTACGATGAATCTATCAGGCGTATCTGGGAGTCGCAGCGAGCAAGCCTACAGAAGCCGGAAGAGATCTCGGACGACGATATGGAAGACGAACCCGATCGCAGTGCCGAGTACAATTCTGGTCGTGTGCACACGCCACGTTCATCGGTGGGCACACCTGCCGCTTTCTCTGGCCGGCATGACGACGACTACATGAGCCAGTTCAGTGGCCATAGTGCTGGTCGTGGGGACCGGACTCTGGTCATCACCCGCAGTCAAGGCGTTGACCAGTTCGGCCAACCACTGCCTGAGGTGACGGAAACCATCACTAACCCAGCAGTGATTCGAGAGTATCGTAAGAGAGCTTTGCAGAAGGAGTACGCCAATGCGGAGTAAGTCGTCATTGAGCTGGGTATCGTAAGTAAATAAGGCGCGAGTGCTAACTTCATGTGTCAGCATGAATAAGATCGTTCCCACTGGCGACTCCGAAAGGGACGCATTCGCTCGCCGGGAGCTTGAGAAAGAGCTTGCGCGCGTAAAACGCAACCGTGAGAGAAGAGAGGCTCGTGATCGACTCAAAGCGAGACAGAGAGACCCTACGGCTGTCAACTCGCCGACCGCTGCAGCAGCATCGCCAGGACCATCCGACATGGACGGCCCAGCATCCACCATCAACGGCGTTGCCGAGACCAACACTCCACAGAGGGCCAAAGGCCGCAGCAAAGATGGCACAGCCAGAAAGTGCGCTAATTGCGGTCAAGTGGGCCACATCAAAACAAATCGAAAGTCAGTCGCAACTTTTTCATGTCCCTTTTGTTCCAAACGCAACACGATTGGCGCAGATGGAAATGGCACCGGCTTCTCGAAGCGCAAGCGTGATGGTACTACAAGTACTGGCGCTGGCGTTGACGGTAGGAGGGCCAATACATCCATCAGCACCTTCATGCCAGAAATTCAGTTCTGAGCATTGAGCGTTGCGTGGCGAGGCGAAGCTTCCAAGCTATTGCGAGAAAGAAGTTGCTTATTTACTTGTTTCTTTTTTTCTTTTTGCTCTGTGCTTTAAGATACCCAAAATGAACGATTGAAGCGATTTCTAGCTGACTTGAATGAAAAGGCTCTGCCCTATGCTCAATGGATCGATGAATTCCGAGGATGCTGGCCTGAACGGAGATAGTTCGTTTGGTGCTGCACCGGCTCCACTCACACTATAGCCTCTGTCTTCATTAGGATCGATGCGAACGTCTGCCTCGCCAGGGATTGAAGACCGAACCATAATTCGAACTTGCTCAACGTGACGAGCCAATACCAGATGCGGACATTCACAAAATGATAGGAATTATAGTAAAAAGACGGCAGAACGTGTACCGAGTCCCAACTCTCGTGTCTGTCAAAAAACAAATCAGGCAGGTCATCGATGGGATGGCCAGTGTTCGTCATAGAACGCTATAATAAAGATAGCACGCTTGCGAGCGAGACTGCAATCGAAACATACATGTACCCTGTCTGCTGCTTAGCTGCTGAATGTTGCACAACTACATGCTTTGTGATGCTGCTCGGCCTCCTCAACGAACGGCTAAAGATGGTTATGTGCCATAGCAGACGTCTGAGATGGAAAGCTGGGGCTATGACAGTGAACATCTCAGTATCAAGTCTTTCAGCTGCATGCTCCGTCATACTATGCCTCACATTTGTGATGGTATATTACAGATTCTAATGCTCTCTCTTCTGGCACAACCGAATGTGAGGCTCATGCCGTATCCATCTTATCATCATCTTTCTTGTCGTCCTTGTTCGCGCTGCCTGATCCACTCGGCTCACCGCTGCTGTCCAATAAAGGTTGCTCTTCCGGCACACTCTCGAGATTTGTCTTGCCCTCGGCTTCCTCTCGAGCCTTCTTGTCACGCTCTTGTCGCTCCTTCTCCTCCTCCATACTCATGCGCAGCACAAGTGCCAATTCCGGATCAAGGTTTGGATCAACACCAAATTCGTAATCGTTGCCACCTCCGGCATCACCGCCTGCTCCACCTGCATTTGCTGCAGCACCGCCACCCTCGCCTGCTAGAAGCGGCGATGCTACTATCGTGTCCGATAAGAGGTTGGGTCCTGGGGGCACAATTTCCAGATGTGAGCCGTCGTTGGACTTGACTGCCTCGTTGAATGCGCGTAGCTTATCAAGGTTCTCGTCTGTCAGGTCGCCAAAGGCAATAATGTCAACGCTGGTGTTATTCTTCTTCATGCGCTTCGCGAGTTTGGTCAAGGTGCTCGAGGAGTCGGCGATGGGCGAGCACGTGAAGACGATGATTCGTTGGCGCTGCGATTTGTTCTGACGATGTTTGAGGGCGAGCGAGGCAATCATGATTCCGGTGTAGAGGTGCGACTCGCCCTTCACGCGTGTCCGGTGCAGGCCATCGAGCACTTTGCCCGGGTTTGTGGTGAGGGTAGTGAGCACCTCAGGCCCATTGCCGCCCATGCTCATGAGACCGACTGACGATTCGGGATTCGCCTGTGTCTTGGAGTGGAAGATGAGGTTTACGGCATCAACCTGCGCTTCCCACCGTGACGGCACATAGTCTCCGTTTCTGCTGCTCTCGCTGTTGTCGACGCTAGATGAGAAGTGTTAGTGGGTTTGAGGCGAGATGGGAACAGGGCTAGTGCAGCATTGCGTACACTATCATCGTCGCCTCGAGCACCATCGTGGCGGTTGGGTGGATGCGCGGCGGTGGATCGATGTCGTTCGTGATGTCAGGGGGAGGTTCAGTGGCGGGAGAGTGGTAGTCGTGCTGGTCTGGTCTGCCAAGTTGAGCGTTGATGTGAAGGCGGATGATGAGATGTAGTTGTCAGGTATGTAGAGCTAAGGTAGTTGCGTGACGCTGCTGCTTGTGACAGCCGCCTTTCCTTGGCGTGTTTACATGTCAGGTACGCCTTGACCTTCGCTTTGTTCGCCATCCGACAACATAATCCATCTTCCTACACCTGTACTCTTCATACGGCACCCAGCACCTCACAGTATGGACACCATGATGCGCACTCCTCAGCCAAGCCCGACGCGACGAGTCCCGTCCATCACACAAGCGCAAAAGCGAGCGCTCGTAGACAACCTCCAGCTCGAGAGTAGGCAATGCGTTCGTCCTTAGACGACACCACTAGCATGCACTAATACGCGTGCCACAGTCACTGAACGAGCGCTGAGACTGCGCACACAGTATGCAGCGCAAGCTCAAGGCCTTCGGGCGCGTTTGGATTTACGCGTAAATCGCATACCTCATGCACTGCGTAAACGAAACATGCAGGAACTGATGGACGAATATCACGCCAAATCCAAGCCTGCGCCTCCTCCGCCAGTGCCAGTGGTAGTGGCAGCAAAACAGCAAAAACCCGAAACTGCGCAGTCATCGCTTTCAAGAGCGAAGCCTGCATCGAAGCGGAAGAGGTACGTTCACCCGGCCGATTGCCATTCAAGGCTTCATACTGATATTGTACAGCGATGAGATCTCACTGGGCGACAACAAGGAAAATGCGCTGGCCCAATCATCACAGGACATTCCCAATCCGAAGAAAAGGGCCAAGACCGTGGTAACTGCAAACTCCAAAGCCACACGTGCACGTAACGCGGGTCCAGCAGGAGTGCTATCGCCAAAGTCACACAATTCACGCACACTGCCACACTCGCCAATAAAACCGATGGACAAGATGTATCCACCCCGACCTCAGTCCTCTGCTCAGAGTGATTCGGTCAAGCCGACGCGTGCACCGAGTCGGCAGACCAAGCGACCTGGGGCGGCATCAGAGGCTGATGGCGGCAGAGCGAGTGAAGGCAGTAATACCAGCGCTGGAACGACAATCGTAACTAAACCTGGAACGCGAAAGGCCGCAAACACCAAAAAGACGGTTCCGGCGAGACCTGCGGCAACGAGCAGGAAGCCAGCAGCCGCAAAGCTGGAGGCCGCTCCGCCTGCTGCAGGGACGAGAACTTTGAGGAAGAGGAACTAGCAAAGTGTGAAGTGCAAGACGGTCCGTAGACATGACCCTGAAAGAAGCGGTTTTGGCTACGGTATGGTGTGCAGCTCCACGGTGCTCACTCATTGCGTTACGCATTTTGGATCGGCGGCAAATGGCTACGAAAAGCATTCAAGCGCCACAGGCATGACGGAACAAGCGTTCAATACACAAGCGCAACTCATGCCAGAACTTCGATGACCCCAGCAATCTCTGTTGGTGTGATTTGTAAAGCACGGTAAACAATATCCTGTCCGTATCTCTGGTGCTCTGAGCCAAGAGATAACGCGCGGGCAATAGATGCGATGCAGCCGGCCAAGATCCTTGCGCGCCATGTGAATAGTCGTAAGCGAGTGCAGCAGTGACTCTTATACGCTGACGCTCTATCTAAGATGTCGGCTCACCATTTTCCGTATGCATAACCACCTATAGCTAAGAGAGTAGGCGCATCGTAGAGGTCGAAAAGGCGTCTGCGGGTATATATCTACGTATCTGAGACGCCATGAAACCCACACGAATGGCGAGGTCGGATCTACCGTTGCTCACGTTGCCGGCCAAACATCGCCTATAAATATCGAGGAAGCTCGCGATAATTCTGATTGGTGATTTTGACGCTCACACTGTCTTCACCATGTCCTCGTCGCCATCGACAGCCGACCACGAGAAGAAAGCCTATCATGACTCGTCTATGGTGGAACCGGAATTGGCCATCGGGCAGGTCGCAGACTATGGGGAAGACAATGAGGTTTTTCGCAAAGACGGAGAGGTCAACTTCCGTACAGTCGAATGGCAGTATGTTAACCTGTCATCATTCCGTCTTTTCGAAATACAGCATCCATTGACTTGTGTGTTTCCTTTTGCTATCACAGGAGGGCTACGGTCATCTTCCTGAAAGTCATCTTCGCAACTGGTGTCTTGAGCATCCCGACTGCGATGGTCAGTCTTGGAGCAGTGGGCGGCGCTTTCAACGTGATAGGATGGGGAGCTTTGAAGTGAGTGATTTTATAAAACTGCCTGGTAACTGTGTGTCGGAGAGAGAGAGAGAGAGAGCACTATATTCGCTGACAGTCTGAAAAAGCACATACACAGCTATCATTCAAGGTACGTGAATACTTACCTTGATTGGGAATATTTGAATCCAGTGGCTGACATATGGAACACAGGTGATTTCCGCAATAATCATAATAAATGTCATTCGATCGCCGACATGGCCCATGAAGTTGGCGGAGTCTGGCTCAGGGAACTCTGCGGGGCCCTCTTCATCATCGCATATGTCCTTTGCTCCGGTTCTGGAATCTTGGGCGTCTCGATCGGTCTCAACGCGCTTTCTACACACGCAACTTGCACGGTCGTGTTCTCATTCGCTGCCACTGTCGTGGTGATTGCGTGCGCATCTGTGCGGAAGTTCCATCAAATTGGCTGGTTGACCTGGGCTGGTTTTCTTTCCATCTTTGTTGCGGTCTTCATTATTGTGGTGGCTGTTACGCAGAGGGATCGACCTGCTGCTGCGCCTGCCACTGGAGATTTCGATTTGGGCTATCATGTTGTGCCGCAAGGTGTTACATTTGCCGCTGGAGTGGTGGCGAGCTGTACAATCTTTGTGAGCTCTGCTGGCAAGTTTCTCTCAATAGTCTTGGGCGGGGGAGAGAGGTGGAGAATCGATGCTGACTGGTGATGATAGGTACATCGGCGTTTCTTCCTGTTATCAGTGAGATGTGAGTTGGCCATGTTCTCGAAAGGCCGAGTTTGAGGAAGGTCGCCCGCTGATACTCGAAACAGGAAGAATCCGAGAGACTATCGCAAGGCCGTATATGTGTGCATGGGTCTCGTCACGGGCGCATACCTGTCATTCTCTCTAGTGGTGTATCGATGGTGCGGGAAGTGGGTTGCGAGTCCTTCTCTTGGCTCTGCTGGACAGACAGTAAGGTCACCTGTTCGGGCCCACCACGTCCATGGCTAACGATGTTCTGCAGATCAAGATGGTTGGTACGACATGGAAACTTATACATTTCTTCCACACTGAGTCTCTGAGAGTACAGCTAACTTATAGTATAGCTTACGGGGTCGGTCTTATCGGCCTGATCGTGAGCGCATGCTTATATTTGCACGTGGCGTCGAAATATGTCTTCGTGCGCATCCTGCGCAACAGTCGGCATCTGCAGGCGAATACTCTGACACACTGGATAACCTGGCTTGGCTGCACCACTGGACTCGGCTTGTTATCATGGATTCTGGCTGAAGCGATTCCGATTTTCAACTACCTCATCGCGCTGACAGGCAGCTTGTGCTTTGCTCCCATCGCTGTCACGCTGCCCGGCTGGCTCTGGTTGCACGACCATAAGCTGTGGTATAAGGGGACCGCTCTACAGAAGCTGGTAAGTAAATTCACGTGTGCAGACATCACCTGCGCTCGATGTCTCGATACACTTGAGCCAGTCACGGCGACAAGCTTGAGCAGGCTCTTTAGATCTGGATGCTCGGAATCATTTGCTGACCGTCTCCATCTCACTTCTAGGCATATGGATTCCATTGCTTCTTGATCCCGCTTGGTCTGTTCTTCTTGGTCGCAGGGACTTATGGAGTCATTGAGCAGATCGTGGCTGCGTATGCCGATGGACTGATTGGTTCGTTTATCCTGGACAACTCTCATTATTTTTGCGTCCCTAACGATCGATCTAGGATCTGCATTCTCTTGTGCTGACAACAGTGGCTCTACATGATATGAACGGGGAAAATTTGCGATGTAGTCCCGTCGATGGTCGGTAGCTATGCGAAAGTATAAGGACTAACAACCTCTGGCCGAGGGCAGACTCATAAACGATGCACTGCATGCTTGCCCGCTACTAGATAGATGTCTTGAGATAACCCAACTTATATACATGCCTTCAGGGCCCGTGTTACGTTCGGTATGTTTTTCCATGAAAACTGCGCATGGAGCGGGACATGCTACGGAGATATCTCGGAAATCAGCGGCCGACGCACCCATAGAACTCTACCTCCTACCAGATCCTACCTGCCCTGCCCTACCCATCTAGCTTCACTTTCACCCATCGCCGCGCCGCCAGACAAACGTGCAACAGCTTTTCACAAGCCTTCTGCCGCCAGTGCCATTCAGAATGGCGTCAACAGTCAAGACCATGGCGCCAGCGATGGAAGCGCTCAAGCTGACACGGCCGAACCTCTCTCGCCGCTCGATGGCTGTCCTGCAAAACTCACGATACCCCGAACTCTTCGCAACGCAACGGAAATTCTCGACAACTCCACAACATGGATTGCCTCGAGGCACAGAGAGCATATTCGGTTCGTCTGCAAGCGCTGGGCCCAGCACGTACTTTCAGCGATCGAGCCTGCCCGCGAACACTGTCGTCAAGTTTGTGCCACAACAGACGGCGTGGATCGTAGAGCGGATGGGGAAATTCAGCCGCATACTCCAGCCTGGACTCGCCATCCTCGTACCAGTCGTCGATCGCATAGCTTATGTCAAAAGCTTGAAAGAGAACGCTATGGAGATTCCGTCTCAGAGTGCCATCACAGCGGACAACGTCACATTGAGCATAGATGGTGTTCTATACACGCGAGTAATGGACCCATACAAGGCCAGCTACGGCGTGGAAGATGCCGAGTATGCCATCTCGCAATTGGCGCAGACGACGATGCGAAGTGAGATTGGTCAACTTACGCTCGATCATGTCCTGAGGGAACGAGCAGCATTGAACACGAACATCACACAGGCTATCAATGAGGCCGCGGCCGATTGGGGTGTGAGATGTCTGCGATACGAGATTAGGGACATTCATGCACCTGGGCCCGTGGTGGAAGCAATGCACAGACAGGTGACAGCAGAACGTAGCAAGCGTGCTGAGATTCTTGAATCTGAAGGTCAAAGACAGTCCGCTATCAATATTGCCGAAGGACGAAAGCAAAGCGTTATTCTGGCGTCCGAAGCCATTCGAGCAGAACAAATCAACTCAGCGTCTGGTGAGGCTGAAGCTATCGAGCTCAAAGCTAATGCTACGGCACGTGGGATCGATGCTGTGGCGAAGAGCTTGACCGAGGGCAAGCAGGCCGCACAAGGGGCGGTGTCTCTTTCTGTGGCCGAGAAATACGTCGAAGCATTTGGGAAGCTGGCCAAGGAAGGCACGTCAGTGGTGGTGCCTGGGAACGTTGGCGATATTGGTGGCATGATTGCAACAGCAATGTCTGTATACGGAAATGTCAGTCAGGCACAAGCGAAAGTCCAAGCACAAAAGCTCATCACGGGCGATGATGCGGGCGATGCCCCGCAAGCTCAGCCTGAAGACAAGGATTCCATCCAGAAGAGTGTGCTCGAGAGCTTTGAGCGTGCACAAGAACGGCATTGATCGATCACTATGTACTTCTTATGTCTGGCAGGTCGTTCAGATGATGTGGGAAGCGGCAGCAAAATTTGCATATGAAGCGAGAAAGGTAACACGATTGGACTCCAACTCAGTAGTATGGCCTACGCATTGTATATATAGTGTACAATCACAACTTTCGCGATGGGATACGAGTGGCCAACGGTCACTCCTCACTGCTCTATGTATACCAGGCTGCCGGATCGATCATTACTCATGAGTACGTCCCTGTTCTGAAGCAGACCTCTTGTGCTGTAGGCGTACATGCTCAGAGCATGGTTCCCATGAACCATCAACAAGGTAGTTGTCTAGCGTCCTCGGATCAAGCTGTAGGACTAGGACCATCATCAAACTATCACATCGTATATCAGGCGGAGGTCGGCATGTGTGGTGCGGTGTGAAGTCAGGAGAGGTAAAACGCCGCCCAGGCGCATGCACAGAACTGACTGAGATATACGAGCACGTACTATCGTGCTTTCTGAACGGTACCTCTAGGCAGCTACGGCCATGACCGCCTGAGGCCCCTGACTCCTGGCATGGCTTTGTTGCTCCAGATAGATTGGTAGGTCGTGCCTCGAGCCTCGAGCCTCGAGCCTCGAGCCTCGAGCTGAGGACACTAGGAGGTATATTGTTGGCTCAACTTGGCTGGTCACACTGTCACACACAGACCAGGTAGGGTAGTGAAGGACGGGAGGTTCTCGCGGCACAGACGCTAGCTAGGTTCTAGCTACAGTACTGTACACGCGCGTAGAACCGAGCTGCGGCAGCGGCAGGCCGGGTACAAGCCGCAATGGAAGTCAGGGTCGTTTCTCCTCCTCCCCTAGAACTATGTACATGTACTCTTCTATTGTCATCATTGTCGACACCAGTGCACAGCTCCTTTTCGCCAACACAGTACTGCAACGCAACGTACACGCACCTTCACGCTCGCAATGCAGCACGTGGTCTGCAGCTTCTGTCGCTAACCGGATCCGCTACATTCCCAACGTCGCCGTTGCAACAGATACCCCTTGAGACGACTTTCTCACTTTCGAAACCTGCTCCCTACCACCACAGTACCACTACGAACTCACGACCGCGACACCAACTCGTCTGCTCTTCCATCCGGTCAATGCATGTGTACGCAATCTGGTCGTGACGGTTCCTTGCTAATACTTGTGCAGTGACCGCCGTGCACGTCTTCACCATGGCGTACAACCAGCAGCAACAACAGCAGCAGCAACAGCAGCAGCAGCAGCAGCAGCAGCAGCAGCAGCAGCAACAACAGCCGCCGCAACAGCAGCAACAGGCTGACAGCCGCAACACAAACCGTCTGCAACTCAACTTTGGCTTCACCAATCCGCCCAATTTCGCCGCTGAGCAAGGCCGTGCCTTCCCTACCACCCCGTCCACGTTCCCGCAACCGTTTCCCAATGCCGCGGGGCAGCAGGAGGTATGGGGCACTCAGCAGAGCACTAGTGGCATAAGCAGTCAGGGCTACTTCTATAACAATAACTCAAACGCGGGATATCAACAGTATCCTGCTGGTGTTTCTCCAGGAGCAGGGTACCGCACGCCTGGAGGAGGCTTCAATGACGCCACAAATGGGCTTGTCCATCAGTTTCAGCATCAGCACCTCGGAGGAGGAAACTCGCCTCGCTCTGCAAGTCCATACGGCAGACAGCCATCTCCTGCCAATCCTTCGCGGCCACGAACCGCAGGAGACCCCCGTGGCTACCAGAACAGCCACCTTAGCGCACAAATGCCAGCCATGCCGCAGCAGCCGAGTATTTACGACGATGAGCCACCGACGAAGAACCCCGACAAGTACTCGTCTGCTATCACGGAGAGGGTCAAGGTGCAAAAGCTGCTCACACAGGAGTTCTTCAAGGAGAATGTGGAGCGAGCACGCGCTCGCAACGAGCGGTATGCTATCCCCTCGCCGACGTGTGAGACTTCTGGCACGTCGCTAACATCATTGTAGATCCAAAGACCTCGAAATCATTCTGAACAACCCCGATCTTTCCGAGAGCCGCAAAGAGAGGGAGAAGAGCTCCATGCGAAAATCAGAAGCCAACTTTCTGAGATTCCTCCGAACTAGTGAGAAGCCACAAAACTACAACACCTTGAAGATTATTGGCAAGGGCGCTTTCGGTGAGGTCAGACTGGTGCAGAGAAAGCACGATGGAAAGGTCTATGCCCTGAAGTCCCTGATCAAGCAGGAGATGGTATGTCTGCTCTTCCCCTTTCATGCATGTATGCGCGAGGAGATGGAACTGACAGCGTTGATCTCTAGCACAAGAAAGATCAACTGGCCCACGTTCGTGCCGAGCGTGACATCCTTGCCAACGCAGACAGTCCATGGCTCGTGAAGCTCCACACTTCATTTCAGGACAAGACATTCCTGTACATGTTGATGGAGTTCTTACCAGGAGGAGACTTGATGACCATGCTGATCAAGTACGAGATTTTCTCCGAAGACATCACCCGGTTCTACATGGCCGAGATCGCATTGGCCATTGAGGCCGTACACAAGCTTGGATTCATCCATCGTGATATCAAACCAGACAATATCCTCCTCGACCGCGGTGGACATATCAAGCTCACTGACTTCGGACTCTCGACTGGCTTCTCCAAGGAACACTCGGCTTCATACTACCAGCAACTCATGTCGCAGAACAAGCCGAAATCCCTGGCCCAAAACCGCAACAGTGTTTCGATCGACCAGATCCAACTTACCGTTTCCAATCGCAATCAGATCAATACCTGGCGAAAATCGCGTAGGCAATTGGCTTACTCCACAGTTGGTACTCCAGACTATATCGCGCCCGAAATCTTCACTGGAAAGGGTTACGACTTCGGATGCGATTGGTGGAGCGTCGGGACCATCATGTTCGAGTGCTTGATTGGCTGGCCGCCATTCTGTGCCGAGACCGCTCCCGACACGTATCGAAAGATTGTGGACTGGCCACGCCACCTGCAGTTCCCACCAGATCAGCAACTCGGTCCAGAAGCAGAGCACTTCATTCGCAGTCTGATCTGTGATTCGCAAAACAGGCTGGGACGTGTTCACGGCGCGCAGGAGCTCAAGGCCCACCCCTTCTTCCACGGAGTCAATTGGGATGGCTTGCGAAAGATCCGAGCTCCATTCGAGCCCAAGTTGCAAAGCAATATCGATACTCAGTACTTTCCGATTGACGAAATCCCACAGGTGGACAACTCTGCAACGCTGCATGCTCAGACAGCGGCGATGGGCGGCGACGATTCGACGCTGTCGCTGCCCTTCATCGGCTACACTTACAAGCGCTTTGACGCTTTCCGGGGCAGCTGAGAGACTTGTGACCAGATGGACGGCGACGAAGATACGAAATGTGGCATATCACGGCAGTAGTTTCATGCAGGCGGCATGTGTAACGTTCCTAGACGGATGAAGGCGCATTTCATTTTCGAAAGAGGCATATGGCGCATGAGGCATTGCAAAACTCGTGCTACTGCGCCGGTCGCGTGCAAACACGTAGGTGGCGAGCCCAGGCGACTTTTCGGGCACAAGAGGGAAGTTCAGGCTGCTAGACAAGCCTATCAAGACGCACTGAGATGTTGAGTTCTCTGCGCAAGCGAAGACAGCTCAATGCATTCAATGATCTTCCAGTATCCACCATTGACGATCCCCCTAGCGTGACGAACTCGTCGTAGACTCTTGCGACGTTTGCCGTCACTGGTCTTGATGTTTCCACACTATTAAGGATTTCCCACCATCATTCAGGTGATATCCTAGTGCCACCCCAGTGCAAGTACGCCATGAACGCAATCTTCTCGAACTTTTCCACAGCCAAGATGTACAAGCTTCGAAGAATTTCGATAGCAAAAGTAAAGAGGCTTGTCTTGAAGGCCTGTCTCCTCGCGCCTGCCACGACGGCGCTGCTTTCATTCGTGTATGACGACCCACTCGTCACATTCCACACCTCATCGCGCCTCGAACTGAATCATTCTGTGTCGCAATCACATTAGTGAACACGCACTTTCTCCGTCCTCATCATCATCATCATCTTTCGCGTTTACCTACCTATTCGTGCGCTCCTTGTACAGAACACGGTATCCGCACTCTTTGCACCGAATGGGATCGCCCTTCTTCAAGACGACCTTGGTATCGCAGTCACCGCAGAGGTAGTTGACGGGTTTCGAGGTATCTTCGAAGGTACTGCCGCCTGTGATGTTGAAGCCGCCTTGGGAGGTGTTGGCGCCGGGATTGGTGGTGTTTTGCTGGCCGCTGAGGGCGGGCGGGGTGTACTGTTCGCGCGACATGGTGCGGGGAGGAGGGGTGTTTGGCTTGTTGTTGGTGCTGTTGATGTTGTTTGTGAGTGTCTGACAGCGGTACCTCCTAGTAGTGTCGGTAATGCGAGAGCGAGAGCGAGTGCAAGCAAACTAGGGTCTTGGCTGTAGCATGTGATCGAAGTGAGAGTGAGAGAAAAGAAGAGACATCTCCGACGTCGGCAAGTGGCTTTGTCATTACATCCCGCGCGATTGGACGGGATGGACCATGGTGGATTCTAGATGAGAACCTGAAGTTGATTTACTGTTCAACCCTTCTGATATATCTCCCGCTCACTCGACTCCTTGTCTCCATCCTTCTTACCCTCACACATGTGTCCTAGCAGAGGCTGTGGAACATGTCGGCCATTCTCTCCGCCGACGACCTGAATGATTTCATCAACCCGGGAGTTGCGTGCATCAAACCCGTCGAAACTCTTCCCAAGCAGCAGCCACCAGCCGACGACACAAATGCCAATCCATACGAGGTCACCACCGAGGAAAAGGTCAACTCGGGCACCATCGCGCCGCCCGCGCAGATCTCGCTGACGGACTGCCTGGCGTGCTCGGGATGCGTTACCAGTGCAGAGGCGATTTTGGTATCGTTGCAGAGCCATGCTGAAGTCCTCGATACACTGGACAAGTATCATGAGATGAAAGTGCCAGGAGACGAGTCGAGCGCTCCATGTACGCACACGAAGAATGTCGAGTCGGATACATGCTGTGGCAACGGCAAGATGTTTGTGGCAAGCATCAGCCCGCAGGCAAGAGCGAGTTTAGCTGCGACATACAACATCTCGGAGAGGGATGCAGGTCACATGGTCAGCCAGCTTCTGAGTGGTCCCCATGGCGTGAAGAGCGCGGGAAAGCACAACTCTGGTTTCGCATGGGTCGTAGACACGAACGCAATGCGAGAGGCTAGTCTGGTGGCGGCTGCAGATGAGGTTGATCAGTTACAAGATGGCCAGAAAAAGCCAATCATCACATCTGCTTGTCCAGGATGGATTTGTTACGCGGAAAAGACACATTCACATATCCTGCCGCACCTGAGCAGGCTCAAATCGCCCCAGGCTTTGACTGGAGTACTGATCAAGTCTGTCCTCGCGAAGAAGTACGGCATTGACCCAAAGAATGTGTGGCACTTGGCGATTATGCCATGTTTCGACAAGAAGTTGGAGGCCTCTCGGAGCGAGCTTACTTCGCACACGTGGCATGGTGAGACTGGGGATGCAGTGCGCGATGTGGACTGCGTCATCACAGCACGAGAACTGCTCATGCTTGCCGAAAGTCGAGACATCAGTTTCCCCGGGCTGCCCAAGCACCCAGTGACGGATCTGGCTCCCTTCCCCGAGCCACGGGTGAACGAATTCCTGTTCGGGTGGTCAAGAGGACAGAAGAGGAAACGAGAGGACGCGATTTCTATCGGAACTTCTGGTGGATACCTCTGGCATGTGTTGAAGACTCAACAAACTCACCATACCGGCTCACACATCAAAGTGCAACGAGGACGTAATCAGGACGTTTCCGAGTATAGCGTCGTCGGTGCCGACGGCGTTGCAGTGTTCAAAGCCGCTCGTTACTACGGCTTTCGTAATATACAAAATCTCGTCCGTAAACTCAAGCCTGCCAAAGCAAGTCGAATGCCTGGTGCATCATCTATGGGACGTAGAGTTGGAGGCACCAGGCGTCCAGGAGGTGCCACCAAAGCTGGTGATGACTCGCAAGACTACGCATATGTGGAAGTCATGGCATGTCCTGGAGGATGCACAAATGGCGGAGGACAAATCAAAGTTGGAGACGTGGCCACATTGCGTCAGGTTGGCGGTGGCACCGGCATTGAAAATGGCGGTTCTCAAGAAATGATTCCTGCCCAGCGGGAATGGCTGGCCAAGGTCGACGAAGCCTATTGGAGCGGCGGAACCAGCCTCAGTGATTCGGATCACGAAGCTGATGATCAGCAATCACCGGCACGAGATTCTGTCATGTCCGACGTTGACGATGACAATGACTGCGACGTGATTGATGGGATCAATCGTCGTCAGGTCCACGACATGATGGACCACTGGGCAGCAATAACTGGGGTGGAATTGGACACGCTTCTGACGACTACGTATAGAGTGGTAGAAAGTGATGTCGGGAAGGCCAAACCCGGAGGAGATGTGGAGCGTGTGAATGCTTTGGCTGCCGCGGCAGGAGGTGGATGGTAAAGTCCATTTACCTCAGGTATCTATCCTTCACCAGCTCATAGTTAGTGTCAACAAGTAAATTGCAGCACTCATCAGCGCGCAGTCTGAACCACATCTTCTCCAATTTTGACACCTCTCATCTCACAGTACCTCCTAGTGCTGATGGATTTTTTTTTGGCTGTCTCCAAAAGGAACGTCGAAGACATTAAGGGGGTGTGAGCAGAAAATAAAGATAAAAATAAAAGAGAAAGCATGATTCAAGACGCAGTATACATACATACATACATCACCAAGCAAAAGGATCAAAGCCACCTCAAAGCCACCTCGAGGAGAGGAGAGGAGAGGAGGAGGAGGACTCATTTTTATTCTTCAAGTAGGTAGAATATAAAAAAAACTTCAAACGCGCGGACGGGAGAACATGTCCGGAAAGTCAAACTTGAGGTGGGGACTGATTATCACTCTTTACCATCTCGCAGCCTTCTTTTCCAAAAAGTGTGCTCCAAAATCTCCGCGATTCCAGCGTCTGATATCTTCTCCACAGGCTTCCCATAATTTGGAATTCAGCTCCCTTCGCTTTTGGACATGCTGCGCACGGATCTGGGCGGCATTCGGACTTCTGGTTTTGAGTATTCCTCTCACCGGAGGAGGAGTGCCGAAAGTTTGTGGATGGAAAAAGCTGTTCTCAGTGTCCATGAAGCTCGAATCTGGGTGCTGCTGCTGGTGCTGAGGTTCAAGTCGTTTTGATATCTCGAAGATGCCCCGACCGCCGCGATCGTGGGGTCTTTTCGGAGGAGACATGGTTGGAGTAGTGGCTAGTGGTTGCTGAGTGAGATTAGGGGGTGTGACCATGGATGGCGTTCCGCTCGTTGCAGGATGTAGAGCAGCAGCAGCAGCAGCATCGCGGCTGCTCTCGGCTCGATATCTTGGTGCTGGCCTGGATTGTGATTTGCTAGGACTCTTGGACGGACTTTTGCGTGGACTAGGTGGGTATTCGGGTTCCATTGCATCTTCGCCATCGAGCTCGTCGGGAGAAGTATCGCCATCGTCTTGCTCGGGCATCGTCAGCTCCCCTAAAGGTACTGGGGCGCCGCGTGGACGACGGGGCGTCCGGGTTGATACTACTGCAGTAGGCTTCGTGGGTGAACGAGCTGTATCGTTCTCTTGATCTGCATCCAACATCACCGAGTCGGCATCGTCGCTGTCGTTGTCATGAGTTGGCCTGGGTATAGGTAGGGCTCTACTGGTGCCAAACACATCGTCGTCGCCAACTTGACGCACAAATGGTTGGCTAGGAGGTGGTGCCATGACAGGAGCTGCTGTTGGAGGTTGCCGTGATCTCCGGGCAGGTGCATTCCCTGGTGAGGTATCGGCTCTCCTTGTGCCTCGTACTTTTGCAATTGTCCGCCGACGTCTTGCAGGTAGCTCGAGACGGACCATGGAGTCATGCACTTCACTCTCTCCATCACTCCCAGCATTGTCTTCCTGTCCTCTGTTCTGCGCTTCTTTCACCGCTGCTGCCAGTGAGGCTGGAATGGCTGCGTGTATCCTTGTCATGAGCTCCGCTCTCTGTGCGAACAGTCCATAGTCTCGCTGAATCAGAGCTCCAGCCTCCGCGTTCAGCGCACTGTCCGGGTTGGGCTGGATCAGCAGACAGGATATGGTGACCAGCACATCGCGAAGGGTAAGCTTGCTATCCCAGTCGCGCTTGATCGTCTCGACGCAAATTTGGCCATTGTCGGAGACATTGGGATGGAATATCTTGGTCCCGAGGATTGCATTGGGAGGAGACTGCGGATAGTTGTCGGGGATCGTGAGATGTAGCTTCCACACGCCAGCTGCGAACGGGGTGTGTGTCGGTCCAGCGAGGAGCACGTCGAGGCGTGTGAGGTCGTCGGTGTGTGCAGAGGCGGGCGCGAAGAGGTAATTGACTGGCAGCGAGGTATGGAGCTCGGCGTGGTCGGACGCCAGGCGGCGCAGTGTTTTGGAATTCATGTCGTGTGTTCTGATGCTGGTGCTGTCCCAATGTCTGTTGTGTGTAACCTACATGTAGTTGATGCTCGCTGTATTTCTTCCGGTGTGTAAAGCTGTTGTGGTCGTGGCAAGTGGGAGACGTGTAGCGTTGACGATCTTCGCGCGAACTTCGTGTTTCGCCAAAGAGAGAGAGGGACAACAAACAACAGCAGTCCATCCAGTCATCATCATCATCATCATCATCATCATCATCATCATCATCATCATCATCATCATCATCAACAGCATGCTTCATTACTTCGTACACTTTAATTAATTATGCTCTGAACAACCTCAGCTACCTTGAGTACCTTATGGTGACAATATCTGTCTCTTCCCGGCTGGTACCTCCTACCCGTATTTATCGTCAAAGCCGCAAAGCGTCCATGCGGCCCCCGCCCAGACGCTGTCTTGCCTCGTAGAACTAACCCTCTGAACTCCATTGCCTTGCATCCAAAAAAACCACCAAGCCCATGCCATGTCATGTCACATATCCACTCGCGCTTCGGAAAACTTGCTGCTCAAGAATCCACCTTGATCTCTGGTGCTTGAGTGCTCGCTGCCACTGACGCTTCGCTTTGTTGCGGCATTTGCGGCGTCGGCACTTGCTTTTCTGGCTCTGGCGTCTGCTCTCGTCGGGCTACCTCCGTTGCCTTTGGCATAGCTCCCAGCTCTGCGCCCCGTCCGCTGTCTCCCCTCTTCCTACCTGTGAGAGTATGCCATGCGCCGCTCCTGGGAGGGTTCTCGAAGCTACTGTTGGGCCTGTTGGAATGGTCGCCCACACCGTCTACCATGCGCGCAAATATGCCGCGCTTCTTTGGAGGCTGCGGCTTGGGGTCGTCGATGTCCACGTCCTCGAAATTATCCTCCTCTTGTGTTTGCGGGACTTGCAATGGTCGGTGGAACGAGTTGGACATGCGCGGTGGTGGGAGAAAGGTCCTGCTATCGAGCGATGCGCGCGGCCTAGTTTCCGCCTGTATGATGGGTGATCTTGCCGAGATATCCTGCGCGTGGGTTAGCTGCGATGCATCTTCTACGCTCGCATGTCGAGGTACGCACGAATGATCTGCGATACGAGTCGAATGATTCCCGAGAGATGTTAAATTGCTCATTCTCGTTGAAGGCGCATTTGTGCAGCGACGATGACGTCGTTGATCTCGACGCTGTCGTTCCACCCCAGAACGACTTCTTCTCGGTCGGCGACGGGGGTATGAAGACGCCGGAGTCGTTGATTTCTGCGACGGTTTGGTCAGCGGTTGAGATGCATAGACTGGCGGCACGCACAGCCAGACTCACCACTTAATTTGTACTCGACGGGTTTATTGGTGTCCACATCGAATTGCTTGGTGCTGCTGCTGCTACTCGGGGGCTTGTCGTTGGCCAGCGGCGTGGGGGCCGGGCGCACATTTTCGTCCTGCTTGCGGAAGGGATTCTTGATGATAGCCATGTTGTCGATATGCTACAGTGGTAGTATGTCTTTTGATTCTCACATGCGGTGTAGAAGAGTAGAAGAGTGGAAGAGTAAAAGGTAGGTAGGTACATGTAGGTCTTCCTTGGACCCTGCGTGGTGTGGTGTGGTGGTGGTGTGGTGTGATATGCGGACGGGCAGTGCAACCGGGACAGAACAACAACAAGAAGAAGTATAAGTAGCAGGTCTCAAACAAGTGACCAGTCCTACCTTCTGAATAACTTCATATGATGCAGCGCGGCAGCCACCGATCGCACGGAAGCACGGGAATTGTGTCTAGTGTACCTCCTACTGGAAGGTCGGGTAGGTACAACGAATGGTGGGCGACGGCCGTCCACTTCCGCGTTCCCGTCTTGCAACGGCTGTACCTCTGGGAGGGAGGTATGACAGGGTGGGGTAGGAGGTAGGAGGTAGTAGTAGACTGGTAGTGGGAGTGAGAGTGAGAGTGAGTGGTCGGGACTCGAGGTGCAGGCGAGGGGCGGCTGCTTATCGTGGCTAATCAGCCTCGGCACTAGGAACTTCCGCCGGGCAATGACATCAGCTACACTCCACCCTGATACCTACCTCCTACCTCCTACATGTACCTCCTACCTCCTCCTACTCACTGTACTGATCCCATCTCAGCACTAGGAGGTAGGAGGTAGGAGGCACACGTATTCAGAGATAAGGAGGCAGAAGGTAGGAGCTAAGGTAGAAGGTAGAAGGTACATACGCCTGTGATATGATATTTACCTACCTTACTCATCAATTCTTCCCAAAAGACTGTCATGGCAACATGGATCGTATTCGTGCAAGTACCTGTTTCAGAAATTGGCGCTAATCCTCTCCATACTGACAGTACTGTATAGTGAGTGTATATGCTCACCTATGCTCAACTAGGTAGCACTGTAGCAATAGAGGAGCTATCTATACCCGGGCACTGAAACGTCTGAAACGTCGTCGGACTCCATCTTCTTCACCGGCACGTGGGTGCCTCAGGGTTCACTTCTTCTTGCGAAAGAAGCCAGTCAAGCTCTTCAGCCGCCGTCTCCTGTCCGACAACGCCACATGGTGAGACCGTGATTTGGCTGCTATGGCCACGCCAACCGTCCTGTCTGCAAAGGCTACCGCGCTGGACAGTACGAAAAAGCACAAGCACAACAACACTACTCCAAACAGGCTGCTGCCGAGCAAGAACCATGTCCGACTGCAATCGCACGAGCCATCCGATGGAGAAGAAGAGGAAGAAGAAGAAGAAGGGGAAGAAAACGACGACGACGACGACGACAACGACATCGACGACGACGAAAAATCACTCTACGACGACATCTTAGATGGTGTTGACTTGGATCCTTATGTCAATGGTACTTACTACACGCTTGCATGCTTCCACATGCACTAACGACACTGACCACATCCCAGATGGAAGCATGGACATAGACGAGCGCGAAATCACAGCTCTTCTCAGCTGTCTACGAGAAAAAGGCCCGAAAGCATTCTTTGAAGAAGCTCTCGGAGAGAGACAGTACCCTCCGCGACTCCTCGGTATTGCTTTCGGCATCAAACCAACTCTTCCCGTAAACGACGAGACTTTCCTTCGTCTACTGGGACATGCTGTGACTCGTGCGTTTTACAAGCGAAAGAAATTAACGCAATACAACACAGTGGATGACGCCGCCCGATTAATCAAGGAAAGTCATAAAATTATTGTCATTACGGGTGCAGGCATATCTACTTCTCTCGGTATCCCCGACTTCAGGTCAAAAGGAACCGGTTTTTACGACAAGGTGGCAGCACGTGGCTATAGTGAGCCACAAGACGTCTTTGACATTTACGAGTTCGACCGCGATCCAACCCTCTTCTACGACTTGGCCGGCGACATTCTTCCAGATCAAAAGTTGGGTGTGACCCCAACGCATGCCTTCATCAAGCTGTTGCAAGATAAAGGACAGCTTCGGAGAAATTATACTCAGAACATCGACGACCTGGAGAGTCTGGCAGGTATCTCAAAAGACAAGACTATGTACGTTGCCTAGCCTCCATGTATTGAGCGTCTTGTATATGGAACTGACTCTGCTCGATGGCGAAGACAATGCCACGGTAGTTTTGCAACAGCAAGCTGCCGAAAGTGCAAAACCAAAGTAGACGGCAAAGCAATCTTTCCGGACATTCGCGCACAACGGGTAGCCCACTGCCAGAAATGTGTTGCAGACCTGAACAAGGCCAAACCTACTGCCAAACATCAACGAAGATTTGATAGCGACGACGAAGATGAAGACGACAGTATTCCCGAACCAGGTGTCATGAAACCAGACATCACCTTCTTCGGCGAACAGCTGCCAGATACCTTTTTCCATCGCTTTACCAAACATGACTCGAAAATCACAGACCTTGTGATTGTGATTGGGACATCGCTCAAAGTGGCGCCTGTTTCTGAGATGCCACATCATTTCAATCGCAACACACCGCACATTTACATCTCCATGGAACCGATCCAGCATGTCGAATTCGACATTCAACTCCTTGGCAAAAGTGATGATGTCGTCGTGGAATTATGCCGCCGAGCGGGCTGGGATTTGAAGCATGAGAAGGTGCCCAAGGATCTGCAGCTGGAGATTGTGCCAGAATCAGATGAGCACCCACGTGGGCACGTGTGGAAGGTACAACCAGCGACAGAGGAGGAGAAGCATCCTCGCACCGAAGGATGCGGCTCGGATCACATCAAGCTACAGAAGAAGAGACCGGCATCGATGGTCATGGTGAGCGAGCGCAGCAAAAAGCTCACCGAGGTCATCGATCCGTCGGACTGAGGAGACAGACCTGCGAGAGAGAAGACTGTGCAGACGACGGCTATCGGTATGAGATTATGAAGGGACGTGAAGGGATGAATTCAAGTTGCATCGACTGGTACCTCCTAGCGTCGACCAATGCTTTTTCGGTTGATAATGGCAAAAGCTATATAGGTGTTGGGAATGCGAAATGACTGCACTGATGAGCCATTCTGCGCATTGCAGCACGTACATGTACTTGTCCCGTACCTCCTAGCAACACTATAGGTAGATGAGACCTGACATGGATGATAGCCAGCACTCTGTATTACCTAGTAAGTACCTACCTACCTACCTTACCTGAGGTTTCCTACCTGTACTATATACATTCGCATATATCCATGATACGTAGGTAACAAAAGAATGCATCATCTTATCTACAGAGCTCTATACACTACTAGGACTAACTACTACCAAGGTGTTGAAGTGAATGAATAAGTTGTATAGTGTTTTGATTGAGTGTCTATCTAGTAGATATATATATATATATACTAACTTATATGTATGTCTGTTTGTATTAAACAGATCTTATAAGTTATATATTACGTAGTTTAGAAGTTACTTAAGTTATATATACTAATATACTCTAGGTTAGATACCTAATATACCTAGGTTATATAATATACCTAATGCGCCTAGTATGCCTAGGGTATCTGATATGTCTTACGTATATAGGTTAGCTAATATAGGTTACCTAACATACCTGAGTTCTGTAGTTCTATTAATATCCCCCTACCTTAGTACTAAGGTATTAATCTATTCCGGCTAATAAGAGCGCTCGAAAAGGGTATTAGTTGTTATAGGTATTGTTTTTATTACTACAATCGACTCTTTACTACGATCGTAAAGGTCGTACGGTTACGCAGTTATATAATCGACTCGTTACTACTATCGTACGGCCGTTACTACCGTCGTATAGTTGTTACTACTACCCGCCCTCGTATACCCTAAGAGCCTTTCTAAACTCTACGAATACTAGTCGTAGCAGTAGCTTCGTAAGCCCGTCTACGACTATACGGTTCGTCGGTATCTATTAAATATCTACCTCTTTACTATCTATCTTCTCGTATTGCTAGCGCTCTTAAATAGCGATATGTTTCGTTCGCGAGTAATATACCTATAGGTTCTTCGCGAGTACGATTGCCCCGATATTATTACCGAAGATTACTATCGCCTATACCTACCCTTTACCTAACTATTCTAATAGCCGTCTTAACCAAATCGCCTCTTTATATACTTAGGTCTAGCCTATTAGTTCGGCTTTGTAGGTAGAAAGTACTACCGTAGGCTATCGTTTCGAGCTCTACGTAATAGCGCCGCTACCTAGGTTGAACGTATAACCGGCGGTTGATCGTCTCGTATCGGTGTCGCCGGCCTAATCGGAGTCGGTATAGCTATAAAGGTTAGTAAGTTCGCCGGTAAAGGTAAGCTCGTAATAGATAGTACCGCGGAGGTAACGGAAGATGTCCGTTACTACTGCGTAGTACTCGTTTGTAGGGTTACTAGCGAATCGACTTACTACTAATACTACGTAGGCAATGTCTAGGCGCGTACCTAGTATCGTATATATAAGTAAGCCTACCGCGCTCTAGTATTTAGTACGAAACGCGTCGGCAGCTTAATAGCCGTTCGGCGTAGGGGTTAGTTTTCGACTTAGATCGAGTAGAATAGCTTTGACCTTTACGTTGTTCTATATATCGTATTTCTTTAAGAATTGCTCGATATAGTTACTCTAACTTAGGTAAATAGTACGTATAGGTCGGTTCCTTCTAATAATTATACCTAGATAGTAATAGTACGGCCCTAAGTTACTTATCTCGAATCGGTCGCTAAGGTATTTCTTTACGCTATTGATCTCCGTAACGTATAGACCTACGATAAGCAAGTTATCTACGTAGACTACGATAAATGTCTCGCCTTTTACGAATACGCTTATATCGGCGTCTAGTATAGTGAATCCGGCCGCTTCTAGATACGTAGTTAATATAGCGTACTATATACGAGGTAACTGTTTCAATCTATATAGCGCTTTGAGGAGTAAGTATACGTTATTAGTTCCGTCCGTGAATCCGTCCGGTTGTTCTATATAGATAGGCTCTTTACTATCGAGGGTACCGTAAAGAAACGCTGTCTTTACGTCTATCTGTTCGATTTCGTAGTCTCTAGCTATAGCGATAGCGAATAGTACCTTATAGCTTATAGGCTTTACGACTAATATATAGGTTTCGAGGTATTTACTATCTTATATAAACCCTTTTACTACCTAGCGGTACTTATACTTTACTTTGTTACTAATCCGTTTGATTTTGAATACCTACCTACCTTTAAGGATCTTACTATTAGCTTCTAATCGTTTAATCACTCGCTATACTACGTTGCGCTATAGTAAATAGTGTTCGTCGTCTAGTACGGGCTTCTAGTTACTCTATTTGCTACTATAGAGCTTAGCGTCGTCGTATATAGACGGCTCGTATAGTTCTAAGGCTAGTAAATAGCTTATAAGTATAAGAAGTAGTAGGTTGAATTAGGCGGTGTCGTTAGTAGTATTACTCTCGTATTACTAGTAGAGATGTCTCGGTTTGCGCTATCGTTTGCCTTCTTAGATAAGTTCGGCTATAGGTACGTTAATACCGATTGTTTTAGGCCGTATATTTAATACGTAACCCGGAGGAGTAGATAGTAGTAATTACTCGTAGCCTAACTATAGTAACTCGTAGTCTCGTAACTCGTAGTTCGTAGACTCGTAGTTCGTAGACTCGTAGCCTATCTATAGTAACTCGTAGCTATAATAACTGTCGCTCGTTATAGGGCGAGTTCTTTTTGATAATAGTAGGTAACCTATTACTAGTCGTTTTGAGGATAGACCCGCTTTTTCTAGTAACCCCCCGGATTTGGCCGGGGTATTAGCGGAAGAAGTAACTAGCTACTAAGCTATTTCTTTGTCTCCCCCTAGTTCTATAGTTATATTATCTACGTCGTTACTATCGCTCGCAGTAATACTAGTACAGTTAGGGTATAGTTTATTGAAGTCTACGTCGAAACGCTATTATAGACGCCTAGGGTTTTCGGAAGTAACGAGATAGTATCCGTTACCTTTAAACCCTAGTAACTGTTCGATTCTAGCCTTAGTACTAATTAACTTGTTTATATCGGCAGTTAATCGATAAACGTAGGCTTTGTAGCCAATGATTCGTATATTAGCGAGGTACGGTTTATTGCCCGTCCAAGCCTCGTATAGAGTAACTATCAACCTACGATATAGTAATCGGTTCCGTAGATACGTAATTCCGTATTCGATTACTAAGGACTAGTAACGTAGATTAAGGTTTAGTGAATATAGTATAGTAGACTACGTTTTTTGTTCGATTACTTTGTTGTATACTTCGGCGATACCGTTCTACTAGTATTATTCGGTACTAGATAGGTATAACGTAATCCCCCTATTTCGTAGCTATCTAAGGTAACTATCGCTTATATTCTTACCTCCCCTATCTTAGATAAGAAGGGTCGTAAAGCATTCGGGGGTACTGTTTGTAGTAATGAATTCTTTAATAGTAACTAGCGCGTCGGAGCGTCGCTAAATTGGTTTAGTAACTCCCTATTGACTCTAGTTATTAATAATACTAACAAAGTATTTGTACCCGTCGAATAACTCGATTAGCGCGTATACTACGTCGGTATAGATAACGTCTATCTTGTAACGTCTACGTAGAAGGTAATAGGTATATAGTTTTAATAACTATCGGCCAAGTACGTAGCTTTTATAGATACAGTAACTATCGTCGCGCGCTACTTCTATTCCGGTAGCTATAGTTCGGAGCTTGATTAGGCCGCGCTCGCTAAGATATACTATTCGCTCGTACTATAATCGGAGTGATTTATCTACGGAGTAGGCAGCTCCGTAGAAACCCGTAACTAGTAGTTAAGATAGTTATTGTAAAGGGCGAGCCCTTTTGGAGATATGCCCTAGTCGATGTAGTATTACGTGCATTACGTAAGAGCCCCTAACTAGGGCTAGGCTACTACGGCCTCCGCCTCTTTTCTCTCGTCGCCCGCGACCTTTAGACAGCTTTCCTTCCCTATCGTACTTGCTGTATCAACACTATAAACTCCTATGTATACGTTGTTCTTCCCGTAACAATAAGTACGATTAAAACAATAGACCAAGAAATCCTAGACGCTCCCCCGATACAGTACTATGCCCTACCGCAGCCCGGGGGGAATCTAGCGGATCTACTAGAAACACTAACGGAGATAATAGACCGGTTGAACCTGCGCCTAGGAGGATTGGAAGCCGCGGTAAGGAGCTAGGAGAACGCCCTATTGAAGTGAATAAATAAGTTGTATAGTTCTTTTGATTGAGTGTCTGTCTAGTAGATATATATATATGTATACTGACTTATATATATGTCTGTTTGTATCAAACAGATCTTATGAGTTATGTATTACGTAGTTTAGAAGTTACTTGAGTCATATATACTAACATACTCTAGGTTAGACACCTAATATGCCTAGGTTACATAATATACCTAATGTGCCTAGTATACCTAGGGTATCTGATATGCCTAATATGTGTTACGTGTGTAGGTCAGCTAATATAGGTCACCTGTTATACCTGAGTTCTGTGGTTCTATCAACATCCCCCTACCTTAGTACTAAGGCATCTATCCAATCCGGCTAATAAGAGCCCTCGAAAAGGGTATTAGTTGTTACAGGTATTGTTTTTATTACTGCAATCGACTCTTCACTACGATCGTGAAGGTCGTTACTATTACCTACTCTCGTGTACCCTAAGGGCTTTTCTAAACTCTACGAATGCTAGTCGTAGTAGTAGCTTTGTAAGCCCGTCTGCGACTATGCGGTTCGTCGGTGTCTATTGAATATCTACCTCTTTACTATCTATCTT
>JH792493.1:190329-200454 GCA_000291705.1 Sphaerulina populicola P02.02b
TTACTGCAATCGACTCTTCACTACGATCGTGAAGGTCGTTACTATTACCTACTCTCGTGTACCCTAAGGGCTTTTCTAAACTCTACGAATGCTAGTCGTAGTAGTAGCTTTGTAAGCCCGTCTGCGACTATGCGGTTCGTCGGTGTCTATTGAATATCTACCTCTTTACTATCTATCTTCTCGTGTTGCTAGCGCTCTTGAATAGCGATGTGTTTCGTTCGCGAGTGATATGCCTATAGGTTCTTCGCGAGTGCGATTACCCCGACATTATTACCGAAGATTACTATCGCCTATATCTGCCCTTCACCCAACTGTTCTAATAGCCGTCTTAACCAAATCGCCTCTTTATATGCTTGGGTCTAGCCTATTAGTTCGGCTTCGTAGGTAGAAAGTGCTACCGTAAGCTATCGTTTCGAGCTCTACGTAATAGCGCCGCTGCCTAGGTTGAACGTATAACCGGCGGTTGATCGTCTCGTGTCGGTGTCGCCGGCCCAATCGGAGTCGGTATAGCCGTAAAGATTAGTAAGTTCACCCGTAAAGGTAAGTTCGTAATAGATAGTGCCGCGGAGGTAACGAAAGATGTCCGTTACTACTGCGTAGTGTTCGCTCGTAGGGTTACTAGCGAATCGACTTACTACTAACACTACGTAGGCAATATCTGGGCGCGTCCCTAGTATAGCGTATATAAGCGACCCTACTACGCTCTAGTACTTGGTCCGGAACGCGTCTGCTGCCTAATATCTATTAGGTGCAGGTATCAGTTTTCGGCTCGGATCGAGTAGAATAGCTTTGATTTTCACGTTGTTCTATATGTCGTGTTTCTTTAAGACCTGCTCGATATAGTTACTCTGACTTAGGTAAATAGTACGCATAGATCGGTTCCTTCTAATGATCATGCCTAGATAGTAATAGTACGGCCCTAAGTCACTTATCTCGAATCGGTCGCTAAGGTGTTTCTTTACGCTATTAATCTCCGTAACGTATAGACCTACGATGAGCAAGTCATCTACGTAAACTGCGATAAATGTCTCGCCTTTTACGAACACGCTTATATCGGCGTCTAGTGTAGTGAATCCGGCCGCTTCTAGATACGTAGTTAATATAGCGTACTATATACGAGGTAACTGTCTTAATCTATATAGCGCTTTGAGGAGTAAGCACACATTGTTGGTTCTATTAGTGAATCTATCCGGTTGTTCTATATAGATAGGCTCTTCACTATCGAGCGTACCGTAAAGAAATGCTGTCTTTATATCTATCTGCTCGATTTCGTAGTCTCTAGCTACTACGATAGCGAATAGTGCTTTATAGCTTATAGGCTTTACGACTAACGCGTAGGTTTCGAGGTAGTCACTATCTTGTATAAACCCCTTTACTACCTAACGACACTTATACTTTACAGTGTTACCGATCCGTTTGATTTTGAACACCTACCTGCCTTTAAGGATCTTAGCCCTATTGGCTTCTAATCGTTTGATCACTCGCTATACAGCGTTGCGCTGTAGTAACCGGTGTTCGTTATCAAGTGCGGGCTTCTAGTTACTCTATCTACCGCTGCGGAGCTTGGCGTCGTCGTATAAAGACGGCTCGTACGGCTCTGAGGCTAGTGAATAGCTTATAAGTATAAGGAGTAACAGGTTAAACTGAGTATTAGAGGCGTTACTTTAGTACTAATAGAGATGTCTCGGTTTGCGCTATCGTTTGCCTTCTTGAATGAGTTCGGCTAAGGGCGCGTTAATACCGATTGTTTTGGGCCGTATGTTTGATACGTAACCCGGAGGAGTAGATAGTAATAATTGCTCGTAGCCTAGCTGTAGTGACTCGTAGTCTCGTAACTCGTAGTTCGTAGACTCGTAGCCTGTCTGTAGTAACTCGTAGCTATAGTAACTGTCGCTCGTTATAGGGCGAGTTCTTTTTGATGATAGTAGGTAACCTATTGCTAGTCGTTTTGTAGATGGACCCGCTTTTTCTAGTAACCCCCCGGATCTGGTCGGGGTGTTAGCGGAAGTGATTGGTTATTGAGTAGAAGTAATTGGTTGTTGAGCTGTTTCTTTGTCTCCCCCTAGCTCTACTGCCGTATTATCTGCGTCGTTACTATCGCTCGCAGTAACGCTAGTACAGTTAGGGTATAGTTTATCGAAGTCTACGTCGAAGCGCTATTATAGACGCCTAGGGTTCTCGGAAGTAACGAGGTAGTGCCCGTTACCTTTGAACCCTAGTAACTGTTCGATTCTAGCCTTAGTACTAATTAACTTGTTTATGTCGGCAGTTAATCGATAGACGTATACTTTGCAGCCGATGATTCGTATATTAGCGAGGTACGGTTTGTTGCCTGTCTATACCTCGTATAGAGTGACTATTAATCTACGACATAGTAATCGGTTCCGTAGGTACGTGATTCCGTGTTCGATTACTAAGGACTAGTAACGTAGGTCAAGGTTTGGTAAATATAGTATAGTAGACTGCGTTTTCTGTTCGATCACTTTGTTATAGGCTTCGGCGACACCGTTCTGCTAGTATTGTTCGGTACTAGACAGGTATAACGTAATCCCCCTATTTCGGAGCTATCTAAGGTAACTGTCGCTTATGTTCTTACCTCCCCTATCTTGAATAAGAAGGGTCGTAAAGCATTCGGGGGTACTGTTTATAGTAATAAATTCTTTAATAGTAACTAGCGCGTCGGAGCGTCGCTGAATTGGTTTAGTGACTCCCTATTGACTCTAGTTATCAATAATACTAATAAAGTATTTGCACCCGTCGAATAACTCGATCGGCGCGTATACTACGTCGGTGTAGATAACGTCTATCTTGTAACGTCCGCGTAGAAGGTAATGTATATATAGTTTTAATGACTGTCGTCTAAGCACGTAGCTTTTACAGATGCAGTAACTGTCGTCGCGTATTGCTTCTATTCTAGTAGCTATAGTTCGGAGCTTGATTAGGCCGCGCTCGCTAAGGTGTACTATTCGCTCGTACTATAATCGGAGTGACTTATCTACGGAGTAGGCAGCTCCGTAGAAACCGGTAACTAGTAGTTAAGATAGTCATTCTTAATATATGTCTAGTATCAACAGCCCGCTAGTGATAGTCGTAGTGAACTCGTTACCTCCGTGTGCTTGTATAAATATAAGGCCGTCGCTAGTTTTCGTAATGCTCTAGATATATAGCTATATAGCGTTAAGTAATAGGAGATTGATACCTACGCTTAGTAAATACTACGTGTTGGGTATCTGGATCTACCTACCGTTTCGGCATCGAATTCGTAACGTGCCCTAACCAATTGGAGTAAGTTTCGCGCCGCTAATGCTATTAGATACCGCCGTAGAATCGATAGTGTCGTAGGTTCCGCCGATGAATAGGTCTTTGCGACCGATAAGTGATCCGGTCGCTCTACTATCGAGGATGAAGCAATCGTAAAGGTTAATACCTCGGTGAATAGCTATATATTCGCGAGTAGTATCGTAAGATATAAAGTATATAGCTTTACCTGTTAGCAATACGTTGTGTCGTTCTTTACTCTTTGCTACTACTGCCTTGTCTCTAAATACGGCGTCGTCGGTAGTCTTTCGCTTTTTGTCTAACGTAGCGGTAGACGTAGCGGTGTTAGCGTTATTGTTTCGGTCGATCCAACCCTAAGGTGCCTTGCTGGCGTCTATAGTCTAGCATGTACCCTTGTACCGCTTGCTATAGTGTTTGTAGACAGGGTAGTCGAAGGTTCGTCGCTGTTGCTATTGATTGTAGAGCGTTATGTTACTGTCGCTTAGGATGCGACTAGCGTGTTCTTCTACTTTTCTTCGTACGATAGCAAGACTGACTGCTGCCTAAGGTACGCTATTAATGACTGTCGGAACTAGTAAGTGCTGTAGGTTAAAGGCCGTAATGAACTCTTTGAACGCGTTACTCAGTCCGCTAAGGTAAGCCTGCACCAAGTATAACTCTAGTAGTACCAGTCGATCGTAAATAGCGACTATTCCGTCGTAAAGTTCGGTGAACTTGGCGCTATAGTCGGAGATATTAGTATAGCTAGCGAGTAAGAGTGTCGTAAAGCTGTAATACAGTTCTTAGTAGCGGCCTAAGCCGGCGATCTCGAATTCGGGTCGTAAACGTATATCGATAGCGGTCAAAATGGGTTCGTAGAGTGATTCGGCTGTTTCGAGCAGTAAGCGAGCGATCAACCTATAGTATTCCTTTACTAGCGCGTAGGCGCCGAGCTGCTTTTCGTTCTAGCTCTCGAGTCGTTGTTCGTAGGCTTTATCGCTCTCGCCGGGTAGTGTTACTACTGGAGTGTCGTCGGTAGCTAGTGTGATAGTGACTTCTTGGCGCTAGATAGGGGTGAATTTGCCGGTCGAAACGGTAGCTCCGTAGCTACTAAGAATGATTTTGTTAACAATGCGCGAGCGCCAAAGTGTCTACTGTAGTAGGCCATCAAGGCGAGTAAGTAGTAGTGATCGTGTATTGTCGGTTATAATAATAGCGACGGTAATAGAGCTGTCGATAGTAAAGTATACAAGGAAGTAGTTAATAGTCGTAATAAGCGTAATAAGCGTAATGGACGTAGTCGTGATAGGAGTATATACTATTCGAGTATTAGTATCGATTTGTCTTTATAGATATGGATTGCTATCGTCGTCGTCGCTATTGTCTCGCTTATGTCCGTATCCGTAATTCGTGTTACTACGTAACCTTAGTTTTCTTGATTTTTCTGTTCGGTGTCGTAAATCGGTCGGTTTCCGTGTTTGCTATATATCGGTCTGTTTCTGTATGTTTGCTATACGCTGTATATTGGTGTAGACGTATTATCGATAGTTTAGTAGATATTTTGTGATATAGTATGTTGGTATAGTAGTGTAGGTTAGAAGTTCGTGTAGTTCGAAGTTCTATAGTAGGGTGCACGTGACTATTATACGTGACTGTCGCATAACACGTTCGTATAGTACGATTGGTTCGCTCGTAACTGTCGAATAATACGTCGTGTTGTATAATTGGTTCGGTTCTTATCCGTAATTGTGAGTTATATCTTAGAAGCTTCTAGTATAGTTCTTGTAGCCTAAGGCTATGCGTTTATCTGATACTAGTATAGAATATACGCGCAGACCGAATTAGGAAGGTTGTTTCTTCTAATAATATATGTAATATAGAAACCTACGGAATTCCGGGCTTATAACCTATTGAAGTAAATGAATAAGTTGTATAGTTCTTTTGATTGAGTGTCTGTCTAGTAGATATATATATGTATATACTAACTTATATGTATGTCTGTTTGTATCAAACAGATCTTATAAGTTATATGTTACGTAGTTTAGAAGTTACTTGAGTTATGTATACTAATATACTCTAGGTCAGACACCTAATATGCCTAGGTCACATGATATGCCTAATATGCCTAGTATGCCTAGGGTATCTGATATGCCTAACATATGTTACGTATGTAGGTCAGCTGACATAGGTTACCTATTATGCCTGAGTTCTGTGGTTCTATCAACACGCCCAACCCCTACCGTAGATAGGACCCGCTCCGACCGCGGCGATACCTACTTATTCTAGAGTAGACAACGCTACTATATAGTAGCTGCTAGCAGCTCTTGTAGCCTCGCAGTCTACCCGAGAACCCTCGGGCCCTAGAGACTAGAAACCTACTTATTAGGATAGCAAAACGGACACCTTTCGTAATTACCTAATACGCCTGCGGAGCTCCTATTACGTGCGCAGCGCCTACAAGCCACTTCTCTCCGTCGAATACTATTAGGATACGATTTATAATACCCTCCCTATACGAGAAAGAGCGCGGATACGACATTTCTAGGAATCTAGAGTCGGAGGGTTAAAGGAACCTACGCTATTTTTCGAGCAACTCGATACGGTCTTTAAGGATAGCAATAAAAAGGCGAAGGCCTTAGAACAGCTATCTTATCTGAAACATTCGATCGGACAACCTTAGTACAAACACTAACTCGATTTCGACGGGCTCCTTCTTATAGTAGGAGGAGAGAGTTTTTCCTATAAAGCTAAGATAGGATATCTGAAAAACACCTTTTCTAACCCCGCCAAGTTGTATACGGCCGCTATACCAAAGTATACGGACTACTACAAGTTCGCGGAAGAGGTAGAAAGAATTATAACTAACCTAGAAGATACCGACCAGTTCAAGATTTCTAATAAGAAATAGAAGGAAAAAGGAAAGGACGTATCCTCTTCAAATACCCCGCTACCCGCCCGCGTCTTAGCGTATTCCTCGAACCGAATTGATACCGATAGGGATACTATTATAACCTCTACCCGAACGGGTAGATCTCGATCGAGAAACCAAGGAGATCGCCGAGGAAACAATAGGAACGCTAGTAATAGTAGGAGCAAACAAAGAGCGAAATAGGTCGATACGGCGGAGAGAGACCGACGCCGAGAAGCAAAGCTCTGCTTCCGCTATAGAGCGAGTAGACACCGAATCAAGGAATGTCTATATACCCTAGCCGTTCCCCTAGCAACCCGAGCGAATATAGTAGTCGTAGAAGCCGTCCTAGAAGAGGTAGAAGAAGAGGAAAAAGAGTAGCTCCCCTTCGTAGTTAGGAGGAGGGAGCGGAAGAAGTACTAAAAAAGGGTTAGACCGAAGCCTAGAAGACTATAAACGGAGAGCTTGTATATACCGACGTAGTCCTCGAGAATCATTTCGGAACCTTTGCCCTTATCGATAAAGGATATTAGTACTACGCTACAATCAATAGAGACCTTACTAAAGGTCTAGGGTTACTATCCGTAAGTAACGAAGAAAGGAAGGTAAAGGGAGCGTCTAAGAAAATACGCAACTCGAAAGTAACCGGAGTAGTCGCATTCCGTATAGAAATTAGCGGATACTAGTAGAATATCTACGCGTACGTAGTACTAGACCTAGACTTCCCTCTGATTTTAGGAAATCTATAGAAGTCGTAGAACAAAGTTAGAACCGCGCCCGAAAAGCATCGGTTCTACTACGGAGTAGTAAAGAAATAGATTAACGAAGGACAACGTTACCTAGAAGAGGTTGGCGTAGTCGGCGAATATACGACGGTAACTACGATTACCTCCGAGGATATCGAGAAAGCTCTAAAGGACAAGAGCCCGCCGACGATAGAAGAGCTTAGGAAGACAATACCTCCCGAGCTTTACGATATACTTCCGCTATTCTTTGAACGGGAAGCGGATAAACTTCCC
This sequence comes from Sphaerulina populicola P02.02b, assembly GCA_000291705.1. Classification (NCBI taxonomy): domain Eukaryota; kingdom Fungi; phylum Ascomycota; class Dothideomycetes; order Mycosphaerellales; family Mycosphaerellaceae; genus Sphaerulina; species Sphaerulina populicola. Next base: position 197,515 of record JH792493.1, read on the forward strand.
CTATACCGAGAAGGGATTAATTATAAGATCGAGATCCGAGAGAAACCAGATAGAACGCCGTACCCTTTACTATAGGGGCCGATATATAGGATGTCTAAGGAAGAACTCTTAGCCCTCCGTAAGATACTTAATAGATTACTAGGCAAAAGCTATATTCGCCCTAGTAGTTTAGAAGCCGGAGCGCCCGTACTATTTGTACGGAAGCCTAGTAGAGGATTACGGTTTGTCTATAACTTTCGCGCGATAAACGCGATCGCTAAACTAGACCGGTATCCCCTCCCTCTTATCCCGGAAACCTTAAAGAACATATCGAACGCCAACTAGATTACGAAAGTAGATATAGTAGCGGCTTTCTATTACATTCGTATAGCCCCCGGATATAAACATAAGACTGCCTTCCGTACTCGATATAGGCTATTCGAGTAGTTAGTATATCCCTTCGGACTTTCCGGGGTACCCGCTACCTTTTAGCGGTATATTAACTCTCTTCTAAAGGAGTTTCTAGATGATTTCTGCTCTATATATATCGATAATATTACTATCTATACTAATAGAACGAAGGAAGAGCATTTCCGTAAGGTTTGTCTCGTTCTCTAGAAGCTTTAGAAAGGAGGCCTGTTTCTTGATCCTAAGAAATGTAAGTTCGCTAAGAAAAGAATTAAGTACTTAGGATTCATTGTGTACGCCGATAGGAAAGGAGTAGAGGCCGACCCTAAGAAGGTCGAAGCGGTTCGCAATTAGAAAGCCCCCGGTACCTAGAAGGAAGTCCGCCGATTCCTAGGCTTCGCGAACTACTACCGATTATTTATCCCGAACTACTCTAAGATCGTAGCTCCCCTAATAAAGCTTACTAGCAAGAATGTCCCGTTCTCCTAGGGAAAAGACTAGGAGGACGCGTTTTCTGTATTAAAAGAGAAGTATTGTAGTACTCTAGTACTTTCTCTATAGGATCCTAGTCTTCCTACGTTCCTCGAGACCGATTATAGTAGATTTGCCTTAGGTAGTATACTCCTGCAAGAAAAGAACGGAGTCCTCCGTCTAGCTAGGTTCTACGCTAAAAAACTGACCTAGGCCGAAATCAACTACGATATTCATAATAAGGAGATACTAGCTATTATAGCTTGCCTCGAGTTTTAGAGTTCCGAGCTAAAAGCGTATAGATCCTTTACTATTTGGACGGATTATAAGAACCTAGAATAGTTTGTAAGCAAGAGACAACTATCTAAGAGACAGATTCGTTAGGCGGAAACCCTTACTAAGTTCTAGTATTCTATAGTATATCGCCCGGGCTCCGAAGCTACTATTCTAGATACGCTATCGAGAAGAGAACAAGATACGTTAGGAGCCGACGACAAATTATCGCGTTTCCGAAGGTTCTTGTCCCCCGAACATCTGAAGTATTAGCCTACTTAAATCATAATATCGTATATAGCTACCGATAAGATTCCTAAGGAACCTACCTCGGTTGTAGATAAAGATAATCCCGAGGGACCTTTCTAGGATTCCGAGCTAAACTAGCTATAGGAGAAAACCATTACTAAGGATAGCCTGTATTAGCTCGTATTAAAGACCGTCTAAAGCGGAGCCCGTACGTTTCCGGCGGAAGTCCGTATAAAGATTCAAATAGGAGATTGTACGCTCGATAGCGCAAACCGACTGAAATATCGCGGGAAACTTTGGGTCCCTAGAGCGCCCGCCGTACTAGAAGCCGACTATAAGTTGTTAGATACCGATTCTATTAATAATAATATCCTCCGAACAAGACTAATTCAGTCTATCTACGATTCACCGCTTTACGGGTATCTAGGTAGGGACGCTACTATATATATCGTTCGGCGCAATTTCTATTAGCTACTACAGTTACGAGCGATTCGTCGCTTTATAAGAAATTGCTATCCTTGCGGTCGAAATAAAGTGTAGAGAGAGTATAAGTATAGTCTGCTCTAACCTTTACCCGTCCCCGATAGGTTTTTCTAGGAAATCTCGATAGACTTTATAACCGACTTGCTAGAATTATAGGGAAACACCTATCTGTAGGTAATCAAGGATAGACTAAGCAAGACTATCGTTTTGGAAGCGATATCCTCCCTAAAAGCCGAGGACTACGCGGAAAGGTTCATAGACTACTAGATACGATATTATAGGTTGCCCCGCGCAATTACGAGTAATCGCGGAACAAATTGGACGAGTACCTTCTAGAAAACCTTCTATAGACTAACCGGCGTCTACTAACGCTTGAGTTCCGCGTACTATCTACAAACAGACGGAGGCCCTAAGCGACTCAACTAGGAAGTCTAAGCCTATCTCCGCAATTTTATCAATCAAGAACAATTAGATTAGAAGAAATAGTTGCCCGCGGCGCAATTGGCTCTAAACGCTATCTCCGTTTCAGACGCTCCTCTTTTGAAGCGTAGGTAGGTAATATTAAACTTTCGGATCGGCGATACTACTATCCGGGCTGCTACGCTTCTTAGTCGGAGCGTCTGAGGACAAAGTACGTATACGCTAGTAAAACCTCCTCTATCTTTTTTGGTATTATTCTGAGATAGTATACAAACTACATTCTCTATATAGAAACCCGCAAAAGTGATCCTAGAAAATTTCCTTAGCAATACGATACCGCTATCCTTATAATTATAATATAAAAAGCACGTCGTAGATTTGTATATAACATTAATTTTGAAGGTAAGTAACTATCGATACCCTATATCAAACTCGACAACGATAATAGATATAGCTATCTAGCCTTTACAAAACTCGTTCGAAATTGGCCTATCGAACTCCTCCAAGTATCGCTAGAATCATCCGACCCGATTACCAAAGTATAGTCGTAGGCCTAGGCGACTATTAATCGGTAATAGGATAGGCGGAGGACGAAACAATCCCGCCAAATTCTGTTTAGAATACCCGTATAAAACAGCTCCAAGTACTACTATAGTA
>JH792493.1:204322-228554 GCA_000291705.1 Sphaerulina populicola P02.02b
GGGGGAGAGGGAGGGGGGGGGTATTGTAAAGGGCGAGCCCTTTTGGAGATATGCCCTAGTCGATATAGTATTACGTGCATTACGTAAGAGCCCCTAACCAGGGCTAGGCTGCTGCGGCCTCCGCCTCTTTTCTCTCGTCGCCCGCGACCTTTAGACAGCTTTCCTTCCCTATCGTACTTGCTGTATCAACACTATGAACTCCTATGTATACGTTGTTCTTCCCGTAACAGTTATTCTTAATATATGTCTAGTATTAACAGCCCGCTAGTAATAGTCGTAGTGAATTCGTTACCTCCTTGCGTAAAGGTAAGACCGTTACTAGTCTTAGAGATGCTCTAGATATATAGCTATATAGCGTTAAGTAATAGGAGGTTAATACCTACGCTTAGTAAATACTACGTATTAGGTATCTAGATCTACCTACTATTTCGGTATCGAATCCGTAACGTACCCTAACCAATTGGCTTGAGTTTTGTACTACTAATACTATTAGACTCCGCCGCGGAATCGATAGTATCGTAGGTTCCGCCGATAAATAGGTCTTTGCGACCGATAAGTGATCCGGTCGCTCTACTATCGAGGATAAAGCAATTATAGAGGTTAATACCTCGGTAAATAGCTATATATTCGCGAGTAGTATCGTAGGTAGTAAAGTATATAGCTTTACCTATTAGTAATACGTTGTAACTTCCTTCGTTTTTTGCGGCAGCTACCTTGTCGCCAAATACAGCGTCGTCGGTAGTTTTTCGCTTTTTGTCCGAAGTAGTAGTAGCGGCGGTATTATTGTTTCGATCGATCTACCCCTAAGGTGCCTTACTAGCGTCTACGGTCTAGTATATACCCTTGTATCGCTTGCTATAGTATTTGTAGACAGGGTAGTTAAAGGTTCGTCGCTACTATTGGTTATAAAGCGCTATATTACTATCGCTCTAGATACGACTAGCGTGTTCTTCTACCTTTCGTCGTACGACTACTAGGCTGACTACTACCTGCGGTGTACTATTAATAACTGTCGGAACTAGTAAGTACTATAGGTTAAAGGCAGTAATGAATTCTTTAAACGCGTTACTTAGTCCGCTAAGGTAAGCCTATACTAGGTATAACTCTAGTAGTACTAGTCGATCGTAAATAGCGACTATTCTATCGTAAAGTTCGGTAAACTTAGCGCTGTAGTCGGAAATATTAGTACAGCTAGCGAGTAAGAGTATCGTAAAGCTGTAATATAGTTCTTAGTAGCGGCCTAAGCCGGCAATCTCGAATTCGGGTCGTAGGCGTATATCGATAGTAGTCAAGATAGGTTCGTAAAGTAATTCGGCTATCTCGAGTAGTAAGCGAGCGATTAACCTATAGTATTCCTTTACTAGCGCGTAGGCGCTAAGCTGTTTTTTACTCTAGTTTTTAAGCCGTTGTTCGTAAGCTTCGTTACTCTCGGCGGGTATCGTTACTACTAGAGTATTATCGGTAGCTAGTATAATAATAACTTCTGATCGCTTAATAGGTATAAATTTACCGGTCGAGACAGTAGTACTATAACTACTAAGAATGATTTTGTTAACAATACGTAAGCGCTAGAGTATCTACTATAGTAGGCTATCAAGACGAGTAAGTAGTAGCGATCGTATATTATTAGACATAATAATAGTAATAGCGCTATCGATAGTAAAGTGTATAAGGAAGTAGTTGATAATCGTAATAAGCGTAATAGTCGTAATAAGCGTAATAAGCGTAATAGACGTAGTCGTAATAGGAGTATATACTATTCGAGTATTAGTATCGATTTGTCTTTATAGATATAGATTGCTATTGTCGTCGCTATTGTCTCGCTTATATTCGTATCCGTAATTCGTATTACTACGTAACTTTAGTTTTTCTTAATTTTTTCTATTCGGTATTGTAAATCGGTCGGTTTCCGTATTTGCTATATATCGGTCTGTTTCTATATATTTGCTATACGCTGTATATTAGTATAGACGTATTATCGATAGGTTAGTAGATATTTTTGTAATATAGTATATTAGTATAGTAGTATAGGTTAGAAGTTCGTATAGTTCGAAGTTCTATAGTAGGGTATACGTAACTATTATACGTAACTGTCGTATAATACGTTCGTATAGTACGATTAGTTCGCTCGTAACTATCGAATAATACGTCGTATTATTTGATTAGTTCGGTTCTTATCCGAGATTATAAGTTATATCTTAGAAGCTTCTAGTACAGTTCTTATAGCCTAAGGCTATACGTTTATCTAATACTAGTATAGAATATACGCGTAGACCGAATTAGGAAGGTTGTTTTTCTAGTAATATATAATATAGAAACCTACGGAATTCCGGGCTTATAACCTATTAAAGTAAATAAATAAGTTATATAGTGTTTTGATTAAGTGTCTATCTAGTAGATATATATATATATATACTAACTTATATATATGTCTGTTTGTATCAAACAGATCTTATAAGTTATATATTACGTAGTTTAGAAGTTACTTGAGTTATATATACTAATATACTCTAGGTCAGATACCTAATATACCTAGGTTATATAATATGCCTGATGCGCCTAGTATGTCTAGGGTATCTGACATGTCTTACGTATGTAGGTTAGCTAACATGGGTCACCTGACATGCCTGAGTTCTGTGGTTCTATCAACACAAGGTACCTCTGATTACAAGTACTACTTACTCTATAGACTAACTAGACACAGTCACAACAAAAAACAAAGATACACACACATACACATAGCTATCAAAAGCAAAAAGGAAAAATAAAAGCACTCCATTGCAAGCAAGGTCCGCCTGGGGATCGAACCCAGAATCTCCGTCCGGTGAGCAACCCAGGACAGAGGGAAAGGGCAGCTCCACCCGCAGGAAAGAACCACGAATGCAGGAAATGACAGCCTACTGCGGGCGCAAAAGGAAAGCACTACGTAGTAGCCGTCGGAGACCACAAGAGCGGACAGCAACATGTACATGTAACTATGTATGTCGTGTATCGGAAGAGAACAGCTCTACACCATCAGCAAAATCCAAAAAGATGAGGTCCGCCTGGGGATCGACTGGAGTAATGTTAGTAGGATGCTCATTCTACCATGTGTGGAGGGTAATGCTTACACCCAGAATCTCCTGATAGGATGTAATCGTAGTCAGACGCCTTACCATTGGGCCAACGGACCTATTGTGGTGTGCTTTCGATGAGTGGTGTACTTAAAAGGTGGTATATGATAGTTTGGTACACTAGTAAGCTAGCTGAAGCGGGAGCTGAATAGAGGCCCGAGGCCCTAGGGGGGTTGGGGGGTTTTTTTCTTCTCTCTCGGGTGGGGCCGATTAGTGGGCCGGATTGGGACCGAAGACTACCTCCTACTATGTACCTACTAACCCTTTAGCTCTCGTCTATAGATTACCTTATGTATGTATGTCTGCTTACTGCGTTATATTTCTGACGGCGCGATTAGTATTCTGTTCTATCCATAAGTCGGTCCGTCAGGCTGTCTATTCGTTAACTAAGGTAGCTATAAAAATGGTTCGGAACGAATAGAACTAGCGACGATGAGATAGCCCAAAGAGGGTCCATAAACTGCGGCGAAGACTATGCTGGGTACTGCCTTGTATATCTAAGTCGAATGGCGCCGCAGAGGAGAGTAGCCAGATCGTAAGACTGTGAAAAGGTAGGTAGGTAGGTAGCCTAGCTTGCTGTTTATGTTGAAGATATCGATGTTGCAGGCTTGCGTCCGGCGGCATCGATGCCAGGCTGTCACACAAGCAACCAATGACCAGTATGATATGCGAAGCATGGGCTAACGCTTTACTATCGTCTGTTGTCACGCTGCAACCATCACTTTCGAGTTGAGACGGCGCCACAAATACTCCAAGCCGTCTCGATGTTACGTTCACTCAGAGCACCGAGCAGGCAAGACTCAAGTGAACGTAGCGATCGGATGCGAAAGCGAGATTGCGATTTTCTCCCACAAGGTCCAGTTCACGCCTCTGTCTGGAGTGACAGAGGTAATGGCCATTCGAGCATACGGTATCTTTCTGATGATTCAGACAAGTGAGGAAGCACTTCAGGTAGTCCTGTCGCAACAGATTTCAGATACATCAGGGCAGGCCGTCCTTATACACGCCTGGCTAAGGTAGCAGAGGGCAGGTTCTGGCAACCTGAGAGGATGGGCTAGCCGCGTTGTTACTACGCACAGATAGCGGAGGTCCAGTTGGAAAAAAGAGATGGATCGATCGCAGTCAGGGATGGTATCACCTCCACCCACCAACCCGTCCATCATCCCACCTTGACTTCCTCTCCCTCCTCAAAAAGGCCACTTTTCTCGCATCTTTCGTCCTTTTGACAAACTCGGTCACTTCCCGCTCACTAGCCACACCATCCTCTTCGAGCCAACTCTCCTCCAAGCCCCTTAACAACAGCTCTTGCTCTTGCACACTGGCATTCAATCGTTGGTATAGCGCCTGAGGACTAAAGTCCCTCAACGCAGCTTCCGTTTCTGTGATCTTGCTGCGATGCTGTTGTTCCATTGCACGGAGAGCCAGAAGACGAGATTGCGTGCGCTCGCGCAAGTCGGAGAGGCGGGATTCGGTGTCCAAGAGCTTCGAGGCGGCAGCGAGATTGGCTTGAAGCAGGGGAGGGAGGTGTTGTTCGGCGAGAGGAATGGATGGATGCGTTGTATGGGGACTACTCAAAAGAGCAGCTTGGAGACTTGGACTGTTGAGGATGTCTTGAAGGTCGTTGACACTGGCATGCGGCTCAGTATGGATTGGGCAGACTTGTCTACCTCACACTACATACGACTTGTCCTTGAGCATCTCGGGCAGCCAGTGGTCTTCGACAGGCGGTATGGGAGGGTGCGATTGCTGCTGCTGCTGCTCCTGCTGCTGGTTCTGGTACTGGTTCTGGTACTGGAATTGTGCTTGTGGCTGTGACTGCGGGCGGTAGTTATGGCTACCATCGAGCTCCGATGGTTCATGATGGCCGGGGGGTGGCGGTGGAAGAGGCGGCGCTCCGCCTTGTCCCAGCGGGGTGCCAGATCCCGACTGCTGCTTGGGCGGCGGAGGCGGAGGTGTCGACGCGTAATATGACATATTTCCTGTCAAAGAGAGCAGAAGTACATGTATTCCAAAGATGGTTGCCGCTCAGAGGGTAGAAGTAGACTACCTCCTAGTAAAACAAGCTCCAGGTGTCTGTCATGTGCTTGGCTTGTGCTCTCTCTTCACTTCCATTAATTGACTTCATCTCACTCTCTATGCATCGCAGGGATTACGACGATGAGTGCGCCGCCAAAGAAGGGCTGGGGCTCGCTGGCGGGCAACCTCCTCTCCAATCTCGAGAACCGTCTCGACACTCTGCTCGCCGATGAACAGCAGGCTTCTGCTGCCCAGGAAGCACGCGCCGCCGCCCAGTCAAAGACAAACACGTCCTCTTCCGCCACCGCCGCCGCCGCCGCCGCCGCCTCCACCAGCTCCAACAAGCTCGCTGCGAATGGCGCGGCTCCTCCATCGCGAGATACTTCAACAACGCGAGTCAACGACCGACTGGCAGAGCGATTGGCCAAAGCGACCGCGTTAAAGACATCGAGACCTGCAACACCTGCGAATGACAGTCCCCGGCCAAGTGGAGAATCGTGGCGTGCTGAAGACGTTCCCGGATCTGTGCCTGACATAGCAATCCAAGCAGAGGGGCCGGCGCTTGCGGAGACTGTTGACAAGTCAGACAATGTACCCCTCAACAACGAGGAAGTGACAGGTGGTGCTGTGGTGGATGACCAACCACTCTCTCTGGCAGCTTCCACCCTACCTATCAACCCTGCTCGATTGTCGAGTGATGGCTCGCGACCCTCTGTCGACTTGGCTTCCTCCAGGCCGTCGTTAGATGCTCCCAATGGCTCACACACCCCCAGCGATGGTGCGGCCGACCAGACGAAGGAGGAAATTCAAGCCTACATGGAACGAATCGATGCTCTACAAGCTAAGCTCACCTATCTAGCCAAGGAGACTGTGGCAGCCGCAAAGAAGGCGAATGCTGCTCCTAGTAGCACGAGCCTGGAGAAGCAGCTAGCTGAGAAGGACGAGAAGATTGCATTGCTGATGGAGGAGGGTGAAAAGCTGAGCAAGAATGAGCTGAAGCAGTTACAGACTATCAAGAAGTTGCGGGCCAAAACTACAGAAGATGACAAGACCACGGTAGACCTCAAGAAAAAGGTCGAACGTGCGGAGAGGTCTGAGTTGGAACTGAAAATGCGGCTACGGAAGGCAGAGAGTGCCGAACGACAGGCTGGCGAGAAGATGAAGCAGATGGCCGTCATTGAGTCTCAAGTCGATGAGTTGCGGGTAGATCGTGAGAACGCTGCGGAGCTGATACGAAGCCTTACGACGCAGCTGAAGGAAGCCAATGAAAGAGCTGCTGCAGCAGAGAAAAGCGCAGTGCACAAGGCATCAGAAGTTGACAAGCGAAAGATAGCTGATCTTCAGAACGAGCTGGAGGATGCACAACTTGAAAAGAAGCTAGCTGCAGACCGCGCTGCATCAGAGACCAAAAAGCTACGCGAGGAAGCCGAGCGGCAGCAGGAACGTTTCAGCGTGCGAGAGCTCGAGTTCAAGAGCGAAGTGTCCGGTCTGGAGTCGAGGCTGGAAGCCATGCGTGCACGAGCGGAGGAAGCTAGCACGACTTCTGGAAGCAACGACGGTGAAGGCAGTATCAAGCTTGTGAGACAGATTGAGAGTTTGCAGCAGCAGTATGCATTGGCCAAAGGCAATTGGGAGACCATTGAAGGATCTCTGAACGCCAGGGTCGCCGCTCTCGAAAGAGAAAGGGACGAGGCTGCAAAGCGAGAGACCGATGTCAGGAAGAGAGCACGCGATGCGGGAGTGAAGTCAAGGAAAGCTGAAGAAGAGCTTGAAGGCGCCATGGACAAAATCCAAAGTCTGACGCAGGAAATCGCATCCCAGCAAAAACAGATCAGCGCCCTCCAGCAGAAGCTGGAGCAAGCGGAAACAGCCCAAGCCGAGGCGAGGACTGATTTGGACCGCCAACGCAATACATGGGAAGCTGAGCTTGCCTCACGAGTGGAGGAAGAACGGCTCAAGCTACGAAAAGAACTGCAGGGCTCTTCACAGTACGGCGGAAGTGTGCAGTCCCCAACAGCGTCTCAATCGCGCAAAATGTCGGACATTACCAGTTTCCGTGGCAAGAATCTCTCCCGCATTGCCTCTCATGATCTCTCTACCCTGCACATTGATCAATACCAACGTCCATCGAGTGCCCATCGTCGATCCCCCATGACGCTTCCGCACACGACTTCATATTCGGCGCGAAGTGGTGGCAATGGAATGGGGACTCCCACAGAAGCGTCGCCATCCATCAGTAGGCGCGAGTCCATGATGCTCTCGTCGTTCCAACCGCAGTCTGGTCACGACATGCCCCCTACACCCTCGATCGGGATCATCGACAGACTCAGTGAAGTAGGAGGAGTAGGTAATGATAGTAATTCGCCGCAACACACCATGGCCGATCTCGTTTCGGAGTCTACGGCTGGAGCGGGTGCGGGACCTTCGGTACAACTGGTGGAAAGGATGAGTTCTCTGGTGAGAAAACTGGAGAGCGAGAAGGCGAGTTTCAAGGATGAGTTGGAGCGTTTGAAACAACAAAGGGATTCCGCTCGGGATGAAGTTGTGGGGCTGATGAGGGAGGTGGAAAGGACGAGGAAGCAGGAGGTTGACGGAGAGGAGATGAGTAGTTTGAAGAAGAGATATGAGGCTAGTCTAGAGATGTTGGGGGAGAGGGAGGAAGAGGTGGAAGAGTTGAAGGGGGATGTGGTGGAGCTGAAGAGAATCTACAAGGAACTTGTTGAGACGAAGGTCGGAGGTTGATTGGTCATTCCATTGATCTACATATATCTAGGTAGGTATGTATCTTTCTGAATACGTGTGAAAGTCTTTGCGTTGAGTAGCAATAGGCAGTACTATAGTCTACTACAGTCTACATATGAATAATAGGTAGTAATGAAAATAGGTGTGGATTCATTACCTACTGTATCTGTATGTAACACCAGCCTCCAGGTACACGTATCACCGTCCCAGTCGCACCAGCCCAAGTCCAGCTCATCGGGAACCGTACCTACCTTAGATTACAGTATCTAGTACTATCTACCTCCCGAGGAAGAGGTCACATACTGTACCCGCGCCCTGGACTCGGTTGCCAGCCAGGCAGGCAGGCACGATCACTCCACTCCACTCCACTCCTAGCCTAGCTCCTTGCATTGATACAACCTGTACCTGATACCTGTAAATAGCAAGGTACAATTCCTACTGTACATAGACAGTAGTCGTTCAATCCGACACCGGGGGGGGGGGGCAGTAGGGGGTTCGCGTCGAAGTTCTACCGGTAAGGTGTGTACAGTACACTACTACACTGACTACTGAGTACAGTAGGATTAAAAATAAAAAATTAAAATTGTCGGGGAATTTAAACCCACGCGAAGATCAAAAGCTGCTGCTTCTTTTTTTTCCTTTCCCTTCCTTGCCCCCCCCCTTTTTTTTTTCCTCGCCGCCGCCGACTTATGTGTTCCGGACTCGAGGACCCTTGTATGTGTGTGTGTATGTGTGTGTGTGTGTGTGTTACAGTGTAACATACCCAAGTAGGTAGGTACCTATGTTTCTGTCTATTCATTTGTTTCGAACAAGGGCTAAAAAAAGGCACCAAATATGTACCAAACACGCTCGTCCTAGGCGCTACCTCCGTAGGTAGGCGGCGTGTGGTGGTGATTATGTTACCTCCTACTATTAGAAGAACTACTACCTAGGTACCTACTCGGGAGTCTGGTTGGATTATCTGACTACCTCCTAGGAGGTACTGTAGGAGGTACGGATGAAGGTAGAGAGAGAGTGTGGGTAGGTAGGTAGGTCGGTAGGTAGGTACATGTAGGTAGGTACATAGCAACAAAAGCCTTGAATGTCTTTTTAATGGTCTTTTGTCGAATAGATCGGATGATAGAGAGTACAATAGCAAATGCCTCTCTTCATTCATCTGCATCTTATCGAATCTCCAGACTTCAGGGATTCTACCTCTGTAGCAGCAGCAGCAAGGCAGTTTATGGGAAGCAAAAGACTTCCGGTCCTCGATCCCCGACCGTCCGGAGCAATGATTGTACGCTATACAATATACAATACATACAATACTCAGCCTCAATAGTTCAGTCTACTAGCCGAAAAAAAAGGTAGGCCGGGAAATAGGAGATGCATGGGGGGGGGGAAGGGAAGAGGGCAGTTGAGTGGGTGACTCGGTCAACATCATCTATTATTATGATTACATGTATTGGCATTGGCATTTAATTGCCACAATCAAGGCCCAAGCGGACGCGATAAGATTCTTACCTCCTAATGAAGAACGGGGGCAAGATCTCGCAACGCACGGGTGAAGTTGAAAAAAGAAAAAAAAAGAAAAAAAAGTGAGTGAACGGTGATCAAGGCAGTCCAGGCGTGGTGGTCGAGACCGCGCAGGCAATCAGGGACTGTATGTACGTACATAGGTACGGTGACCTAGTTGGTGTAGAGGGGGGGGGGTTGATTAGTGCCTCATCTCGCTGTGGACTAGGAGGTAGGCGCGTTCGGTGGCCGTGAGCGAGCGAGCGAGCGACACGAGAGCAGTTGCCAGTTGCCAGTTGGCAGTTGGCAGTTGCCCACAATCTCGGTGCTTCTGCGTTTCAGCCTTGCAGGAGTACGCAGTCGACGCGCATGTCTTGACATGGTCCGACTCCAGAAGGGAGGGAAGGCGCAGACTCCCAGTCATGACCGACGGCAAGTACGCAATGGATGACCACCAAAAGACACACACTCTCTCTCCCTCTGTCTCCCTCTCCCTCTCTCTCGATCTCTCTCGGTCTCCCTGCACAAGCAAAAGGCATAAAGCCGGGTGTTGCATTGCCGCTGGCCCGCTGGGTTCCTGTCGTGCAAAAGCGGCAGGACAGAAAAACCCCCCAACTCCCCCAAGGCACAGCACCACGCACCACGCACCACGCGCACACACACCAAAAGCATGGCAGTCCGGTTCAGGTCTAAGTTTTGACCCGCTGAGCCGGGAATCAGTTTGACTTTGGGCGATTTTCAGGGGGACATGTCCGGCAAAAAGCTACGTCTGCCGCCCGCTGATGACCTGAGTCAGTGCGCCACAGCGCCGTGCCGTTTCGAAATCGAGCCTCGACCAGACGCGAGATATGACCGCGGAAGTTAGCTGCGTGTAGGAGGTAGGGTGTAGATGAAGATGGTCGAATGCTCTCGTAGCATCTGTTGACGGAGAATAACAATACTGTACCTGACCTCCTACCTCTCCGGTAGGTATTATTAGTATAATGAAACGAGAATAGTCGGTGCCTGGTCGCGTGTGTGTCGTGTTCACGAATCAAGGCGCAGGCAGCCATGAGCTCACCATTCTCAGAGCCTCTCAGAGGCACAGTACAGACTACAGTACATACCTGTAGGCTGTAGGCTGTAGTCATCGCCTCACCAGATGAGGCTATGAGCATGGCATGGCATCAGCCTGTGGGCCTGTGGCCCTGTGGCCCTGTGAACGAGCCCACCCATCACCCGACGGCAAGACCCATCGCAACGGACGAGCGCCTTGCAAACGCGAAACTGACGCGATCGAATGCGGTGCTGTCACGCCTGTCAGGCGCCGTCGGCGTCGGCCGTCTTGACACTGGACACTCTCTAGTAGTCTCTACGACGACGTACACTCGGGAGGCGTGCTCGATGTTGTTGTTGGTGCTACTGCTGCTGCTGCTGCTGATGCTGCTACTGCTGCTGATGCAAGTGATGATGTGTTTGGCGTGGCGTGTCGAGAGCTATAAACAGGATCGGGCAGCGGCGGAGGGATGCTCCCGCGCGCCGGAGAGACAGGATGTACCTACAGTACAGAGTACAGGTGCCGTACTGGGCTGTAGCTTATTGATGCAGCTCAGCTTAAACGTGGCCTGTCATTTGAGGTGAGCTGGATTGCAAGCTGCTCAAGCGGCTGCAGTACCTCCTAGTACATACAGGTAGGTACAGTACAGCTAGGTAGTTCTCACAGGCACCGAAAAAAACGTGAACAACAAACAACAAACAGCACATCCACAACAACATCGTGCAGGCAGCACTTTGTCCCCGTCGCGCTGCTTGTTTTCCACTCGCCCCCCCCCCCCAGTCAAGGCATCTGCACGCCGCACGTTTGTCCCATAGCCTGGCGAATCGGCGCTGCACTTTTCTACAGACCGTGCACCTCGCGAGAAGAGTCGTCGACGAATCCCACGTCACGCCTCGGATTATTAGTGCACTTCCCAGGGGGGCGGCTCAGGTTCCTTCTGAGTCCGGTCTCCTTCAGGCTTCTGGCTTCTTTCTGATGTGAGAGGCTGGCACGAGTTGTTCCTCGCGACGCCCATCGACACACACACATACACACACACACACACACACCCACCCATCCTCCCTCTCCCTCTTCCAGTTCCGTCCTCTCCCTCTTCCGTCATCTCCCTACTCCTCCTCCTCCTCCTCCTCCTCCTCTTCCTCCTCTCTCCCTCCACCTCCTCCGGCTACTGATGCTGCTGCTGCACTAGCTGCGCTGGCACCACAACCCCCGACTCGTTCTCTCTGGCGTGTCTTTTCCGTCGCCTGTGCACAAACCTTCTGGAATCGGGCACTGACCGTTCTCCCTCTCATATCTTTCAATTACGCCAACCCTGCACTTTCTGTCTCACTCAATACACCGCGCTTGATTACCACAAGGCCCGGCTGCCTTGTCTCGCCAGCATCCCCTCGCCATCTGCTCCTCGACAAAATAACACGCCTGTCGCCCGCACACACGAACGCGTACACACAGTCACACACACACACACACACTCGACACTAGGAGCCAGCCTCGACAAACGGACGCTTTCTTGGCTGCGCGCTTCTCCACGCGTGCTCCCCATCCATCATCATCATCATCTCAAATTCATCAAACTGCTCATCCCTCTAGTTCGTACCCACGCCCCGTTCCGTCCGGCTCGAGGCACTACTCGAACATTCCCCCCTCAACAATAAACGACCTCCTTTCTGCGCATCCTGCATCCTGCATATTGATGCGAAAAAGCATCGACCTGTCTCATCATCATCATCATCATCAGCAGAGTCATCGCCTTCGAGAGGACCCACTGAGAATCCGAGCAGTAGTCAAGCCACACGCCTGCGCTATCCCGGCACTACTCGTCCTGATCGTCTCCTAACGGGGCAACAACCTTCCGGGTGCCCCTTCCGCTCCCCGTTGCACTGGACCTCCCTTCTCTCGTGCACGATCACAACGACATCAACCTTTGAAAGGGCATCGCCGTCTATACACATTCCTTTACATCCCACTTGACGCTCGTCCCGGACCCTGAACACTACCTCCAGTCCCTTGGTCTTGCTCTCCCATCTCTATCCACCTCCACCTACTGCTACAGTCGACCTACCGATACAACCTAATCCCTAATCACTGGCCTTGACGGTCTGTAATCCACACAAACTGCTTCTGACTTGTCGTCGAGCGGAACTCCTCATCAAACCGTAAGTGCATCAGTACCACCATTCTTCATCGTCGATGTAACGTGTCACTGATCATACTCACCTGTGCAGACTCCAAGAAACAACAGAAAAGGCTTGCATGCTACATGTTGTCATAGTCTTTGACGACTTCTTGAGCACTAGCCTCGATCATAGAGGCCATCAGGGCAATCATGACCGTCGCGTACGATATGTCGTCGTACCGCGGCTGGTCAAGCAGTTCGCAGACTGCCGTGTGCCTTGAAGACAAGTTCGAGATCTTGAAAGACATTGGCGACGGCAGCTTCGGCAGTGTCACCTTGGGTAGGACGAGAAGCGCAGGCGCACACATCGTCCGACGAGGCACTCTGGTGAGCTTGATGGCACGCATGCTCCCCCAATGTGTGCCCGCGTTAACATGTGCAACAGGTGGCGATCAAGACGATGAAGAAGACTTTCGAAAGCTTCGCACAATGCATGGAACTGCGAGAAGTCATCTTCCTGAGGTCACTCCCCAATCATCCTCATCTGGTACCGGCTTACGACATCTTCCTGGATCCGTTGAGCAAAAAGCTTCACATTGCTATGGAATATATGGACGGCAACCTGTACCAGCTAATGAAGGCCAGAGATCACAAGCCATTGGACTGCAGTAGCGTCAAGAGCATACTGTTTCAGATTCTCGGTGGCCTGGAGCACATCCATGATCACAGTTTCTTTCACCGCGACATCAAACCCGAAAACATCTTGGTATCGACATCTGCGCCTGACTCGGGGAGTACGTTCAAACGCTATTCGTCCCTCGTGACACCGCCGTCCACACCGCCAGCCTACTCTATCAAGATTGCAGACTTTGGCCTGGCGAGAGAAACTCACTCGCGCGTACCATATACGACTTATGTTTCGACGCGATGGTATCGGGCTCCTGAAGTGCTCCTCCGTGCGGGCGAGTACTCGGCACCTGTTGATATCTGGGCTGTCGGTGCCATGGCCGTCGAGATCGCGACACTGAAGCCTCTCTTCCCTGGCGGCAACGAAGTCGACCAGGTGTGGAGGGTATGCGAGATTATGGGAAGCCCCGGCAGCTGGGTGAACAAGCATGGACACAAAGTGGGAGGTGGCGAGTGGAAGGAAGGGATCAAGCTCGCCCAGAAGTTGGGCTTCTCCTTCCCAAAGATGGCACCTCACTCACTGGAGACGGTGCTTCCGGCTCCGCACTGGCCTGCGAGCCTCGCCCATCTCGTGACATGGTGCTTGATGTGGGATCCCAAGGTTCGACCGACGTCGCGACAAGCGCTCGAGCACGTGTTTTTCCAAGACGCGCTCGACCCGTTGTTACCCAAGAGCGCTGCTGCGCAGAGGGCTCTCGGACGAAAGAGCTCTACTCATCTTGGCGCCACCGACTCAACTGAGAGCGTACCCTCGCTGACCACCAAGACCTCGTCATGGTTTCGAAAGTCCCTTGGCCCTCGCGATTCTCCAGCACCACCAGTGCCTGAGTATGTCCAGGCGTCCAACAAAGAGTCACCACGGCCTACTCCACTGCAGGCCAACACATCGGATCCCTCTGCCGCTGTGGAGAAGGGCCGCCCGAACCCCACGAAGCGTGCTACGTGGGCAAACGGTGTGTCCAATGCGGCTCCAATACCAATCCTGCCTTCCATTCGGCCCATTTCGCCATTGCGCGACGAGTCTGTGGCGCAGGCCAATGTATCTCGCACAGAGCAGCCGGATGAGCGACCGGGCAAGAAGATTGGCAGGCAACTGTCTGTTAACTCTCAAGGCAACCACTACGCCGAGATCCATCGGCAAGAGGCTGAACGTGCTTTGAACGGCAACAGTGGTCTCAAATCACCAACAGGCAGCCAAAGAGAAAGCTTCTTCTCTCACCTCAGAAAGCGTGCTCGACGTTTCTCTGGCAAACCCACTGGGCCGACATCACCCACGCCAGACGACATGGAGGCCAATGTCGGCTGCGCTCCGTGGACGACTAACAGGCAGTCCATGCAGCCAGAGCCCCAAGCCATTGCTCCCACTGCAGCGGATCCCTCCGTGGATCCGAACTTCGCTGAATTAGACCGCGCCTTGCAGAATGTGAGGTATAGCCTTGATGCCGCTGCCGGTGCGGCACCTTTACAACCAAAGCCGCCGGTCAGGATGGCCAGCAATCCGACCTTGAAGCGCCATCACTCTCTGCCGTATGGCAAAGAAGAACAAACCGCTTCTGTGCGCTCTCGCCGACCTGTCAAGCCAGCACCTGGCAATGTCAGGTACGAGGCTCCTTGCGAGGAGGATGAGCTGCTCGATGAGGCGATCGCTTCAGCTCACCGTGCCGTGACTCGGCTCGACCATGGCGTTGCACCATCCGCGCGTCCACTGCTGCCACACGTCAACTCTGAGCCCGCGTACAACGTACCTTACCTCACGCCCTCCCACTCGAAGGATCAGATGGTTGTTGACTATGTCACAAACGACTCCACGCCTTCAAAGCCCGTCAACATTCCTCCGATGCGGCAACAGGAGAAGGCAGTTGTAAACCCACAATGGCCCACTCCGCCCTATGACGAGAACGACTGGGCATCAGGCGTAGCAGCAAGCATCTTCGCCACCCAAGCCTCTTTTCGGTAGACGGTTGATCCAGGCGTCTGGTAATGCAGTCAATGCTCACTTTTTTCCTATGTTTATATCTGCTTCTACGCATAGCACCGGCGCATGGTGTTATACTCGATTGGCTGGACCCAAGCACGGCATCAGCATCATCTCTTCGGTAATCTGGCGTTCCAGCATCTCTGAGTGGGTACAGGGCCAAGACGTGTCGGCGTACAAAAGCGCAACACGAATTTTACATTACATTGCAACATCTGTACAGGATCTTGATTTGATCATGTTGCGTCAACATCTACTACAAGCTCAATCAGAGCGACATTTTTTCCTTTGCATCGGATATACACTTTCGAACCTCGATTGTCTTTGGAGAGACAGGGTAGCGAGCGAGTGTGAGAGGGAGGGTACTGTAACAAAATTTCCGGAGGCGTCTTTGTTTTTACTTTCGCTGCGTTACAAATCAGGGGACCGAGAATGGGTTTCTCTGCCGCACATGTTCGAGTGGACACTGCTGATACCCCCAAGAGTGAATGTCTAATCAGACGTGCTCGATAGTTTTTTTGCAATTTCGCGGAAGACGCAAGGCTCATATGTTTAAAATAGCCCGAGAAATAGCATTGATATCGTGTGTATCTCACTCATGTGATCCTCTTCCTTATGCGCATGCTTCTTGTGTCGATTGATGAGCGGCCCATACGCTTGTTTACTCTACTCGTGCCCGGCACGGCGTAGTTTGCATTGGGTGGTGGTATTCGACACCTTCAAGGGCACGTGCTGGCTGGAGATGCGACTACTACTTTTGACGGTCTGGGGAACTTCCGCTGCCACTTTCTCAATGTGACAATTCACCACACCACACCACCCTCCACCTCCACCTACATGTCCTCTTGGTGCTGGAGTCACGCGCATTACAGCCCTCAATTGAAGCTGGGCTAGGCGCATACACATCTTTCACTTTGCATTCGGTCGGGTCGCGCCCTACCTGTCAGCCAGTATCATGTCTCTGAACAGTTTCCTAAACAGTAAGCTTCTCCCTCTCTCCCTCTCTCCCTCCCTCTCCTACATCCTCATAGTCATTCATTAGCTAACACGTTACTTCTTCCCTCCATAGAAAAAGTCTGTCTCATCCTCGTCGATGGCCGCTGCATGGTCGGCAGGCTCATCTCCTGCGACCAAGTCACCAATCTCGCGCTCGAAGGCTGCGTCGAGAGAATCATACGAAGTCCAGACGATGACGAGGCGAGTGAAGAGGAAGCTCGAGGCTTGTTCATGGTGAGAGGGGATAATGTGGTGGTGTGTGGGTTGGTGGACGAAGAGCTTGATGGGTCGATCGATTGGACCAAAGTCAGAGGCGCTGAGATTGGGTCCACGAAACATGTGTGAGAGACGACAAGGATTGGAAAGATGGCAGGTATGGATGGATGCCAACGGACAACGGTCCCAAAAATGGATTGCGAAAGTGTGGAAAGAGGTCTTCTGGCAGGCTGTTATGCTGGAGTGAAGGGGCACACGAGGCTCCTGCGCCATTGGTAGCCGGTGAGCGACCATCGCATGGTTGTCCTCGGGTACTGCGAGACCCCACAGAAGAGAAGTCGGCGATTGCCTCTCCAGTTCAGGTACGGGCACAAGGGAATGGGAAAGAAAGCCGGGAGGGAGTGAGCGAGGAACGCAAAGAGAGGAGCAGGTTCGGAACAAGAAAAAAGCGGAAACAGTATGTATGCGGAATCGCGTATCCCTTACGGGCTATGGTATTGACACAGCTCTCAAGACTATTGGAAAAAAGAATCGCCATCACCGATCACAAGATTTTCTCTTCCCTACCTCCTATGATCGAGCTGCGAATGAACGTTTTTGACCCTCCCTTCCTTTTACGGAGGAGCCGCTGTCTCGGATGAAAAAAGGAACAGTGAAATTCTCGTGATTTTACCTTGGGGGACTCTCTCACGCGCAGACGACTTACGAGGTTACTAAGAATTGCGTCCCGACGGAGTAGGGCTGCGGCTGTCGTACAGTCTTCACTCGCGGATCGCGTCCACTACCCCAGGGCTTCTCAACCCATCCCGACGACAGTCCTGCCAGCGTACGTTGTATAACCAACTCCCCCTCCCCCTCCCTAGGCTCCTAGCGTGCTTTTTCCTCCTACATCGTCAAGCCTGCAAAAGTAGCTTGTGCATTTATTCATTCATTCATTCATCTTTGACTCGAAAACTTCGAAAACCTTGGAAAACCGAGTATGTAACCCATCAACCAGCCGTATAATTGTTTGCATAATTCGGGTATCTTCTATAGAGATAACACAAGGTCAGGTAAGTAGGTAGAAGATGTTGTTGTTAGGGGCGATTGCTGCTTCTCCTTTTTCTTTTGAAGGAAGGGAGGGAGGGAGCGAAGGGCTGACTACTGGTGTTGTGGTGGTAGTAGTGGTAGTGGTAGTGGTGGTAGTGGGAAAAAAAAAGGTTGGTATCTGCCAGACTGGAATGGAATTTCTCGGGTTGCCTCTACCGGACTATACTAGAACTTTACTTCACTGTTGTACTACTTCCTACGGACGGACGGGTAAGCTGCTCGTTGGCAAACAGGGTGCGAGACATCTCTCTCTCTCTCTCTCTCTCTCTCATTTCCTTCTTGCCTCGGAGGTAAAAGTAAGTCCTTCGTTCCGGCAGTCTCCTCGTAGAATTTCTGGTTTGGCGGATAATCTTTCTCCAGTGAAATTGCGCAAAGTTTTTTTTATTCATGAGATTTTGGACTTTTGGTGGACTACTCTGGACGTGACGTGACGTGACGTGACTGACTGGACCCGAATGGAGGCCATTTTGTCTGCTGGTGATCCTTATATATACCGATACGGATACGAAGTGCTCCAACGGTTGTGTTATACCAGACGGTGATGTTTGCGAGACTCGAATATCCATCAAATGCTCTGCATGGGATGAAGGAGCAGAAGAGCGACTGGGCTGGCCTTGCCCTGATCGGCACCATATCATGCTGTGTCCAGAGAGCGCAGCAACATCATTTGTTTGCCGCATTGTTGACAGGGCGTGGGATTCTCGCGCCACAGGTGGAAGTTGTCATCGTGCTGTTGGACGATTTCGAGAAACTTGACGAGTGCTTGAATGAGCAGCTCTTCATCCTGGCGTACCGCTTGAACGAAATCAGAGAGAGACCACAGTTTATTAATCTTCCAGTCAGGACAGTGCGAGCCCAGGAGCTCTTCCATTCCGCACGAACAGCCTCCTGGAAGCTGAGCGAGCCTCTTCAGCTCCACAAAGCCGGTGGGCAGAAGAGCTAGGATCGTCTCGTCGGCGGCACATTCCCATTCGCCCGAGTCATTGTACCACCACGTCCAGTGTTTGAGGCGGATTTTCCTCGCGCCTGAAGCTTCGTCTCCCTTTTCTCTGATCCAACGACGAAGCAAGCTGCACCCTTTGTCGGATCGCAGGTCAAATTGAAACGTATTAGAGCGGTAGAAAGTCGGCAGCATGGCGTCCAGTTCTGGCTTCAGACCAGGGAACACTTCCTCCAATCCGGGAAGGCCGGTCCTACTTGTTGTTTTGACTTGCCGTTCAGTCCGGCGAGGTTGATCACACGTGTCTAGGACTGGCGAGACGGGCTCTTGCGCAGAAGCAGAATACTTGTAAATGGTATTTCGAATCTCGCGAGGCAGATCGAGGAAGGTATAGGGTCTGGTTCTAGCTTCCAACAGTGGAAACGGTGGCACTGACGAGCCAATTGGTGTCGTGGGTTCGCTGCGCAGCCGCTCTCCAATAACACGTTGACTTGGGTGAGATTGGGGAAGATTTGCCCATGCTTTTTGCAGCCAGAATGTCGTTTGGAGCTTAGTTCGGTGCTCAGCGCAGGCAGGTTGCTCGAACGCTCGAATATCCTCCTTCTTGACAAGGGCAGGCCTGAAAGGGTGTTCGCGGTGGTCGAGCGACTCGTGCCGTTCCTGTATGCTAGTAGGCAATCTCCGCCTTTGACCTTGGCGTGTGATGAAGTTCTCCATGTTGCTTGGGGAAAATGTCTGTGAGAAGGATGTAGCATACATACATATACTTGTTTTTTTACTGGCCTGCAGTACGCAAGAATCATGCGCTGTTGATCGTTGATGCTCCGGTACATGATCATATTGAATCAAAAGGTGTCGAATTGACTTTTGTGTCTAACTAGGGAGCTAGGGTACCAGACAATCAGCCTGTCTTGTACTCTCCCCTTTCCTGTCTCTGCAGTCCGCAGTCTGCAGGGCGCGTGGGACATCTCACGCCTATAGGCAGGCCAAAACATCCTGTATCATCGTGGCAGAGTTCGGGCACTTGGTGAGCTCGCATGTGCCCAATGGACTAGGAGGTACTGTCCTTGCAGGGCACTCCTGTGCTTCCTTGAGGCTTGAGCAGAGTCAGCGAACTACTCCCTGCGATGACATCTGGAGTAGGTAGAATTGACATGGACCGGCAGTTGCGGGCATGAGGGATGCGATTCTATACTGTTGTAGTGATGAGTGCTGAGTGAGGGACCAAAAAAAGGGTTGAGAATGATGTACGAGAAGTGGTGGTGGGAAGTGAACGAAAAGAGGTCACGAGGTGTGAGTGAGTGAGTGTGAATGTGAATGTGAGTGCGGTGCGGGAGAGCGGCATCTGGCAAGGCTGCCGCAAACGCGAAGTACACACGACCCACGTCTCCCTGCAGTACTACTGAACTTGTGCAAGAGTGCTTAATCAACGCAGCACACCAGTCGTCCCATTTCATCTCAAGTGCTCACGTGCGATTGCATCTTCAGCTTCAAGTGAATTCTCCTCCGCGTGCGACCGCGACTGCGACTGCGACTGCGACCGCGACCATGCCAGGACGAAAGTCGAACGTGTCGACGGCTTCGAATGGGCCAGAGGAGGTTTCCGAAGGCACTCCAGCTGCAGCAACCAAAGCCAGCAGCAGAGAAAAGGAAGGCTTCAGCGTGGAGGACTTGTCGCTGCCCAAGTCGATGGTTGCTCGATTAGTAGGTTGATGTTGAGCTGAGCCTCATTCTCCCCTGCCCCCCCCCCGAGTCCTTACTATGCTGACCACGGATGACTAGGCAAAAGGAGTTCTTCCGGCCAATACGCAAATACACAAGGATGCACTACTGGCACTGCATAAGAGCGCCACAGTGTTTGTGAATTTCATTGCCTCCAAGTATGTTGCCAGTCGGACTCCATTGTCGTCGACAGAGACCACCAGCCATGCCGGCGAAGCTAACAGCTTCCCAAGCTCGAATGATAATGCACAAGCTGCCGGCAAGAAGACGATAGCGCCGCAAGATGTCATGGCAGCTCTCAAAGATTCAGAATACGAGACTTTTCTGCCACGCCTGGACGCCGAGCTGAAAAGTATGTATCCCAGCTGCAAGCACAGGATTTGCACATGATGGGCACAAGGCAAGATATGCTGACAGGAAACAGAATACAACGAAATGCAATGTGACAAGCGCAACACGTATCGGCGAAAAGTCAAGGCGGACAAAGATGCTGCTGCCGAGAAGGAACCTGGCGAAGGCGACGTCTCCGAAGTCGCCAAAGATGGCGAAGCACCAGCATCAGCAGCGAATGGAAGTGCTGCCTCCAAATCTGCCAATGGCAATGGCAATGGCAATGGCAATGACAATGACGTGGGCAGACCGACCAAGAAGCTCAAAGGCGCGAACGGCACAGCAGTACCCAAGGCCGATGCGGAGATGAGAGATGATGATGACGATGATGATGGTGATGATGATGAGGACGACGACGACAACGACGACGACGACGACGATGAGCAAGATGCTCACGATCAGGAAGAAGAGGATGAGGATGTGGCGGACGAAGAAGAGTCGCAAGACGAGCAGATGGTGGATGCTCTGGAGGAGCAAGATGAAGACGCCAGCGGTATCCGAGATGAAGCGTTGGATGATCCCGACAGCGACTAGACCTTTTCTTTTTTTCCCCTTCAAAAAGATTCGCGAGATTGCTCTCCCTTTCTGTATTATAGAAGAGATGCTACATGTATCTCGTGGCGATATGCCAAGCTTCCTCACAGCAGCAGACCAGTGACCTTTTTCCCTCCGGAGTAGGTAGTAAAGTAATGTACTCAATATCAAGCCAAAAAGGTCCCCCAGTCGCATACATGTATATATATATATATATCAGCTACCGCGCAAAACAATAATTCCATCTCTCCCTAGGTAAGGTATGTATGTATCCCCAAATTCCACCATCTCCAAAAGTTCCTTGCCCCCCCCCCCACTTCCCTTACCCCACCCACACCACACCCAGCAAAACCAGCCTTCATATTCCACTCCCAAAACCTCTCCACCAATCAAATCACCACAAATTCGAAATGTGTGGGAAAACCTGCCCGTGAGTTTGTTGTTCCCCCCCTCCAAACCGCCGCACAAAAAATTCTGACACACAGTGTTTTCTTAGTGCTGGCGCAATGGTAGCGCGCGAGACTTCTAATCTCGAGGCTGTGGGTTCGAGTCCCACGTAGGGTGCTTCTCTAGTGCGCTAGAGTGGAAATAATTGCAAATCAATCAATTTGATTACAATGCCTGCGTAGATCCAGTGAACTGGATCGATGTTGACTCGTAAACTTTTTTTTTTCGTTGTTGGTTATTTTGTTTTGGGGGATTGGAGAGGGAGGGAGGAGGGAGGAGGAGGAATGGTGTCGCTGCTCTATTTGGGGGTCGGTGATCTAGATGTTGACTACTACCTGTTTGCTGCGTTGCTATTGATGGTGGCTGAGGTGAAAGAAGGAAACGTTTTCTGTCATGTCATGCCAACCGACCCGTTCGTTTCATTCACATTATGTAAAGGTACCAGGTGGGTAGACCGTAGGTACAACATACCTGACATATGAACTTCTTTACATGAAGAGTCAGAGACAAGAGATCTTACTTCACACTCTACACAAAAAAGAAAACAAAAAAACAAATTTCCAGTCCGCATTCTTCGCTCACACTCACCCCCCCCCAAAAAGAAACAACGCCCAATCCATTTCATGAAAAAAGCAACAACAACAACAACACAAATACTAAAAGAATAACAAAAAACAAAAAACAAAAAAAGACATCACTTTCTCCCCACTTTTCGATCACTCAAATTCACCCTCGGCGCAGGCAATTCCTGCACATCGGACCCCGCCATTTCATAAATCGGCGTCTCGCCTCGCATTTCCGCAGGCACACCTTTACTCGGCGCGAAAAATTCCGTACCGGAGCTCTCCATTTCCGAGTAGCCGTGTTTGTTCGGATCGGCGACGTGGAACGGGCTGTCCATTTCGGCGGGAGCTTCCTTGTGCGGAGCGGTCAATTCGTGGATTTCGCCGCCGCCCAGTTCGCCGCCAATGGGAGGCGAGATGAAGGGTTTGCCGTCTGTGTCCGTGGAGGTTTTGGTTTCGGGGGATTGGCCTCCTGCTGCTCCGCCTGCGGCGCCGCCTGCTGCGCTTGCGGATTTGGAGTCGAGTTCGGCGAGCCGTTGACGTTCCGTCTTCTTTTTGCGGCGCACGAGGAAGATAATGACGCCGATGATTGCTACGAGGCCGACGACGCCGCCGACAACTCCACCGGCGATGGCGCCGGTGTTGGATGAGCTGCCATTGTCGCCGTGCGCCAGGCTCGTCTCGTTGGCGCGGATGATGGACTTGATGCTCTGCGATGCGATTCGTGTCGCGTCCCACTCACAGGGAGCAATGGTGAAGTTTTGGCGGTCGTAGTCGGCTATCAAATAAGCTTCCTGGAAGAATGTTCGGCCCAGTGTGTATTGTGTGGAGTTGCTTGCTCGTTTCAGAGGAAAGTAGTTGGATGTGTTCGGATTCATGATGTTCGGGAACTCGAGAGTGAGGTCGAAGGCGCCGTAGGGGAAGACAATATCCATGGTCTGGCCTCCCGAGGCAGCAGTGGCCAAGGTGAAGGTGACATTGGCATTCGTCGACAACAGAGACTCGTGGAGGGTGTCGTTGACCAGGTAGAAGTTGAAGTCGGAATCGTACGTCAGACCAAATGCCTGTTCGAATGCAGTGCAAGCAGACTCTGGTAGCCATAGTTGGGCGACGGTGGAGTCCAAGAAGATTTGAATATTGCCATCCGGGAGGAGGTTGGAGGGCGAGCCGGCATCAGTGGTGATGGCGCGCAGGTTCACGAGCAAGTCTCTGCTGATATCGCTCCCAAAGGGTATCGTCAGGTTCGTGGTGGCACTATACCGGCTCTCATCGTATCCTCCCAGTGTCAGTGAGCCGAGGTTGTTGCCGTCCAGTCGGTATTGGTTTCCAGCAGTGTACGCCCAGGACAAGGATGGAATGGACCTGTTGTTGACCAACTGCTGGAGGAAAGAGGGCTGTGGATCGTTAAAGGTCGTCGAACTCGAGCTCGTGGTGAAGTTTGTCGGGCGTGGGTTGAGTCCGAAGATGCCCAGCCAGAAGTTCGAGCTCTCTAGATTGAACACCACGTTACGCTGCACGCTGGCCTGTGTCGCACCCGGCCATCCGATCGTCACGCTATCGAATCCTGCCGATCCAGAGGTATCCAGTCCCAGATTCTGCTCAATACCAACATCATATATGCTGTTCGGCACCCACGTCAAGGACTCATTGGTATTGAAGATCTGGCCGCGCGACGTCTCACAGTTGGATGGATAGAAGCTCGGGCAGCCGCCTGCTGCTACCGTCAAGACAGAGGTGACGGCCGTGCCAATCATGGCGCGCACCGTCTGCGGCTGCACACCAATTTGCAGCGGAAAAGAAGACCATGGCCCATCGTTTCCATCCCAATTCTGCGCCGCGGCGATGCTCAATGCCGCGGGGATGGTCGTGGTGTTCTCGGCCCTTTTCGCGACGCGTTCTAATCCTGCGATGCTGCGCGACAGCAGAGAGGGAATGTCGGACCAGGAGGAGATGGCGGCGGCGGCGGCGGCGAGGTGAGGCGAGGCCAGCAGAGTGGTAGCGAGCGCCGAGCGCATGGGCGCTGCAGTCTTCATTGTGCGCACAAGTGGGCTTCGTCCAAGAGGGTCCAGATGCCAGCCAGTGTCTCTCTCTCTCTCTCTGTGTCTCTCTCTCTGTCTCTGTCTCTGTTTCTCTCTATCTCTCTCTCTCTCTCTCTC
>JH792493.1:239258-251591 GCA_000291705.1 Sphaerulina populicola P02.02b
TTAGGCGCGATACGTAACCGTCTTAAAGCGTAGCCGCGCAGCGGTTCGGATAGTAGTATCGCCGATCCAAAAGTTTAACGTTACAGCTTTAAAGAGGGTCTGAACGGAGATAGGGTGTTGCTATAGTAACGAAAGTAGCGACACGATTACAGTAAGAAACGTTGACAAATGTAGGGTAAATTCATATATGCGACGTACGGACTGCGTATTGTCGCTACTATACAGGTGACCCTTCCAAGTGCTGCATTATCGTCATTATCACGTGCACTGCTTGCAAAAGTACATTAGCGGAGGTAGGGGGTATATAGCGTAGTGTATATTTAGTTCCAGAAACGATATGTGTTCGCGTAGTACGGAAGGTTAAAGCGTTTGTTTGAGTATACGTAACGCGAATCAAGTGTATTTGAATTTTCACTATAGTACTATAGTATCAACGTCTACTTATACATTGGAAATACACGACTAATAGAACAACTATTTCTCCGCTAATCTTGTTTATCGGATATACCGGAAGGATATACGTATATAGTACAAGCGACGAACGAGACTACTACGATTTAAGAATACGACTATATACTATTACGAAGCAAGTTAGTTAGCGATACAAGCTCTAAGCGAATCTATGTTTATACCGTATAAGATTATAAGATCTGTATTAGCCTAGTATTAGCTTATCTATAGTATCGATATAGAGTTCGGGTAGTCCTAGATTATAGAGGTAGGCGTAAGGGGTAGTTTCCCTATGTCTTCAATACTATACGCTATACGAGTAGGTATAGTATAGCTCGGGTACCGCCTGCCCCCCTCCCCTCTCTCTCCCTTTGTCTCCGCTATATATACTTGATATCTCTCTAGTACTCTCGTCCTCTGCTCTCTACTCTCTACTCGCTACCCGCTACTCTCCGTCCGCTCCGCTCCGCTCCGCTTATTACTTACTACTCTCTGCTCGCTACTCGCTACTCGCTATACTCCGCCCGCTCCGCTCCGTTTATTGCTCTCCGCTCCGCCTATTACTCTCCGCTCCGCTCTGCTCTCTGTTTTGCCCGCTCGCCTTTTACTCCGCCCGCTTTCTGCTCCCTATACTCTCCTCGCCCGTCTCCGGCTCTCTCTCTGTTCGGCCTATCGATTATAGATGTTCTTGTGCCCTCCTCCTAGCGGCCGTTAGGAGTTTCGGAAGATCTTGTACCTATACCTATATACATTTCCTTTTGTATATACGAGAAGGTATACTAAATGTATAATAGGCTCAATACGAAGCTACGCGCGCTACTAGCCTAAAGCCGAAGACTCGGGCTACGCGTAAGAAGCGTACCTCTAGCGAGCGCGAAGACGATGAAGCTACTACTAAGGAGGCTAAGCGCGATCGCGTTCTCTAGGAGGAGATTAAATAGTCGTTCTGTTTGTATAGTAAGATAAGGGAGAGTTGTTACGATCCTACTATTAAGAAGATATAGGTATATTCTCTTCTCTCTTAGGTCGAGTGTCTTATATATGCATGTACCCGAGGCTAATAATGATTTGTTATAGGGTGATGACTACGGCGCCAACTCTATCGAATATATTACTACAAAGACGATCTTCTCCTAGTAGACGCGTAATCACAAGCGGACGGTATTAAACAATACTATTATATCTATTAAGATTGTTCCTTGTTCTAGATATACTACTGAATACTAATATATAATCTAGACGTATATTGCAGACCTCCGCGAGAACGACCGTAATTTGGGTCGTATAAATAAGTTCAATAACTGGATTACGTATTTTGTAGACGATTTCTCTACCGAGAACTGGTTCAATATCTAGACGCTAATAAAGAAGCTCTTCGATTTCGATTTGAGTACTCCCCTAGCGTAGTTCTTTTGTTCTAGTATATTATCTACTCAACTCAACTAGGTCTCTCTATAGCAGCTACTTACGGGATACATTATAGAAACATACGCTAACCTGCTCGCCTTCGTCAATCGCTATTGTATAGCGAACGAGGCATATCGCCGGAAATTAGGCGATATATGCGATACAGGTAGCGCGAAAAGCTACTACTTGAACGCGAAGAGAACGCTCGATAATGACTTTATCGTTATGCTTGGGTACGATGCCTTTTCGTAGGTACGAACATCGTAGTTCAAGCGCCGTAAGTGTCTTACTTCTCTCCCTCTTACGCTGCTCTCTCTCTTACTGCTCTCTCGCTCTTTTACTGCTCCGCTCGCTTATTGTTGCTCTTTTCGCTCTCGTCGTTCTCCCGCTGACGCCGGTCTAATATATATATATAGTAACTGTCATAACCAAGAACGCGCGCTAGCGCAAAGAACGCGACCTTAGCTTACAGAAGCTAATAAAGACTTCTCGCGCCCCGCTAGTACCCTCGACTTGTTAGTATATTCTTATCCCTACTATATATAGGCTTGTCTTTGTCTAGTTTGTTTTGCGGCGGTAGAGGTTATACTACTACTACTACTACTACTACTTCTACTACTACTACGCTTCTCTTCTCGTATCCTTTGTTCTACGATTCTTTGCTGCCTTCTTCTGTTATTACTATCGGAACGTAGTAGATAACGCGTACTGAGTACTTGCTTACGACAGACATACAGCCTACCCTAATACCGTAGTAGGACATCAACTTCGACAACATACACTACTTCTCCTAGGATATCAGCTTCTCGTAGACTAGTATACTCGCCTAATACCGGTTGTGGCCTATTCTACTATTGTCCCTCGTAATAGTCTCTCTACTATTCATCCTCCTCCTGCTCCTCCTCCTCCTCCTCCTCCTTCAATTACGATTAGGCCCTACCCGCGTAGCTCTATTACCTCTTCCCCTTATCCTTACCTAACGATCGACACTCGAGCCTATCTAATCGCTAGTCCTCGGTTCGCCGGTCCTCGAGTTACTAGTCCTTAAGTCGCTAGTCTTCAAGTCGCTCTAACTAGAGATAATACTACTAATAACACTAACCGTAACAAGCAAGCTACGCCTTAGCGGTTACCTCTTTCCGAGCTGTCTAGCAATTCTACCGGTACTAGCAATCGAGTACGAATATTACGGCGTATACTGAAGGTTATAGCAATATATATATGTCTTGAGGTTATAGAAAATGTCGATAGATATACGCAGCTATAGCTCCGTTATATATATAGTAGACATCCGAAAATTAGGAGGATATCGTATTCATATCGCCTATAGTGCACCTCGTACTGTATTATGTATACACTATAGAGTTCTTTACGTACTGAGTTCAATGTTCTTTACGTTTCTATGTTTGGTTAGCAAACGATATTACTATACTAAAAACGTACGGCTACTCGCACCTGCAATAATATAAAACCTTCTATTTCTACCTACACACAACAATATCGTATACTTATCCTCTATCGACATCTGCTATCGACATCTGCTATCGATATAGTAAAGTTCAAGAAGTTACTAAAAGGGAGGAAGGGAGCATATCGCGCCGCTGCTCTAGTCAAACCCGGTATAAAGGCTAACCTAGTTAGAGCTACTACTACGCGCGTATACGAAGACAATAGCGAGCTACTATAAAAGCGAAGTCGAACTAGTAAAAGAGGCGACGAAGACGCCTTTACGGACACACTGTTTGTAGGCGACTAGAGTAACGACGATAATACCAATACTGCGACGCTATACGTAAGTCGCCTCTGTCCCCGTTCGAGTCGTAATAGTATTAAACACTAATATAACAGACTATCAATCTCGAGGCTCTTAATACCAAACTGCTTGCGCTGAATGCGGATAATAGCGATAAGGGTAATGAATTGGTAGTTGACGATTAGGCCGTCCTAGCGCTACTCGAAATACAGGACCTTGTTGACTATTAGGACAGAACCATCTCCGATAAAGACAATACAGAGCGTAACCAAACGATAGAGGACGAAGAGGACGCCGACATTCAAACGTATAGCGCCGATAATCGTCTATAGGATCGTCTACATTATCTGCAAGATCCCTCGTTTTCCGTTGCCTTAATAGCACTCCGACATACTCGCCTCGGTACGCCGATATTAGACACAGAGATAGTACTCGGTATATAGGCTCAAATCATCGGTCTCTCTCGTCCTAAATACAAGACACTTCTCGCTATTCTCCGCTAGGCATTATCAACTAACCTTATTAGATTGCCTAATACATTAGACACCTTAAAGAGGCGTACTAAATCGGCTCTCCTACTACTAGAGCTACGTATAGAAACTATTATACTACTAGAGCCAGAAAGGATACCAACTCGATTAGCTAGGATAAAGGACACACTAGAAGGTATCCCGTTAGAGAAGTTATACTTCTTTAACCCCTAGGTATTCTTCTAGGTATATTTATCTTTAGCAGAGGTAGAGAGAAAGATATATAGAGGGCTTAGGATATTTGTTGATTCTCTAGTAGAGTTATAGGAGGCTAATATATAGTACTCGTCGATCCGTATTTCATCTAGCGAGTTCGTATTCTATCTAGGCGTATCGCAGCTGCAGCCGTAGCGAGACCCTACCGCTATAGTCGCAGAGACATCGAAATATGCCCGAGAGCATACTAGTATACCTAGCGGACCGATATTCCTATTAGACTTCATCCGCTTCCAATGCAGTAATACCTAGTATAAGTATTAGCAAGGCGGAAACCTTCGGTATCTCGGTATTGTACTCGTAGTAGCTAAGGATATACGATCTAGTAGATCTAGAGCAATTATATTGAAGGTGCGACAACTTACTACAGCTGGACAGCTCCGCAATCTCTAGAACGAAGGCGATAACCTTATCGACAATATAGTACTAGAGCCTTTTGCCGTAGGCACGAGGGAGGTGTTTCTGCTCGGTAATACTACGTATATCCATTTTGTATTGCTATCTCTTATTAAGCCGATCGATTTCTAGTTGTATATATACTACGACTTCTAGGGTACAGTCGTAGAGATAGACCTACTATTACCTAATTTGCTAACTAGACCTTTCGATATTATACTTCGTCGTATCGTATATACGAGAGGCAATATACTAGAAGTGCGGCCTGTTTGGAAGCAGTACCTAATCCGAGCCGAATTAGAGATCGAACACTTTAGCCGCTAGGCGTTAATTGATCGATTTATACGCAAGGATAGTATAAAGGTACTAGTTGTTCTAATACTAAACTTTACAGATAATTTCGGTCTGTATCGGAACATATATCGCGTATTGATAGGCTTCTATATACAAAACGGAGCTTTTACAATCCTCGAGCGCAAGCGTCGTACGAACGTCTTTCCTCTAACGATTAGTCCTTATAGTAGTAACCTAGAAGGTATCATTCAGGCTATCGGCTCATTTCTAGTACAACTGGATACTAGTATAGTTATGAACATTAATAGTAAACAAGTTATAGTCTGTACTATACTAGTATACTTTATCGGGGATATACTATAATAGCAATATAATAGTAGCTTTCTAATATAGCGAGCGACTTTTGGCTGCCGAATGTACTATATTAACAAGAAGCTATAGAAGTAGCTCGATCTGGACCTAGTTACCGAAGGCCGATACTACTAGGAGTATGTTCGACTTCGCAAGCGTATAAGTACAATAACTAAGGCCGAGAAGGGACGATTTATAAAGATGAATAGTAATACTAGTAGTATAGATCCAGATGAACTAGCTATACAGCGTATCTTACTAGCTCTAGACTTGATTCTTATACGACTACCGGATCTATACTATTCTGAGTTTGGCGGCCTATCCAAGATAGTTGGTTAGTTGCTAGTCGAGTCCATCCTAATACCTATAGCTAGTCTAGAATTCGCAAAGGTCTACCGCTTATTTCTATTTCTACCGGACTGTCTATACAATCCATCGCCGTTGCGCTATATTAGTAGCTATTCGCTTACTTAATATAGTCGCTATTCCTTTATTACCCCGATCCTACTACGATACTAGCTAGTAGCCAAGTATGTTCGCCTACACTTTCTTGCCGTATTGCCGATAGTTATAGGCCGGCAGATCTAGGCAATATCGACTCTCCTTAGAGGTATAAGTAATCCGAGTATCCTATACGTCTATATAATCACACTATACTACGCTCGCATTACTAGATCCAATCGGTTGCTTATAGCGGACTCCCTAGACGTTACCTAGCGCTCGACTATACTCGCAGAATTGAAGCTAGGAAGAGAGATATTCTAGCTACTGAACGAGACTATAGTAATAGTATCTATCTAGAACCCAGCTAGTAGGGCTAATAGCGTAGCCCCAAGCAGAGCTACTATACTAGTACTAGTAGCAGACAACGCTCGTAACAGCAATCGTAGCGGGCGCAGTCGTAGCCGTACTAGTCGAAGCCGTACAAGCAGCCGTACGACCAGCCGTAGCCGTAGTCGTAGTAGTATTACTACTACTAGTACTCCGGGATATAGCGACAATAATAACTACGACGACGAAGACGAGGCGGAGCGCATTACTAAGCGCTCTACTGTATTGCGCAAGTATAACGAACGGCCTAATCTCTATACAGGTTTATACTACCCGGATATAATTGTAGAGTACGGACTCGGTACTAACCTTAACGTCCTTACTAGCGAGAGTATGTATCGTATCTTTAAGGATATAATATACAAGACCAATCATCGCAACCCGGAGCGAGACCTTCTCTAGCGTATTAATTTCGAGATAACTATTCGCTTCCTCTTACTTAATAGTATATTAGAGTCTAAGTACCTACTAGTTGAACAGTTACAGCGTATTAATACTAACTATCCTAGACTCTTCGATATACTGCTCCCTTTATCGGAGCGTATAATTGTATAGCGCTCAATACTTGGCGACGGCGAGGACGAAGCAGAGGTCGAGGAATATACTGCTACGTTGGTTAGGGATGCTATACACCAGAATGTTAAGGCCCGTTCCAAACTTAGGGTCAAGTATACCCGCAATATACTTAGCTTGCCGGTATATAGTAGAGAGGCAAGTTCAATCCAGCTCGCGGCTATTACTACTGTATTCATAAGAGAATATAGTCGCCCGAACATTACTCTTTTCCGAGATGTATAGTTTCAATAGTAGAAGATAATCTCTTTCGATAATCCGTAAGTAACACTACTTGCGCAATAGTAGGACTATACTAACTAAACATGTACGTAATATAGGGCTACCGAGCGTCGTATAACAGTTCATCGCGGCGACTTCCTGTATTTCAATATCGATATATATACAGGCTCGACTGTACCGGCTCGTATCGACTAGATCCTTACACTAGATATAGGGAATAACAAAACGCATTGCTTCCTTACGATTCGTCTAAGCTATTGAAGTGAATGAATAAGTTGTATAGTGTTTTGATTGAGTGTCTGTCTAGTGGATATATATATGTGTATACTAACTTATGTGTATGTCTGTTTGTATCAAACAGATCTTATAAGTTATATATTACATAGTTTGGAAGTTACTTGAGTTATATATACTAATATACTCTAGGTTAGACACCTAATATGCCTAGGTTATATGATATACCTGATGTGCCTAGCATACCTAGGGTATCTGATATGCTTACGTATATAGGTCAGCTGATATAGGTTACCTAACATGCCTAAGTTCTGTAGTTCTATCAACATCCCCCTACCTTAGTACTAAGGCATTAATCCATTCCGGCTAATAAGAGCGCTCGAAAAGTGTATTAGTTGTTATAGGTATTGTTTTTATTACTACAATCGACTCTTTACTGTAATCGTAAAGGTCGTATAGTCGTATAGTTATATAATCAACTCGTTACTACTATCGTGCGGTTGTTACTATTGCCCGCCCTCGTGTACCCTAAGAGCCTTTCTGAACTCTACGAATGCTAGTCGTAGTAGTGGTTTCGTAAGGCTATCTGCGACTATACGGTTCGTCGGTGTCTATTGAATATCTACCTCTTTACTTTCTATCTTCTCGTACTACTAGCGCTCTTGAATAGCAATGTGTTTCGTCCGCGAGTAATGTGCCTATAGGTTCTTCGCGAGTACGATAGCCCTAGCGTTATTACCGAAGATTACTGTCGCTTGTGCCTACTCTTTACCTAACTGTTCTAATAGCCGTCTTAACCAAATCGCCTCTTTATATACCTAGGTCTGACCTATTAGTTCGGCTTCGTAGGTAGAGAGTACTACCGTAGGCTATCGTTTCGAGCTCTACGTAATAGCGCCGCTGCCTAGGTTGAACGTATAACCGGCGGTTGATCGTCTCGTATCGGTATTACCGGCCCAATCGGAGTCGGTATAGCCGTAAAGGTTAGTGAGTTCGCCGGTAAAGGTAAGTTCGTAATAGATAGTGCCGCGGAGGTAACGGAAGATATCCGTTACTACTACGTAGTACTCGTTTGTAGGGTTACTAGCGAATCGACTTACTACTAATACTGCGTAGGCAATGTCTAGGCGTGTCCCTAGTATCGCGTACATAAGTGAGCCTACCGCGCTCTAGTATTTGGTGCGAAACGCGTCGGCAGCTTAATAGCCGCTCGGCGTAGGGGTCAGTTTTCGACTTAGATCGAGTAGAATGGCTTTGACCTTTACGTTGTTCTATATATCGTGTTTCTTTAAGAATTGCTCGATATAGTCACTCTAACTTAGGTAAATAGTGCGTATAGTACGGTTACGTCTGATCGTTATGCCTAGGTAGTAATAGTATAGCCCTAGGTCGCTTATCTCGAATCGATTACTAAGGTGTTTCTTTACGCTATTGATTTCCGTAATATATAGACCTATAATAAGTAAATCGTCTACGTAGACTGCGATAAATGTCTTACCCTTTACGAACATACTTATATCGGCGTCTAGAGTAGTGAATCCGGCCGCTTCTAAGTACGTAGTTAATATAGCGTACTAAATGCGAGGTGACTATCGGAGTCCGTAAAGAGCTTTGAGTAGTAAACAGACGTTGTTGGTTCCGTCGGTAAACCCGTCCGGTTGTTCTATGTAGATAGGCTCTTTACCGTCGAGGGTGCCGTAAAGAAATGCTGTCTTTATATCTATCTGCTCGATTTCGTAATCTCTAGCTACGGCGATAGCGAATAGTGCTTTGTAGCTTATAGGCTTCACTACTGACGCGTAGGTTTCGAGGTAGTTACTATCTTGTATGAAACCTTTTACTACCTAGCGATACTTATACTTTACTGTTTTACCGATCCGTTTGATCTTGAAGACCTATCTGCCCTTAAGGATCTTGCTAGTTGCTTCCGATCGTTTGATTACTCGCTATATAGCGTTGCGCTATAGTAATCGGTGTTCGTCGTCTAGCGCTGGCTTCTAGTTACTCTATCTACCGCTGTAGAGCTTGGCGTCGTCGTATAAAGACGGCTCGTACGGTTCTATAGCTAGTAAATAGCTTATAAGTGTAAGGAGTAATAGGTTAAACTAGGTACTAGAAGCGTTACTTTAGTAATACTAATAGAGGTGTCTCGGTTTGCGCTATCGTTTGCCTTCTTAAATAAGTTCGGCTAATAGCGCGTCAATACCGATTGTTTTGGGCCGTATATTTGATACGTAACCCGGAGGTGTAGATAGTAGTAATTGCTCGTAGTCTAACTGTAGTAACTCGTAGTCTCGTAACTTGTAGTTCGTAGACTCGTAGTTCGTAGACTCGTAGCCTGTCTATAGTAACTCGTAGCTATAATGACTATCGCTCGTTATAGGGCGAGTTCTTTTTAATAATAGTAGGTAACCTATTGCTAGTCGTTTTGAGGATAGACCCGCTTTTTCTAGTAACCCCCCGGATTTGGCCGGGGTGTTAGCGGAAGAAGTGACTAGCTACTAAGCTATTTCTTTGTCTCCCCCTAGTTCTATAGTTATATTATCTGCGTCGTTACTATCGCTCGCAGTAATGCTAGTACAGTTAGGGTATAGTTTATCGAAGTCTACGTCGAAACGCTATTATAGACGCCTAGGGTTTTCGGAAGTAACGAGATAGTGTCCGTTACCTTTGAACCCTAGTAACTGTTCGATTCTAGCCTTAGTACCAATTAACTTGTTTATATCGGTAGTTAATCGGTAGACGTAGGCTTTGTAGCCGATGATTCGTATATTGGCGAGGTACGGTTTGTTGCCCGTCCAAGCCTTATATAGAGTGACTATCAACCTGCGATATAGTAATCGGTTCCGTAGATACGTAATTCCGTGTTCGATTACTAAGGACTAGTAACGTAGATCAAGGTTTAGTAAATATAGTATAGTAGACTGCGTTTTTTGTTCGATTACTTTGTTATATACTTCGGCGACACCGTTCTGCTAGTATTGTTCGGTACTAGATAGGTATAACGTAATCCCCCTATTTCGTAGCTATCTAAGGTAACTATCGCTTATGTTCTTACCTCCCCTATCTTGGATAAGAAGGGTCGTAAAGCATTCGGGGGTACTGTTTGTAGTAATGAATTCTTCAATAGTAACTAGCGCGTCGGAGCGTCGCTAAATTGGTTTGGTAACTCCCTATTGACTCTAGTTATTAATAATACTAATAAAGTATTTGTACCCGTCGAATAACTCGATTGGCGCGTATACTACGTCGGTATAGATAACGTCTATCTTGTAACGTCTACGTAGAAGGTAATAGGTATGTAGTTTTAATAACTATCGGCTAAGTACGTAGCTTTTACAGATGCAGTAACTGTCGTCGCGTACTGCTTCTATTCCGGTAGCTATAGTTCGAAGCTTGATTAGGCCGCGCTCGCTAAGATGTACTATTCGCTCGTACTATAATCGGAGTGCTTTATCTACGGAGTATACAGCTCCGTAGAAACCCGTAACTAGTAGTTAAGATAGTCATTCTTAATACATATCTAGTATTAATAGCCCGCTAGTAATAGTCGTAGTGAATTCGTTACCTCCTTGCGTAAAGGTAAGACCGTTACTAGTCTTAGAGATACTCTAGATATATAGCTATATAGCGTTAAGTAATAGGAGGTTAATACCTGCGCTTAGTGAATATTGCGTATTAGGTATCTAGATCTACCTACTATTTCGGCATCGAATCCGTAACGTACCCTAGCCAATTGGCTTGAGTTTTGTACTACTAATGCTATTAGACTCCGCCGCGGAATCGATAGTATCGTAGGTTCCGCCGATGAATAGGTCTTTACGACCGATAAGTGATCCGGTCGCTCTACTATCGAGAATAAAGCAATCATAGAGGTTAATACCTCGGTGAATAGCTATATATTCGCGAGTAGTATCGTAGGTAGTGAAGTATATAGCTTTACCTATTAGTAATACGTTATGACTTCCTTCGGTTTTTGCGGCAGCTGCCTTGTCGCCAAATACAGCGTCGTCGGTGGTTTTTCGCTTTTTGTCCGAAGTAGTAGCGGCGGTGTTATTGTTTCGATCGATCTACCCCTAAGGTGCCTTACTAGCGTCTACGGTCTAGTATGTACCCTTATATCGCTTACTATAGTGTTTGCAGACAGGGTAGTCGAAGGTTCGTCGCTACTATTGGTTGTAAAGCGCTATATTACTATCGCTCTAGATGCGACTAGCGTATTCTTCTACCTTTCGTCGTACGACTACTAGGCTGACTACTACCTGCGGTGTACTATTAATGACTGTTGGAACTAGTAAGTACTGTAGGTTAAAGGTAGTAATGAATTCTTTGAACGCGTTACTTAGTCCGCTAAGGTAAGCCTATACTAGGTATGACTCTAGTAGTACTAGTCGATCGTAAATAGCGACTATTCTATCGTAAAGTTCGGTGAACTTAGCGCTATAGTCGGAAATGTTAGTACAGCTAGCGAGTAAGAGTATCGTAAAGCTATAATACAGTTCTTAGTAGCGGCCTAAGCCGGCAATCTCGAATTCGGGTCGTAGACGTATGTCGATAGCAGTCAAGATAGGTTTATAAAGTGATTCGGCTGTCTCGAGTAGTAAGCGAGCGATCAACCTACAGTATTCCTTTACTAGCGCGTAGGCGCCGAGCTGTTTTTCACTCTAGTTTTCAAGCCGTTATTCGTAAGCTTCGTTACTCTCGGCGGGTATCGTTACTACTAGAGTATTGTCGGTAGCTAGTGTAACAATAACTTCTGATCGCTTAATAGGTATGAATTTGCCGGTCGAGACAGTAGTACTATAACTACTAAGAATGATTTTGTTAACAATACGCGAGCGCTAGAGTGTCTACTATAGTAGGCTATTAAGACGAGTGAGTAGTAGCGATCGTGTATTATTAGACATAATAATAGTAATAGCGCTATCGATAGTAAAGTGTATAGGGAAGTAGTTGATAATCGTAATAAGCGTAATAGGCGTAATAAGCGTAATGAGCGTAATGGACGTAGTCGTAATAGGAGTATATACTATTCGAGTGTTAGTATCGATTTGTTTTTATAGATGTAGATTGCTA
>JH792493.1:252282-262955 GCA_000291705.1 Sphaerulina populicola P02.02b
AGACGTATTATCGATAGTTTGGTAGATATTTTGTAATATAGTATATTAGTATAGTAGTATAGGTTAGAAGTTCGTATAGTTCGAAGTTCTATAGTAGGGTGCACGTAACTATTATACGTGACTATCGTATAACACGTTCGTATAGTACGATTGGTTCGCTCGTAACTGTCGAATAATACGTCGTATTGTATGATTGGTTCGGTTCTTGTCCGTAATTGTAAGTTATATCTTAGAAGCTTCTAGTACAGTTCTTGTAGCCTAAGGCTTTGCGTTTATCTAATACTAGTATAGAATATACGCGCAGACCGAATTGGGAAGGTTGTTTCTTCTGATAATATATATAATATAGAAAACCTGCGGAATTCCGGGCTTATAACCTATTGAAGTAAATAAATAAGTTGTATAGTGTTTTGATTGAGTGTCTGTCTAGTAGATATATATATGTGTATACTGACTTATATATGTGTCTGTTTGTATCAAACAGATCTTATAAGTCATATATTACGTAGTTTGGAAGTTACTTGAGTTATATATACTAATATACTCTAGGTTAGACACCTGATATACCTAGGTCACATAATATGCCTAATGTGCCTAGTATGCCTAGGGTATCTGATATGCTTACGTATGTAGGTCAGCTGATATAGGTTACCTAACATGCCTGAGTTCTGTAGTTCTATTAATACAAGCGTCTACTACGGTGTCGATCATGTTACTAGCCTTAAGTTGTACAAGACCGGCGACCAAACCTAGTTGATCGGACTCCTAGCTCTACGTAAGAAGAAGCAATAGATAGTTCCTATCAATATCAACTATACTATATTCTCGATTACGAAGGCTAAGAATAGTCCGTCTAGTCAGACTGTACTGTACGTCGACTAGGACTTATCGTTCTTGTTATAAACGTATAGGTTGGCATTAATGTAGGTTGGTATCAATATAGGTTAGTATCAATATAGGTTGGTATCAATATAGGTTGGACGTAGTTGGATTGGATAGATAGATGCCGTAGGTACAGGTACGGATAGGATATAGGTACATATACGGATAGGATACAGGTACGGGTAGGATACAGGTACGGGTAGGATACAGGTACGGGTAGGATACAGGTACGGGTAGGATACAGGTACGGGTAGGATACAGGTACGGGTACATTGCATGTAAATGCCGGCTGTATATACGTATAGCAATCAAGTAGAGTTGATATAGCGTCTAACGTAAGTATATAATTATATTGTCTTGCATGTATTATAGTGTACTGCGTAATAGTGTAAACTAGGTATAGTTAATATATATATACTTCGCAAAACACTATAGTATATAAATAATACGAGCTTTATACGGTTACGATACAAAAACACGCGTTAGAACAGTAGGCGCGATTACGATTAACTCGTGCCTACTCGACAACACATACTAATACTTTTATATACTACGGACTACGCGATGTAGTTTGAGTCTTACTTGTGCCGCAGATAGTATACGTAGTATCACTCGTATTGTCGTATAGACACGCGACAAGACAATACATACTTGAATATCAGATTCGTTATAATAAGACATACAGTCTAGATCGCTAACACATGCAACATGTTATATAGTAGATCCATTACGTATCTATTGGTCATTATATACTTGTATTGATACATACGTCGGCTTACTATTAGTTTTTCAACTGATACTAAGGCTATATATTACAGTACGTGTTCGCCGTATGTAAACATAGTGTCACGGACCCCGGGCCCCCGCTAATGTACCTACTAACCTGAGTTCCACCATGCCCTATCCTTTACATTTTAGATGCTAACATGTACGCTTGAACGCTGCAGTAGGAATGAATATACAGTACAAATCAACAAGACATCTCTCTCTCTCTCTCTCTCTCAAAAGCTAAACAGTCCACTCCTCCTCTTTCCAAACGGATACACCACAATGGCGCTCAAGAACAGTCCCACCGTGATCCCAATGGCAACTTGAATCACACTGTATCCGACCGTGAACGCAATGCTGTTCAAGCCGTCCGTCGTTGCTCCGGACGACGTGATCGTGCTCGAATTGGCCACTTGCGTTCCGTTGGCAGCATTCCCGTTGATCTGATTCGCGCTCGCAAGTCCAGCGACAAGTGACCCTTGCGCCGACAACCCAGACGGGACCTGTACGAATATCGCCGGGAGCATCGCTGCTGCTGCCAACGAATACCCGACTTGACGAGCGGCAGGCTTGAAGATGGATTCCGCGTCGCTGTTGGAACGCGTGCTTCCGCCGTACGAACTGCTGCCTTCTTCCATGCTCTTGGGCGAGCTTCTGCGATTCTCCACCCGGAACACTCGTTCGCGGAACAATTTCCAGTGAGGACGGAGCCGAGTTTCCCAAAAGTCGAGAGCCATGTTCTCGACCCGCCCTCCAATGCGACTGTACAAATTGGCCATGACGCCAATGGCGAGTGCGCCGAGCGTGTTGGACACTTGGGTGTTGCCTTGAAAACGCTTGGCGGAAAAGTAGTTGACCACATATCCTGCAAACGCGATGACCATCATCATCGGCGCTTGTTTCCATTTGGCTTGATTGATGATGATCAGACACATCGAGAAGCCCGGAACGAAAAAGAAGAACCAATACTCCGGTATGGTGTTGCGGCATGTCGTCTCGGACGTGGCATGACGGTCAATCATACCGTATATCGCGGTCCCGACCGTGATGCCATACCCAAGGAAGAGTGAGTAGATTACGGCGTAGACCATGCGGACACTCCCAGCCACGAGTGAGCGTGACTGCAACTCCAGCGAGGCACAGAGGACAGTGTAGCCGGGAAGAATAAGAGCGATCGATGATTGAGCCAGCGCCGAGAAGCAGAAGAGGTCGCCACCTTTGATACTACCAAAGGCGCGCGCCAGGAAAGACGTAATGACGGCAGCCGCGATTTCGAAGACGTTAGCGTACAGATCCGACGAAGGTGCCACGTACAGCTGAAGCACTCCCAGAATGGCACCCAGGATGAAAGCGATGGGGAGATCGATGAGTCGGGCCCCAAAAGCGAATGGCCCCACGCATACCGCCGCCAGACCATACACAAAGATTCGAAACGGCCGGTTGAATTTGTCCTTCTTCGTCATAATCTCCTTGAGTCTGCCAGTGGCTTGTTCGACTCCCAGCTTGTCGTGTACCACTTCCTTGTACACCTCATGCACGTCACGCAGTTTCCCGAGATCCAGACCCTGTGCAACCTTGACCAGCTTGACCTCGCTCGTATGCGTGTCTCGATCCTCGAACGACATAATCATGCTCCCTGGAATGTAGAGGAACTGGGCGTCGGTCTCGAGCACCCGGGCGCTCATCCTCATGTACTCCTCCAGCCGATGAGTGGGCGCACCATACTCCATAAGTGCTCTGCAGAGTCCAATGAGATACTTCTGTCTCGCGATGGTCTCGGCGATGTGATTGGTGATCCGGAACTGTTCTGCTTGCTGTTGCTTGGCAAAGCGGTTCCATGAGTGTTTGCGCTTGCCCAGTCCAGGACGTTTGCTCGACTCTCGTTTGGCTTGTTCTTGTTGTTCTCTCAACCTCCGGCTGACTTCCTCTCCAAGGCCCGTAAAGCCCGGCGAACTGAGGCTAGCCGAGGATCCAATAAGCTGAGCGAGTGATGCGGTGGACTGGCGATCGCGTGACTTGCTCAGATACCAAGGGTTGAGGCTCATACGCCTGGGAGTGCTGGCACCAGACTCCGGGGGTGAGTGTTGTGGCGTTGACATGGCGCTTGTGCTTCGACTGTAATCGCCACTCACAGATCGAACGTGTGCTTCTGGTAAGCCCCTAGGCAAAAATTGTCCCGCATGGCGACCTCCTTGTGGTTGCGAGGATTCACCGTACAGCTTCAGTAGATTTCCCAAGATGCCGCCTCTATATTGTCGAGGTCGAGGTTGGTAGTCCTCCATATAGTTTTGTTCCTCCGTAGGGGTAACATTTCCAGGCGTCGCAGCCCCAGAAACGGTGCCAGAAACAGCAGCAGAACCAGAATCCAATCCGAGCTCATGATTTCGAAACGCTCCGCGTGCGCTTGTGTGCCTTCTGACAAGCTTAATGGCTTCAGCCTCAGCGCCGGCTCTCCGCTGTCTATCAAGACCAGCCAGAGTGCTCTCTTCATCGACGTCATGATCGTCCTCGTCGAATTTGTTGAAATCTTGCAGGGGTATGTCATCTGTCATATAACTTTCATGTCTCCTGATTCTTTCTGGTGACGCGTTACGGGAATTTGGCTCAGACAGCATTCGCTCCACGCGTCTGCCTTCTTCGTATGCCCTTTGAGTGGCTCGTTGTC
Source organism: Sphaerulina populicola P02.02b (assembly GCA_000291705.1). Taxonomy (NCBI): domain Eukaryota; kingdom Fungi; phylum Ascomycota; class Dothideomycetes; order Mycosphaerellales; family Mycosphaerellaceae; genus Sphaerulina; species Sphaerulina populicola. Next base: position 256,598 of record JH792493.1, read on the forward strand.
TCTTCGATCTCTCCCCAACATCGTCTGGGCCCTCGATATGCTCGGTTGGATCCTCTACTCTAGGTGGACTTCGCGGTCTCCGTAGAGCAGGTCGAGGACGTCCTGGGACACTTAGATTTTGGAGCTGTACGAGCGACCCACGAATCTGGTCCGTCTGCTGTTGAGACAGCTCAGGCAGATGGGACTTGTTGATATCTCCTATCAATAAGTCGCCACTGCTGCCTCTTCTGTGCGGAATTGATGGAGTATTTGTGCCACTGGCCTCGGGGGATCCTGCATTATTGGGACTGACGCTTGCTGGCGATGCGGCACCACTGGGAGACGACGTCTCAATCCAGCCGGCACGCGGTACACGCTCGCCAGCAATATCAGCATTATTGGAAAATCCCACTTTCTTTTTGGTCTTGGAAGGAAGAGGACGATCCGATGGTGAGCCTCCATCAGCCGAAGTCATGACGCCACTGGAAGGGGGCGTGTATTTTGACAACAACAACTCTGCTGAGTCCCCAAACGGATCTGGGAACTCCTCGACGGGAGTACTCATATTGATCAAGTCGATGGGTCTGGTATGATAGCGCTAAAGGAGGTAGCTATCGAAACAATACACTTCCTAATTCCCTGGTGTACCGAGCCGGATCCGTCAGAGTGGACGAGCCTAGCAAGCTGTCCTTTTTCGGACAAAGGAATGCTGGTCGACTGTATAGGCGTTGTTAGTCGTGAGTCCCGTCGACGATCGCACTCCCAACAAGCGGTCTAGTACCAAGGTCCGGTTCAATAATGATAATGACGAGACAGAAATCAAAGGTCAGACGGGGTGAAAGTATGGTTGCAAGGACCCCAATCGCGACAAACAAGGTTTTGATGCTGATGCTGCTGCTGCTGTGTGCTGACCAGCCAAAGTGTAAGGTGAGCGGAAAGCGAAAAGAGTTTGTCGCTCACATACAGACTTGCTTACACGGGAAGGTGTAAGAAAACGAATGAGGCCACGCGGTCGCGGAACGTTGAATGTCGCAAGGAGGTCAGATAGGGTTCGAGACGATACGGTCGGGTGGGTTGGCATGTGTTTGGACTGTTGGTTGATGTCTGATGATTCCAAGCGCGACACGACGACCATGGGGGATGGGGACCCATCTTTTTTGACACATCGAGCTGCTGAGAGCACTTATCAGCGACCCACCGTAGCGTGCACATGGCATGGTGGCCGGCTACGCTTGTGCTTTGTGGTGGCACATCATCCCAGGCCAGGGCCGCCGGGGGAGAGAGGTTGTTGGTTGGCAGACATCTGCTGTTGCTATCGCAAGTATACTGTAGCAGAAATCTTCCGAGAGTCCAGTCCGCACAACCTCGCCGGGTTGTAGGCCTGCCAGCGGCTCGCTCGGCCTTTTGAGACGTTCGAGACACAAGTCTATTCCAACTCGCCGAAGTAGAAGCGGCGGGAAGCTCATGCAAGGGCGCGAGAATTCGGTCGACCAGGCTGAGACCACGGCCGGCACTATCCAGGACGGTATCCCGTCGTAAATGCGAGCCCAAAGGTAATCGATCAGGGTGTGAACTGTGATGCTGATGATGATGGTGATTGTGTCAATGATGGTTCTGGACGAGCAACGGCACTACGGCAGCGGCAGCGGCAGCGATGGCGACATGGCGCACCAGCAGACGACTCAGGTTGAGAGTCCTCGGGTCGAGTTGCGTGCGTGGGGGGGGGCTACGGGTGGTGGTGGTGTGTGATGACTGATGGGTAGATGGGCGAGTGGTGGTGGTCGGTTCTCAAGGTTGGTGCTTTTCGAATTCGCCCTTGTGTGTGTGTGTGTGTGTGGGAAAAACGGTCTCAACGACAGGCACCAAAAAGTCTAAACGATCGGCAGCAGGGATGTTGCTCCTTTTTCACTTCGGCTAGATCTCCCAACCATACCTTATATTCTTTATTATTAGATCGCCCTTTCACATGCTCCAACGAGTTCACTACCTACATACATACCTACCTACCCAACACATTATTACTACCTAAAGAGGTAGGTAGAGTAGGTAGGAGGTACGCACCCCCCTCCGCTTCGCTCAAGACGGGATGATGATGAGGCTTTTTGCGAGATACTTCAGCTTCATCTATACAGGAATTAATTACCAGTTGCCGCATGATCCGCTGCGTGCACTTCACACAATAAATGTTGCAAACAACTAGGAGGTAGTGATGATAGATAGCACATCTCCTCCTCATCCCTCACTCACTCACTCACTCACTCACTCTCGCACCTCCCCCGCACCCCCCCTACAACAATCCCACGCTCCGAGGTATGCGCTATGCAAGTAGGAGGTAGGTAGGTAGTAAATGCTATTGGTGGGGAAGAGGATCCGGCATGGTGCTCCACCATCACCACCACCAATAGTCCATCACACTCCCTATCAAGCCATGTGTGCAGTAAAGCAGCAAAGCAGCAGCAGCAGCATTGGTATTGGGCTCCCCGTACCTCCTAGCGTGCCACCACTCCGCTTCGACACGTAGGAGGTACGCACACCAGCGAATCGATATAACTGAAGAATATCGGTTAAGTCAGGTCTCTAGTCGCAGGTCGGAAGCACCTGCGGCGAACTAGCTACTTTGAGAGAACTCGGCAGCTCTGAAGATCATCTATCTTGCTATCTATTGCCCAAGAACAATGCGGGTAGCTACCTATGCACACTGCCTATCCCACTCTGATCGAGGTTCCAATAGCTAAGGGACTTGGGCCACCAAGTCTTTTTAGCTCCACCGCTTCTCAGATCCCCCTTTATGATCAGCAGTTCTCCCTGCCTCGGAATTTCCATAGCCTGAATCTTTGGCAGAGACTGTCTCATCATCGTCTTCATCAAAGTCTATATCGAATTCAGGCTCACGCACACCACCACCACCACCCTTCTCCTCCACGCCGTCCACTTCCTCTTCACCCGTCCATCCTTTCTGCTCAGCAGCTCGAGTATTCCAGCGAAGCGTCCTCGAAATGCTATCGAACCACTCTAGGGGTTGACCCATTACAGTGGGAAATGGATACTGCGAAGCGCGCACAACGACTTCATCGCCACGGCCGAGTTCCACTCGGCCCTTGCCATCAAACGACACGAAAGCACCACCTCTGCCCGTCGAAGGTATGGCCACCTTGAGAGCCATGTCGTCATTTAATAGCATCGGTCTGAATGACAATGTATGCGGACAGATAGGCGTCAACAAAATAGCCGGTATATCGGGATGTACCAAACTTCCGCCGGCGCTCAACGAGTATGCGGTGCTGCCAGTAGGCGTACTGAGAATGATGCCATCTGCGCTGATCCTAGTGAGCAGACTGTCGTTCGCGTACAAATCTAAGCTGGAGATGTAGGAACTTGGGCCACGGTCAATAACCAGCTCGTTCAGTACTTCATGCGTCTCTCCCTCGATTTTAGCTGATTGTGCTCCTCCTTCAGCTGCGCCGCCACCACCATAACCGTCTGCACTGGCGGCCGTTGAAACGCTCGTTGTGGATGCACCGGACGATGGCAGGGCAGACGATGCGGCAGATCTGTATACCGTGCATGTGAAACGCATTCTCAAGTTTACTCTCATGCCCTCTTGCCCCATTACTGAACGATTCAGCTGGTCTTTGTAGTTTTTGAAATCAAAGTTGGTCAGAAAACCTAATGAACCCAGTGAAAATGCGAGTACAGGCGGCACGATGCGTTGAAATAGCCAAGATGTATAGAGAACGGTGCCGTCACCACCTAGCGTCAGGACCAAGTCGAAGAGCTCTGGCTTCTCCAGACAGACGGATGGTGTCCAGAAGTGTACCATTTCCTCGAATCGTCGGTCTTGTGCAAGCAGAGACTCCAGATCAAAACGCTTCGACCGGCGAAGCTTGGAGTCGATCCACACATTGACGCCGACGTCCTTTCCATATCGCGGCGTCGCCAGTAAGAACTCTGCAAGCTCTCTCGTGAGCGCGACCAGAGTGTTGTCCCTCGCTTTCGTGACAATCATGACATTACGCACTGCTCGTTTCAACGGTCGTCTTTGGAGTTGTCTCGACACCTCGCGCACGCTCGCCGCCGTCTGCATGAGACGAGAATGCGACAGCTCGTCGTCGCCTCTGACTTCCTCCAGCACCTTTTCCATGTTCACCGCGTCTCCGAATCGCTTGTGGAAAAAGCATGGACTGGTTAAAGCGGCCAAGCGGGCCATTGATGGTGTATCTGAGCACAAGTTGAACCTCGCCATGGCATCCTTGATATCTTCCGGCGTTCTCGAGCGCTTCTCGTCTAGCATCTTTTCGTCTGCTACGGTCTGCGTAGCAAATACCTGTGGTGAGGGCGGCGGTAGTCTCGAAGCGCCAGTCGAGAAGCGCCGCGGAGTGCTATCGAATTGTGGGAATTCGCCCAGCGCAGAGCGTGCGGGAGTGCCACAGCCATGGCTAGGACTAGTCGGCGTGCCCGGAGTCGATTTCCGTTCTTCCATGGTGGAGAACACAGGCACGGGAGAGATTTCTATGCGGCGTGGCGAGCGCGATGTTCTAGTAGGTCAGATGTCCGTCCGGTGGTGGAGAGTGCGATGCGATGCGATGCGATGCGATGGTGTCGGCGTTAGGCGGAGATGCGCACGTTCAGATTGTGCAGCCGGGGGAGCATGATGAAAAGAAAGTGAAAGTGAAAGGGAGAGAGAGGGAGAGGGAGAGGGAGAGGGAGAGGGAGAGGGAGAGGACAATGGAGTCGGTGGTGAAGATAAGCAGCAGCAGCAGCGGCGGCAGGAACAAGACATGTTCGGACGTCGCTTCCGTGGAAGTGCTTGTAACTCAGCTACGACTAATTTCAATTGCTCGGGAGTTCTAGTGGCGACTGGCGACCGGAGTGGTGATGATGGAGATTGGAGTGGGGAGGGCAACTTCGGCTCGGCACTTGCCTGGTCTCACCTTACTCTACCTCGCTGTCCGGTGGGCATACCTCTACCTCTACCTCTTACTGGTATTAGGTATCCTCTTCTCCTTCCGAGACATCACTTCATCCCCAGACATCCACAACATGGCGACTTGACATACACAACATGGCAACTCCTGAATATTCACTCGGGGTATATGTATGTATACAGGCCGCAGACTAGTCCCAAAAGGAAATCAATCATCAAATCACCACCTCATCGCCACCTCCCTCCTACTTCTTCTCAGCCTCGGCCTGCTTCTGCACTTCACTCTCCACTCCCCGCTGAAGCGTCTTCCCAGTGTCGTGCTGCGCCTCCCGTCGAGCTTGCTCTTCGCGGTCTCCAGTCAGCCCGGCAACAGCACCGCCCACAGTACCTGCGACACGATCGCTGATACCAGAGCCTAAATCACTCAACTGCCCAGCGGCCTCTTGCTCCTTGCCCTGCGCATTCTGTTGCTGGCCTTCCTTCTTGAGTCCCTCCAAGCCAAGCGCTCCACCGACAAATTCCTTGCCGGACCCCAGAGTCTGGTTCCAGCTACCCTCTGAACGCTGGGGGTCGTTGGCTGCTACGCCCGACGCTGAGACCGAGTAGCCTCCGACGGACGCGCCTGCTTGCGAGACGTCTTTGCGCGCGTCGGCGACGTCTTTCTTCTCTGCGCAATAAGTCAGTACCGCCGCCCTACAATGGAGGTGTTTCAACACACTTGAGGGATCAGGATGCTATGGGTACTTACGCTCTCCTTGAGCCTTGTCGGCTGTGCTACCAGTGAGAGAGCCGAGTACGCTCTGAGCTGCACCGGTCACTTTTTCATAAGTGGACTGAAGAGTGCTGGTATTCTGGTCAGACATGATGATGACGATGTTGTTATTCTTGTTGTTATGAAAATTCGACTGAATCGTTTCGCAAGTCTCAGTGTGTGTATTGTCTTCTTGTCTAGATGCAAGAGAACATTACCACAAGGTACTGTAGGTACTGTATATATAATTCTACCAACTCGCCTGCTACCTACATACACGTCGTCCGCTCGTCGGCAGTCGGGTGCACGCGCCGACTTTGACATGTGGCAATGACGTATAGTGCTGTATCTCCTTCTACGAGAGAAAAAACTTGACATCACCATGCGTGTGATGATACAAGGTCGGTCTGGTGATTATTCTAGGAGGTATGTCTGTATACATGTATCTATCCGATCGACGATGAATGCGTCTATCGTGAGCGCACGGAAAAGCTCGTAGCGCAAAGGGAAAAGATGCTTTCTCTGAGCCTGAACCAATTTCCTTTGTCAAAAGTGAGCCATACATGTAGCATATCTCATAAAGTCATGTAGTACATAGCCCTCAGATGGTATCATATCCCAAAAGAGCCAAACAACACCAGAACAGAGCTTGGACTTGGCACTTGCACCACTTTCCAGATTCCCAAATACCCCCCCCCAACCCC
>JH792493.1:263179-306807 GCA_000291705.1 Sphaerulina populicola P02.02b
AAAACAAACAAACTCATAGTCATATTCGCCTGGCTCAAAAAAACATTTCCCCGTCATCCATAAGGCCCATCCATGGTGTACAATTTGGCGTGAACACATTCGCACTCTTTTTTCCAATTCCTCCTCCCCCGCCTCCCCCTTCCTCTTCATTTTCTTCGTCCTCGCCCTACAACGTGACCCACTCCCCGCCCCCAAAGCCACTCAAGCCATCTCCATCAGCAGGTATAACAAACCCTCTAAACCTTTCCAACCGAGTCTGCGTCGTCTGGATATTCGTCGTGGTCGTCGTTGTAGTATCGTGATTATTCGCCCCCCAATCCTCCATGTTGCTCAAATCCTCACTCCCGCTCAATACATCATCCGCACTCGAAAACGACAATACGCTCGGGGCGGGATTCAACGAGGGGGTCCAACTGGGATTGTTATTACTACTACTACTACCACCACCACTACTCTTGTGACTCGTTCCACTACTACTGCTACTGCTACCCGCAGGGTTGGTTTCTGTTTGATACAACGCCCATAGATCTTGGGTCCACGCGATAGGTGTATCGTTGCCACCGCCGCCTCCTACCGTTGCTAGATTGATGGGCGAGGCGGTATCAATTAATGCGTCAATGGGCGGTCCGCCGTAGCAGGCGTCGTAGATGTTGGTTTCGCCGTTGTCAAGGGATCCAAGAAGTTTTTCCCAGTCGGTGGGTGCGGGTTCGGACTTGATGGGTTGGGTGTTGCGAGCGCTTAGTGGTGAGGTTGACGGCTCAGAGTCGTTGCCGAATGAAAGATAGTCGAGGTTGGGGAGTTTCTTTGGTACAGCCTTGGACTTGGGCTTCAGTGGCGGTAGCGTTGATGACGGGGTGGTTGTTCTGTGGGGATCCGCGGTGACTTGAAGTCGTGGATACGTGTTGACAGGGCTCCGGGCAGGTTCTGATCGTGAGACCGAGGGTGGGCTGTAACACGATTGTGGCTGCAGCACTGGAGTGCTTTGGGTCTGTTGACTATATGGGTGAAGATCAATCTGGTGGACCGTTGCTCGCCTGATAGTCGTTAGCTCCGTACTTGCTGCTGGTTGAACAGCGGTATGTGAGTGTATATACCGTCCATCACCAGCATCGGGCTTAGGCAACCTTCCACTTCCGTGCAAGTTGAAGCGCGATGCGATAGCCTTCAGCTGCTTTCTAGTAGAATTGGCGCTGTCAGAAGAGAGCTGGCCGTCAGAGTTGTGCCTTGAAAGTGGTGGATATTTCGTCCTGGATGCAGTCGATTCTGCCATAGGAGGGCGTGGCACAAAAGAGTGGGCCACACGCTCAAACTCCGTGGCACATGGTGCTGATGTCTTCTTCAGCGCGCTGACCACAGCAGCCAACATTTTGCTGTTATCTCTGAGGATTTTGGAGCTTGCTTCTAACCCAAGTCCTTGGAACAGGAGACCAAAGCCAGAGATCACCAGGAGCTCGTCACGATTGAGGCAAAAGGAGAAGCTGAGGCCTCTCTCGTCGAGTAACTGCACAATCTGCACCATGTGCTTGCACGAGCTCGCCATAGTGATCATGGACGACTGTGATCTTGATCCCAGTGCGGCACAGATGACAGGTCTTTGGATCAAGGACCGGATGTAGTGGTAGGTTAGAGATAGTAGAGGCGAGCGGCTGTTGATCGTCCCCGTGCTAGGTTTATCTTGTGCAAACTGAAGGCGAAGATGTGCAGGCAGATTTGTGCTCCAGTTCTCGAGCTCATCGGACAGTTCAGCAAGCTTGTCCAGAGACAGTTGGTACGAAGTCTTGGCGGGAAACACTTCTTCAAGGACCTTGGAGAGAATTCGTGCAGCACCGAAGAGGGCAAGCGCGCTCGATACCTTGGTAGACGCGCCCGGTAAGGCGGGCTGGAAGCCCTGCTCGGTAACGTACTCATCGTCTGCATCGATTGGCATCTCGCAGTGGACATCCTCGTCCTTGAGCTGTTTGGGGAGACCAAGCAGGACTGCCGTGAAACTGTCAACGCTGTACAGCGTCCAAAAGACCCTCTTCCTCGTCTCGCAAGTCAAAGTGTCCAAGGCGAAAAGCTTTTGCGATTGATGTAGGCCAAGCCTGGTGCACAATGTCGTCGATAGTCCCTTATAGGTGAGCAGTCGAGTGAAATCGCCCTGCTGCACACAGAAGAGTTGCGCCAAGACCAGTGCCTGTAGCGTCGCCATCGTGTTGTCTTGTATGGTCGCATCGAGGGCCGCCTTCCACTGCGCTTCGAAACTATCCAGGTCTGATGATGACCTGGCACCAGTGGAGAGAGCGGCGATGCCGAATACGAGATTCAGCTGTGCGATATCTGCCTTGTCGGTCATCTCGTCTGGATCGGCCACATATCTTTGGTACAGAGTCAAGAATGTAGGTCGATGTAGTATCGGGAATAGAGGAGCCCATTCTTGGAAGAAGATGTTAATCATCTGATCGGACACCATGCGCGCAGGAGCCTTGAAAGTGACTGCTGTTGCGGGCGTGGTTACATCCCGGTCTTTTGGCGTGCTGCTGGCAAGCAACCTCGTCACATCAATGTCCTGGGTGGAGCGACCAGTTTCCTGCACGCGGCTTTTAAATGATTCAATGAAGGTCCTTCCACTCGACGTACCAGCAAAGGACGAGTCCGATTTCTGGTCGTCTAGTAGGTAAGGGGATTGCTGTACCTGGAACGAGTCGTCTGGAGAGGGGGAGTTGGGCTTCGCCATGGCTGTATTCTCGACCGACGCCGTCGAGGACCTTCGCGGAGAAGGAAGATGCAGTTGGTGCGGCGACTGCGAGTGTAGGCGCGATAGCATATCAATCTTCTCATCCTTCTCGTCCAGCAGATCCTTGAGCTCTCTCACTTCCTGTTCGAGACTGCGTACCCGCTCTTCTAGCGACTCTGTGTAACCGCGGGGAAACGCCCTCCGACTCAGTTTGTCACTGGTCTTGCACTCGAAGCCCACGTTGGCGCACTGGGAGCAGCATGGGCGGATGCCATCGCAGCGTATCTTCTTGCTTCGACATCTGCGCCTGTAAGAATGTGTACCTATGGTCGTGACACTGCGGCGTGCCATCATCATGCAAGCGTCGTACCTGTCGCAAGCCTGTGCAATCCTGGACTGAGCATTCAGGCCCACCTTGATGACCTTCATTGGGAGAATTCCCGGCATGCTGGGCGACGAGTGGCAGTGCGCCGACTATAGTATAGTAGTAGTAGGTAGTAGTGTACCGTTCCACTCGAGCTAGGAGGTACCGTGCTGTCGGCTGTAGCGAGAATCGAAGACAGCGCTCTGCAAGTGAGGAGCAGGCTGCTGCATGTGGCCGCTGCGATCCGGAGGGGCGTTGGATGAGTGAGACGAGTCCTAATGAAGTCAGTGTGGTTTGTCAGTCAGGCAGAAGGGAGGCCATGAAGACGATTTCTGCTGGTGCTGGTGCTGGTGCGGGTGCTGGTGCTGGTGCTCGAGAATGGCATGGACCCGCCCGCCGCCCGCCTTCCGCCTTCTGCACGAGGCAAATAAGGTAGCGCCTGCCCTCACACGATCATTTTGCGGAGGCGAACCGCGAACGCCTTGTCTAGCGCGCCGCCGAGCCGTGCCATTGGCTGCGCGCCGGTTTGGCTTTGCAGGCGTGGGGAGAGTCCATAGGTGGGGTAACGCATGACATTGATGGGGCGAATGACACGCCTGCGATCATTCCACCAGAGTCCAGAGGAGTCGACCACTGTCACTGTGGCACTGTCTGGAAAGGGAATGACGATATCTGCAGGTCAGCCAGCCAGCCGCCGATGTATACCCTCCGCTCCTCTCAAAGGAGCGTAGGAGGTATGCGGTATGCGGTATGCCTATCTGAATGAGGATGAAGATCGTACCAGTCTGCTGACCGCAAGCGTCCGCGCGCTCTTTTTGCCACCAAGCAACTACCCTGCGGAGGTGCATGTCCCAGCGAAGAGCATACTCTACCTCCTTGCCTCCGTCAGCGCAGAGGACATCGAGCCCGCGAAGCATCACAAATGGGAGGTATTAGAAAAAGCCCCCGGACCCGCCCAATTGCAGCAAAAGTAATAAGCTTCGTGGAGAAGCTGGTCGCCTCCAAAGTCAGCCTCTCCTCTGGGCTCTGGTAACCTGGTAGGGTCTAGGCGTTGGTGGTGGCCTCGGACTGTACACTTCTTCATGTTGGACCTCTCGTTGTATTCGCGAAGCATCGGATCTGTCTCCATCCGTCATTCCTGACACTGTCAGCAGTCGTAACATAGCAGGTCGCCAAATCGTGGGCACCACGCCAGAAAGATATGCTGACATTTCGCCACCTGGCGACTAGATGAAGGCCATATCTGGCCATATACCGTATACATTTCGGATAGAGCTGCCCGGCACTTATTCCCTGCACCATGATTGGTCAAGAAAAGTCCTCCAATGGCGAATTTTCAGCGTCCCCCTTTGGAGTGCTGTTCATCTCATCGAGGTAACGCTTCACGGCTGGCGACTCTGCCAACTCTAGCTTCTAGAAAGCCCATCAGTACGAACATTGCCAGTCACGCTGTCATATGCCTGACACTCACCTGCTTCTCAAAATCCTCATAGGCTCTTTCCAGAAGCTCAAACTCCAGTTGCCTCAACTTCATCGCCTGCTGATACACAGAATCTCTGACATCTGTCGCCTCGCCATGCGGTACACCTTCCATGGCGTCTTGAGAGCTATACAACACCTGCATTTGCTCAAACACTCGCTGCTGTAAGATGACGATTGCGCGTAATCGATACACGTCCCATTGATCACTTTGAGCGAGCAAGCGACGCAGAGAGGCAGCACCATCAGGTAATTCGTTGTCATTGAACGTAGCGCACAGTTCCGGCTCGACATCATCAGTTCGTTGCGCCAATTCGAATTGGAGGCCGTCGTCGTGGGTGAGGCAGAGGAGATAAATGAAGTCGCCGGTCCAATCGATGGCTCCACAGGAAGAGGCAGAATGTTCGGCCTCGAGTGGGGAAGTGGCACTGTCTTCGTCGCTTGAGGACGAAGAAGAGACGTCAATCAGCTTGAAGCCAGGGGCACAATTGGCAATCTTCAGTTTGGCGATCCGTGAAGCATCATCGTCCGGAATGTTGAGGCTGAGGAACAGCGTTTCCGCTGTGTCCATGTGTTCGTCCAGAAAGCCGTAGGAAAAAAGCACTGTTCACTCACAACGTTAGCTGTGTACTAAGTAGGTATAACGCAGCTCGAGGCTGGACGAACTGGCTGCACGTACTTTCGCAAGCGCCCTTCTCATCCCCATACGTGATGCAGACTTCGTCACGTTGTCTCAATGCTTTGTCTTTCATCAGATACAGACGATACTTGCCCTCCGCGCGATCATAAAATGCATTAGTTCTTTCGTGCGCAGCATGACTGGCCAAGTCCATGCCAGGAATCATGCACGACCCGTAGAAATCTAGTGCTCGAGAGCGAAACATGGCGTCCACGTGAAGCCAGTCGTCAAAGGAGATGTGCAGCGAGGCGATTTTGTACCACCGAGTACTCGCCGCGGAGTCGCAGAGAAGGTCATATTCGCGGTGTAAAGACTTTAATTTGGCGGAAATAGCAGGCGCGAGGGTGGTGCCGACCAAGAGTTGGAGTTCGGATGGGCTCCAGAATGTAGGAAGAAGTTCGCATGGGAGCGATTTGACGTAGCTGGAGGGGTGTCAGCGTCACGTAGCAGTACCGACAGCTACCTACCTAGGTATGCTAGGACTCCTTGAGCACCAGAAAGAAACGAGACACAGATGCAAATACTGCACGTGTGGGAATGATGATGGGAGTGAAATTTGCAGCGTGACGTATATGGGAGCCACGCAAGACGTGTCGATCGTCGACTTACTCTGTGAAAGCACAATGCACACCGAAGGGCTCAGAGAGATCGGGACAGGACACAGAAGCTTGAAATAGGAGGAAAGAGAGAATGGCACCTCTGGGCGTCTATTCGAACATCAGCACATACTGCTGATCTCCGCACGACGCGTGCCATATTGACCCACCGCATGACCCAACAGGTTGCTCTAATGGACGTCATCGACAACAGTTCGAGTACATGTATGAGCACGAAACGGAAAACAAACCTACTCTTCCAAAGTCCCCAAGACTCTCCAGGACTTCTCGAAAGTCCTTATCAAACTTTGCATGTCGTCTGACAGCCTCACCGGACAGCACAAGGTCCTCGTCGACGCTCAGGATCTCTGTTGGAGATGAAGATTCGGCCTTCAAGTCGCTATCAGCCAGCAGACCCATTCCGCGTCCGGGGACAGAGGATGGCGAGGCATTGGTGAATGTAATGCCGCTGGCTTCTGCCCATGCTCGGAGTGCAACGGTATCAAGGTGAAGCCAGCCTTCCGCTTTGCCACGCTTGATGAGCATGATGCGCAGCAGCACCAGCACCAGCAGCGAAGGTTCAGTCGTCGGATGAGAGATCGAGGTGACTGGCACCAGCAGATGTTGTGACGGACAACCTACGCGACCCCTGCTGTTCTCACTACAAAATATCGGCTAGCGGTGGTTGCCGTAGGAGGTAGTGTGGGACAATGCGGGACAGGGGATAGACGCGGATGGCTTGTGCGACTGCTGCTGGTGATGTTCCGTAGCGGTGGTTTCTGGGTCTGATTCTGGTTTCTGATTTCTGGTTCTGGTTCTGGTTCTGGTTCTGGGGAACAGCTACATGTGCGAATCAGGAGGAGGCGTTGTCATGTCGCCATAGGGATACAAGCGGTGGTGGTGTTGGTCGCAATGCAGAAAGAAAAAAGAAAAAGAAAAGAAAAAAAGAAAATCACCGTAGGAGGTAGCGACGAGATTGTGAGAGTGGGAGGTGCCGAGCCGGACAAGCACGTGCGCAGGCGTTCGGCTGGCGGGCACAACAACAGGGAAGGAGCGTTGCGTTGCCATGCAAGCTCGCAGATCAAAGCAAAACAGACAGCACGGACGCTCTCACAACAACCATAGCCATTCCACATATTCAAGCTGCCCACCACATCCATCCATCCATCACGTCGCCGCACAACAACACCACCACCACCACCACCACCACCACCTCCTCCTCCTCCTCCTCCTTCTCCTCCACCACCATCACCACCACTCCCACCACCACAGACCCGGCAACGACTCTCATGCGCCGGACACGATAGCGTTTGTCTGCTTGCTTGCTTGGGAGACGGAGCGCCTAACCCGACAATCGACCTCCAGCACTGGGCCTGTGTTATTGCTACTCCACCACGCATATTCTATATATTCCACCGCCGCGCATTGTCGACCACGGTGCAGCAGGAGCACGAGGCAGATCAGGACGCGATTCTCATTGTAGACTACATACAGACAGTGCCCGGCGATTGCAATGCCTCACCAAGCCCGCCAGAGTGTGCAGGAGACGACCTCGTTCGGACAAGTCATCGAGTATATTCAAGGTATGTCATGTTTGGATTATTCATTACCGAGAGCATCATGCGCTGCGATTCGCTCTATGCGTGTCCATGCTGCCTTGAGCTTGGAGAAACAACCAAAACAACAACAACAACAAAGACAACAACAACAACAACAACCAAAACAATAACAACAACAACAACCACCACCACCACCACCACCACCACCACCACAACAACCACCACAACAACCACAACACGCTAACATGGCTGCATACAGATCGCCTCTATCTGGCATCTTATACGCACACGCCCGACGACAGCACGCCGTTCCCATATCCCGCCAAGCAGAGCCGTTCGCCACACAAGTCGAGGTCGTCGCGCGCGCAGGCCAACCCCCAGCCCGTGCCAGCAACGTCTCCCCAGCATCCGCCCTTCTACTTCTCCATCGACCACAGCTTGCTGTACAATGCTTTCCACGCCGACTTTGGTCCACTGCACATCGGCCATCTGTATCGCTTCGCCGTCCAGCTTCACGAAGTACTGGGACATCCAGACAATGAGAATCGCGCCGTTGTGTTCTGGAGTCATGCCGATTCGAGAAGTGCGTAGTCTATCGCTCCCCCGCATTGCTGAAGATGACATGCTGACAAGGTGCAGGCCGAGCCAATGCCGCATGCATTCTCGCCACATATATGGTCCTGATTCAGAATTGGCCGCCCCATCTTGCGCTCGCACCCATCGCCCAGATGGATCCGCCCTGCATGCCTTTCCGCGACGCAGGATACAGCCAGGCCGACTACTCTCTCACAATCCAGGATATTGTCTACGGAGTGTGGAAAGCGAAAGAAGAAGGACTGGTGGGCTTGAAGGAATTCAGCCTAGAGGAGTACGAGAAGTACGAGCGAGTGGATATGGGCGACTTCAACTGGGTGTCCCCCGATTTCCTGGCGTTCGCGTCCCCACAGCACCAGCCCACGCACATCTTCCAGCCCAGTGACCCGCTCTACAGCCAGCTGCCGCGGTCAGTGTCGGCAGTGAAGCGCGATCCCTCCCTACCGACGCCCTTCAAGAACGTGCTCACACACTTTGCGGAGCGCGGCATCGGACTTGTCGTCCGTTTGAACTCGGAGCTCTACTCGCCCAGCTACTTCACCGCGCTCGGGATCAAGCATCTGGACATGATATTCGATGATGGAACCTGTCCACCTCTGAACCTCGTAAAGAAGTTCATCAACCTTGCTCACCAGATGATCAATGAGAAGGGCAAGGGCATTGCAGTTCATTGCAAAGCAGGTCTCGGCCGCACCGGATGCTTGATTGGAGCCTACCTGGTCTACCGCTACGGCTTCACTGCAAACGAGGTTATAGCCTTTATGCGATTCATGCGTCCCGGCATGGTGGTCGGTCCCCAACAACATTGGTTACACCTGAACCAAGGCACTTTCCGCGAATGGTGGTTCGAAGACACCATGCGAGAGAAGATCATGGCGTCGATGCAGCCCGCCACGCCCACACGACTCCAGCAATCCAACAACAGAAGGCTCGCGAGCAACGGCCAGACTTTCACTCCTCCTAATGCCGAGCGCCAGCAACACAGTCCTCGGCGGGCACTAGGCGAAATCACGAATAACGAGGGCGCGCCAGCATCAGCCTATACCGACCACATGAAAAGTAGCGTTGGCGTTGCAGATGAAAATCTGCCTGCCCCGACGCCTGGGCAGCCACGAAAGACAAACAAGGTCTACGGTGGTCGTAGAATCATGACCGAGAACCAGCCTTTCGCCCGGCAATCGGATGCCGAGATAGTTAACAGCAGCACACGATCGAGGGCCCCCAAAGATGCCAATGAGACAGAAGAAGAATATGCGCTTCGAATGCTGTCTCGCAAAGCAAGTCAGTCTCCTGTTAGTCGCAGCGCTGCCAAGCGGAGAGCAGTATCGTGTACGACCACCACGACGACGACAACCAAGTGGGAGGCGCCTTCAGACACCAGCGACGGCGAGAATCGCCCAGCGTCCGGCGATGAGCTTGCAGGCATCACCAGCCCGAGCAAGCCGCCAAAGACTCCTTCTGCAAAGAGTGGTAGTGGAGTCGGTACCTTGAGCGTCGGAAAACGCTCATCGCCTAGCAGGCGGAGCACAGAAGGCAAAACCAGCGTACGCAAGACAAGCGGACGCGTAGGCAGTGTCGGGACTGTGCGAGGGCACAAGGCTTCATGAGTTGTGTGACACGAATGATGTTCAAAGTGGTTAATGTGCAGTACAAAGAGAGCACCTTTTTTTTTCTTTCTGGTAGCTGCTGGGCGAGGCGTTGGGTGATGTGATGTCGCATGGGAATCTCGTAAGGGGGCCATAACGAGGCACGGGTTCGGTCTGGGTCATGGGGGGTGGGCGGAAGCATTCGAGCATTCGCGGCGTTTGGAAGGCTGCATTTTTTTTTCTCGTTCGCCTTACGGCGCGCAGCTGATTACTAGGTATCAAGAGACGATTAACATGAAGCTGTATTTGTCATATCAGCCCTTTGATTGTGAGCACCTGAATTCACTCTAAACAGTGGGCGTCCAGACCTCAATCCACGAAGACTGGCTATTTGATGCTGTGTGCGGAGCGCGTGGAGTCTTACCAACTTGGGGGGCTTCATCCCGTGAATATCGGCGATTGTTCGCGAGATTGCTTAGTCAGAATACGGTCTTTTCTCGGCTCGGAGGCGGATATCTCGGACGGGGCTGTAGTTGGATAGATCGATGATGACCAACAAATTCCATCCTTTCCATCCTCTGCACTTCACTTCATTTCTCTTTTGATCTTTCTGGCTTGGCATTGGAGTGAAGTGGAAGTGCAAGTGAATTATTGCTCGCTACCGGAAGACAGACAGACAGATAGACAGACAGGGATGTCCAATGAGACGGAGAGTAGCAGTAGAGATCTCTCTTCTTCTTCCTCCTCCAGGAAATCTACTCTATCCGACCCGGCCGTCGAGGACCACAATGGCCATACTATGGCGAGTCAAGCATTGAGCCGCGTTCGAGGCATACTCGTCTTCATTGCGCTGGGCATACTCGTCTTCACCGTTGCCACCAATATGAGCCTGCTTACGACGACACAATCGGCCATTGCCGACGAGCTCAATTCCTTTGAAACGACTTCATGGTTCACTTCAGCTTTCTTAATCACCATGTCTGCTTTGGGACCTCTGAACGGGAAATTGAGTAGCGTGTTTCCTCCTCGTTCCTGCATCTCTCTGTCGGCGATGCTGCTGGCTCTGGGAAGCATGATCTGCGCCGTCTCGAACCGATTCGGAACGTTCGTGACGGGGAGATGCGTGCAAGGTGCGGGATCGAGTGGCGTCTTCACCATCTCCTTGATTATTGTCTTGGAGCTCACGGGTTCGCAACGTCGAGGTCTGGGCATCGGGCTGCTGAATACGGGATTCACAATTGGCGTCGCAGTGGGCGCTACTGCCGCGGGGGCTTTGCTGCCTGTCACGGGCTGGCGAGCGTTATTCTGGCTCCAGGTTCCCGCATGCGTGCTTCCGGGACTCATCTTACTGTTCGCTCTACCCGGAGACTTTCATGGTGGGAAGAAGGATGTCGTCGAGAACGGAAAGGCAGACGACACGTGGCAGCGGGTGCGGAATCTGGACTATCTGGGCGCAGTGTTACTCACGACTTCATTGGTGCTCGTTTTGTACGCCATGGCTGCCCCCAAGAAGATTCCCATCTGGCCCATAGTCCTCTCCGCATTCGTGTTGATTCTGTTCGTCAACAACGAGGTTTTCCTCGCACAGGACCCCATCATTCCCGTCTCGCTGCTCCGATCGAGAGGGTTACTATTGACTTGCCTGGGCACACTCGGCTTCATGGCAGGCCGATGGAGCGTGCTCTTCTATGCGCCCACCTACGCACTCGCAGTCCGCACGTGGGCTCCCTCGGCAGCTGGTGCCATGTTGGTCCCTACCAACTTCGGCTTCGCGCTCGGAGGGCTGTCCGTGGGATATTTCCATATCAAGCGTCATGGCTCGTTCTACGCACCCACCCTGGTGTCATATCTGCTCTTTCCCATTACGCTAGTACTATTGGGCTTGTTATCCACTGGTTCCGTTCCCGCTTGGGCAATTGTGCTCATCCTGTTCTTATGCGGGTAAGTCCAGAATTCTAACCAAAAAAGAAGAAAAAAGAAAAGAAAAGCTCGCCTGCTCAGATTCCCAGGCGTATGTATGGCTGACCTGTTTTGATCCTCACAGATTCGCCACAGGTGCAGCCATGAACTACAACCTCGCCCATCTCTTACACATCACACCCAAAGAAACGCACTACGTCGCCACCGCATTACTGTCCACCTTTCGCGGATTCGCAGGATCCTTTGGATCTGCCATCGGCGGCGGAATTTTCCAACGCAAACTCACTACCAGCCTCACATCCAAACTCGACCATGCCCACCTCACGAACCCGCAACTGGTCCGCGAGCTCCTGGGGAAACCCGCCCTGGTAGATCAATTACACGGCAGAGAGAGAGCCATTGCTATTGAAAGTTATCAAGACGCTTTGCGAATTCTCTGGCTCGCGATGGCTGCTGTGGCGGTCGTTTCTTTTCTGTGTCAGGCTGGAACGGGATGGCTAGGACTTGCTGAGAAACGGATTCTGGATGAAGAGAGACGAGCGCTGCTCAGTGATGGTCGTCGTGATGATCATGTACGAGATGTTGAAGATTAGAAGGTTTTCTTTTCTTTTTCTTTTTCTTTTTTTGGAAATTGATGAGTGGAAGGGAATAGATTTGGCAATATGGGCGCGGAAATGTAGACTACTTTGGCTGTAGGAAAGACGAATGGAGAACAACAGACTTCTTCTTCTTCTTCTTCTTCTTCTTCTTCTTCTTCTCCCACATACACATACATATATACCATACTGTACTTTGCCACTCAATCACCCGCCCCTTCAGTGTACGATGACACTTTCTTTTTCCTTTTCCTTTTCCTTTTTCTTTTTCTTTTTCTTTTTCTTTTTCTTTTCTTTTCTTTCCCCCCTAACCGACCGATGAATCGGCTTGGCCGCTGGGAGACATACATATGCAAAGTGACGTGACGCCGCCAACGTTGACGCCAATTCTTGACTGACGTCGTTGATGCACTACATGTACCTTACTTCCACCTCAGGCTTACATGTACCTTACTAAAGTTACCTCCTACATACATGATACATGTACCTAGGAGGTACTAAGAGGTAGTAATTGCATGTATAGGTAGGTATATATACAAACTTCATGGTAATTGATGCACAGGTACCAGAGAATCACAATCGCCTTTTTTCTTTCTTTTTTTTCTTTTTTGTTTTTCTTTTTGGAACTTCACCTATAAGGTTAGGTAGACTTCATGTAGGAGAGATATCTTATCTTTGTCGATTCGGTCCTTTTTTTTTGTTTCGTGTTCTGGAATGGCTAGTCTAAGTTTTAGGAGGGTATCTACTAGTAGAGTAGAGACCATGGATGGATGGATACCTATGCAGGTACAGTTAGTAGGTAGGTATGTAGGAGGTGGCATGTCAATGGAGAGGCACAGGTTTGAGAGAGACTCTCCTCAAGAGAACAATGTGTTTCAGAAAGACGTCCATCTATTGCCCTGTTGGTCACAGTGAATGAGACAATTCGGCCAATCAAAGTGCGAGAAAGAAAGTGTGGAGGCGGGTTCATATGTATCTGAGGTGGTGGGGACTAGCAACAATGGCTTCGAGAAGGGGGAAAGTTTAGTTGAGGGAAGAGTTGAAGACACTGGACAGCTTTATTGGACTCGGAAAAGGATCTCGCTTCGACCAGATGCAAATGCTGCTTCTCTCAGACGATGAGGTCTTTTCGCAGCAAGTAGCGTTGGGAGCAAAAAGGAAAAAAAAAGATGTATGTAGGTCTGTCTGTCCTGTCCTGTCCGGGTGATAATTCGATAATTCGATTTTTTCTTCTTGGTTCCCAGAGAGTCCATTTTATTGTGACTGTGATTTGCGATACCCAAACACCAGCATTTCTAGTGTAGTCTCGAGTAACGATGAAGTTCTTGCAAGCGTCGCTCTTCGTCACACAGGCGATTGCATTCAGCTTGGATACCAGAAGTCCTGCCCTCATCAGCCGGCAAGCTGCTGCAGATATTGCAAGCAGCATTGCAGCCATCCAGGCTGCGACACAGTCACTCAACACCGCAGTCTCGTTTGGCGACCTGCTGGCGCTCACATCTGCAAACACGGCCGTCATCAACGCCATCAAGGCCGCTACATCGGAAGCCAATGGTTTTTCCACACCACTCAAGTTCCATGATGCTACCACTCTCTCCACTCCGATGCAAGACCTCGGCAAGGCCTTTGATAGCACCATCACCAAACTCATTAGCAAGTCCAGCTCCATGGCCGATGCCCGTCAGACAATTCTTTCTGGTCTCGAGTCCCAACAGGCTGCGTCTACGGCATTCTCCACGGCGGTTTTACGCAAAGTCCCAGATAATCTCCAGGGCACTACGATGAGCCTTGCGCAGCCCATCGCCGACAGCCTGGCCCGTGGAATCGCCGAGTACTCCAAACGCTCCATTGGCGGCAGGTTGGAGATTCGGAAAGCTACTCCCATTGGAGCCATCGTGACTCAAATTGCAGACGGGTGAGAAATGCTTCCTTGACCATGTCGCACACTGGAGACACGTCAGCTAATGTTTGGCTCTGCAGGCAAATTCAGGCGCCGAAAGGTGGCGTCCAGCCAACGGTGTCGACCAGCGTCATAACGGCCAGCGTGAAGCCGGCCAGCGTCATAACGGCCAGCGTGAAGCCGGTCAGCGTGAAGCCGATCAGCGTGAATCCGGTCAGCGTGAAGCCGGTCAGCGTAATGCCAGCCAGCGTCATGCCCGCCAGCGTCATGCCCGCCAGCGTGAAGCCGGTCAGCGTGAAGCCGGTCAGCGTGAAGCCGATCAGCGCGAAGCCGGCCAGCGTCAGTATGATATCAGCCAGCGTAAAGCCAGCCAGCGTGAAGCCAGCCAGCGCAATGCCAGCCAGCATCATCACGACCGCCAGCATCATAACCGCCAGCGTGCTGCCAGTCAGCGTCAGTATAAAATCAGCCAGCGCGGTAAAAGCCAGCGCCATCAGCAGCGCCATCTCAGGCAGCAGCAACAACAACAACAACAACAACAACCACCGAGCCGCCTTTGTGCTGCCAACGCTATCAACCGTGACGGGTATCCCATCGTACAGCTTTCCCGGATGCACACCGACCGCATCTACTACGCCCGCAAGGTAGAATAGAAACAACCCCCCGATGCCGCTGCCTTCAACTTGGGATGGATTTCTTCTTTGAGAATGGAAAGTCGACGGTGAAAGGGAATATGGGAAGGGGGGAGGGGGGATTAGATACGATTACTGCGAATACCTACTACAGTTAGGTAGGTAGGTAGGTAGGTAGGTAGGTATGCAGCACGATATAGTGACGATAACGGCTGGGATTGGGAGGTACCTAATAAGGTATATATGTATGTACATACTTACCTACATGTACTTTACCAAGGTTGATGAACATGTGAGAAATCATTGAAAAAGAAAAGAAAAAAAAAGGGGGGGAAAACAAAAAGAAATAGAATAAATAGAAAATTCACGACCTCCACTTCCTTGCATCTGAAATTATAACAAGATGTGATAGACGACAGCGCGGCTGTTTCCGCTGGACTTGCTCCACTTTTGATTGGTGGGCGGGAGGAGAACGCTAGTGGAAGACTGTAAGGAGAGCCAAAAGTGGCCAAATGCCACAAATGTACCCGGTAGCATGTTTTATGTCTCTGCTACTTACATGTACCTACTACCTATATATGTAGTAGCATACAGAGCGATATACGCGTAGACAGCGCTCACAAGACCAGAGGAATCTGTCTTTCATTTCATTCAGACTTGATTATTGACTACATCAGTGTGGTCGGGCATCTGTCCCCCCCCCCTTTACACCAAGCCCAACTTGATCTTTCTCTTACCCGTGCTCTCCTCGGCCTCATCGCTGATTCGGACAGTAACCTTCTGAAAGAGCTCAAATTTGCTGCCCGCTTTCTTCCCATCGTTGATCTCCAAGGAGTAGTCTTCCGCATCAAACACACTCTCCGCCTCCTTCTCCCCTTCACCGCCCAGGTCCTTGAGACGGACCAGTCCTTCGATGCCAAAACGGGGCACAAACACCACAAACCCGTTGCTGAAGATTCGCATGATGAACCCATCCTCTTCGATGACGCGACCTTTGAGTGCCTGACCCACATAGTATTCTACACTGGCACGTCCCGCCATCTGAGCATTGCGATGTCGAACGTTGATGTTCTTGCATACACCTTCCAGCTTGTGTCTGGACTGGAGAGAAGCATCGATCGGCTCATACTCAATGGCTGCTGCAAGCTGTCGGTGTGCCTCGAGATCTGCATAACGTCGGATGGGACTGGTGAAATGCGTGTAGATCTCGGATGCAAGACCATAGTGCCGGAACTCGGGGTATGCTTGTGTGCCGGAACAAAAGTATTCCGCAGACATCATACAGCGCGTTGCGAGGATGCGGACGAGAGTGTTGAAGAACGGCTCTTGGGGATCCACGCATTCGTCCAAGCTGTCGGCAAGTGCTTTCGATGAGTCGTGTCGCAGCTCCATGCCTTTCTTAGTCTTGAGCTGGTTGCCGAGTTCTTCGAAATTCGCCTTTGGGGGTGCAGGGTGACGACGGAGGAGGGCAGTCTGTGGAAAGGCCTCGTAGTTCTTGCCCGCAACGGAGATGTTAGCGAGCAGCATGAACTCTTCCACGAGCTGATTCGTATCGAGGAGTTGCTTGGTTTTTACATCCACGGGATCCGACGTTTCGCTCTCTGTCTCGACTCGCACTTCGGGCGACGCAAGATTCAGCGCACCAGCGGCCATTCGTTTCGCTCGGAGTTTCTTGGATAGATACATGAGGTGTCGCATCCCCTTGGTGAGATCGTCTTGCTGCGATTGGTCGTCGATGCGGAGCTGAGCGCGTTCGTAGCTAAAGGCCTCTCGCGATGCAATGACGCTCTTCGTGAATGTCGCACTCACGATG
This sequence comes from Sphaerulina populicola P02.02b, assembly GCA_000291705.1. Taxonomy (NCBI): domain Eukaryota; kingdom Fungi; phylum Ascomycota; class Dothideomycetes; order Mycosphaerellales; family Mycosphaerellaceae; genus Sphaerulina; species Sphaerulina populicola. The sequence goes on from JH792493.1 coordinate 279,614, forward strand.
TCGGCGTTCTGGTCGAGCTCCCACAGTACACTAAAGGCGTACCTCTCCACATATGGTTTGAGCGAACAGAGATCGGTGCCCAGCAGCATCGGCAGCATGTCAATGCGCTTATCTACCAAGTAGACCGTAGTACCACGAAGAGATGCTTCCTTGTCCATTGCGTTGTTGGGCTTGACAAAGTGCGAGACGTCTGCAATGTGCACGCCAACCTCGAAGTTGCCGTTCGGCAGCTTCTTGGCATGCAATGCATCATCGATGTCTACACATCCAGGAGGATCGATCGAGCATATGAGCTCACCACGGAGATCTTTTCTACCTCTCCAACCCGGATCGTTGACGTCTGCGGGTACCTTCCAGTCATGGCCTTCAGCTGGTAAACAGTCAAGCACGGTTTTGGGGAACGGTCGATATTGGACGTCCCACTCCAGCAGCAGAGCCTCAGTCTCGGCACCCTTTGTCTCCAGCTCGCCCAGACTACGGACGAAGTGGCCAACAGGGTACCGTGACTCACGATCCCAAGAATCAATCGTGACCAGAACACGCTTGCCGAGCAGGTCGCCAGCCTGTCTTGTGCGCACTCGAATCTTTGGTATGCGCTTGTCCATGGGTATAAGAAACACTGTTTGCTGTGCTCGACTCTGCTTCGCACCAGTTTTGACCGAGTCCTTGTCGATGTGTCCAACGTATTGACGCCAGTTGCGCTTGATAATGCCAACTACCTTGGCGGTCGGCTGAGGTTTGCCCTCTGCAGCCTTGCCATGGGCACGCTTGACTTCGTCGCGCAATGCCTTACGTTCCTGTGCCGATACTACACCTTCAGCGGATTCGTCCTCGTTCTCGGCATTGTCATTCTTGTTGATGTCTTCCTCTACAATGACCTTGCTCGAAGGCGCTTTCCATTGATCTTTGGGAAGTACCTCAAGAACCACAATATCGCCCGATACTGCCCGGTTGCTGTTCTCTCGACCTTGGATGATGAGGGGTCGATCGAACGATGGCACGTGCACGGTACCTTCGAGGTAATTGTACGGTGACACACTGAAGGTCCCCTGGTGCATGGTGCCGTTCTTCACGCCAGTAAGCATGGCTGAAACAGAAACGTAATCCGGGTAGAGGAGCTGTGTTTTCGCATCGCGTGCAGCTCGCTGATCACGACTAGAAGCGACCATGTCAAGAAGACGATCTGAGTCGGCCAAACTCGACACATAGTCATGCAAGTTAGCAGCAGCAATACCATCTAGCTTCGCCTTGCTTAGATTATCCTTGTCATCAGACAACATGACAATGACTGGACAACGGATGCTCTGACGAGCGGCCACAGCTTTTTGCAAATGTTCAGAGTACCACTTGCACGCCTTTCGAATGCCGCGGTCGTTACGGTCGTTGATGGTCTCGCCCGCGTCTCGAGCGACGTGCGTCTCTAAGCGGAAGTCGTTGAAGAACACATAGAACCTCTTGCCATCATTCTTTGTGAGGGCAATCAGTCTGTGATAGAGTGGTAGAGATCTGTTCTTGACTTCTTCGAGGACCGTCTGCAGCACGATCACATCCTGGACCGTATTCTCGGCCTCGAAAAAGTCCATGGCACTGAGAAAGGCATTGGTGTCAGGCACTAGGTAATGTCCTTCCGAGTACACTTTCGTCGCAGCGGGTGTAGCTGATAGGACGAACGGCTCCCTTTTGTCGTGGAAGCCTGCTGGGGCGATGTCGATGCATTCGGTGCACAAACTCGAAGAGCATGGTATATCTTGGCGCAGGTAGAGTTCGCGTACCACTTTCTGCACCTTGCCTGACTTGAGCGTCCTCAGATACGTTTTGCTGCTCAACGTCGTGCTGGATGAGCCCGTCAACGCGTATGATCTCTTCAGCGAAGTCATCGCGGGCCGATGTGCGCTAGGCGCTGTTGATGTTGATGACGGGTGTGATGTTTGTTGCTGGTGTTGGAGAATCTTCGCGGAGTGGTGATCGGTGGTCGGGATCTCGGCCTGAACCCTAACTCTATTGGACCCTGCGTTTCGCCACTGTGGCAGTGCGCAGCCTCGGTGCTTGAGTCGTGACGTGGTTACCTATCCATCCGCCCTCTCTTAACTTGAACATCATCAACGACAACGACAACAACAACATCTCAACTCCGACGTTGAACAACCCACGATGCCGCCAGGCATAAACCTCTGGCATAGTCTGGTCGCCAGACATGCCAAGAACCTCAAAACAGCCTTGTCGAAAGGCCTCAAAGCCCTTGACGCTCAGATCGGAGGCCAACGCGCAGCTCAACTCGAACCCATCCTCGTACGAAACACTCCCAAGCAGCCGCTGCACCCTCTCGCACGCATTCGCCAGGGCCAGTCCCGCCAATACTCGACTGCTCGCCGCTGGCTGAATCAGACCTTGCGAGAGTTCTCGTCTGCCGGCAGCAGGTCTGGCGTGCGCTACGACCGATCGTCTTTTCCCAAGTCGAGAACCGGCTCCTACGTGCAGTCATCATCTGGAAGAGCGCCGTTCGCTTCGACTCTCCGCCCTAACCTCACTGGAGGTGCTCTCGGCAGGACAGCAGGGGGATACACGCATGGCGGAGCTGGAGGCGCTCGTTACTTCAGTCATGGCCCCGCAATGCAATCACAAGTTGTGCACAACGTATCGCAGGCGATGCGTGCGTTCCTTACGCAAGGCCAGAAGGCCCAGTATGATGGTGTGAATGGAAATGGTAACAAGCGCTTCAAGGCGGTGTCAACTCTTCGCGAAGACACTGGTCGCAAGCTGCACTCTGTGCCAGCTGCAACTCCGGGCTCGTGGATCGACTTCCAGATCAATCCCTCCATCACGGCGCTCACACCATTGAGCTCTGTTCTTGGCTACACTATGTCTGAGTTGCCTGAGACGAACAACCTCAACACCGAGGGCCTTCTCGATGTACTATCCGCTGACTTTTCACGCGTGCTCAAGGACCTCGCCGCGGTGCTCAATGACCTCAGGCGGTTGTCAGCACTAGGGGACTTGCCAATCACATACCAGAAGGATCATCTACGTATTCACTTCCCAGGCTGCGACGCGGAGACTGTCGAGCGGCTGTGCGATGAGCTGAATGTGCAACGCGGGACTGTTCACCAAGACCCCTCATTCGATGTATTCGCTGGAACTGAAATTGCGCTGCTATTTCCCTTTGCTCCTAGTCGCGATCCCTCATCAATGAGCGAGGAGTCCTGCGGCGCTGATCTCTACGATTACCCGCTGAAGGCTGACCGACATGTCATTGGCATTGACGACATGTTATCTGGCAGTGCAGCATATTCAACGCAATCTGACACCGGCTTCGAGGATATTGCCGGGGAAGAGCTGTCTACTCCTTGGCTCTCATCATCAGAGTACCAATCCGTCCATTCTGGCAGTCTCGGCTCGAATAAGCACGATCCCCTGGAATATCAAGGGTTCGAAGGCATATACCGGTTCATCGAAGAGCTGGATTCTGTCCGTCGGTGAATTAACATGATACTGCTGATAATCAGAGGAGTTTAGCAAGGTGTTTTCGGGATTGGATTTGGGCTACGAATGAGGCATCAGAATGATATCCCACCTGCTCGTAGCAGCGTGCACGACACGATGTTACGAGATCCATCTTTGGCGATGGATGAATGTTTCCTTTGTTGCGAGGAGGAGAAACTGCAATAGTCAACTCAATGAAAACACTCGTTCCCCCATCTTGACTTCTCCACGTACGATATCATGCAACGCACTCCACACTTATCACGCTGCCAGGACATTCTCCAGATGGATGTTCTAGTCCCCCCCCGAAGCGCAATCGAGGTATACTTATGCACCTATCCGCAACTCGAACGAATCGGTACTTTTTTTTTCACAAAAGAACCCTTGGGTCAATCAATCAGGCTCCCGTTAAGCCACTGCAGGCAAGGCAGACAGACGAGAGTCAGGCTTCTATGGATTCATGCAGGTAGCCGCTGCATGCCCCCCGACCGAGCGAGCGAGCGAGCAGTACCTCCTAGTACCTATGTATGTATGTATGTAGGTAGGTAGGTAGGTAGGTAGGTAGGAGGAATGTATATGCCACGTCAGACACCACCACCACCACCTACCTACATTGAACTACACCTTCTCACGGACAGAAGACTGGATTGCGTTTCAAGGGTCATCGTTGCTCAGTGTCAGTCTCGGCGAAGGGTCACCACATCTACATGTACGTATAATAGCCAGCACACCAGGGTTGTGCACCTGGTTTTGTTTTTGTTGTTGTTGAAGTATATTCCGACCTCACCTCTTGCCACTTGGAGTTTTCTTTTTCTTTTTTTTTGTACCTTACTTAAAAGACTTGGCAAAGTCTGGGGACGTTTTGGAACCAACCCAGAATGAGGGAAAGAAAGAACGTGACTGGAGCCGAAAACCTCAACATTCCCATGTCCAATGTAGACATGTCCAGATGTTCAATCCTCACCTTGGACGGCGTGGCTCGTGGAACAGGACAAGAAGAAGGGGAGGGCGAAGGGAGCGAGAAGGATTAATGGGGCTGCTCAAGCAGAAAGAGACAAGTGCCATGCAGGGTTCGAGATTTAAGGAAGTGTTCCAGCCTCATCGCATAATTGAGATTGTGAGAATGGCTGCTACCATCCATGAGTGGGGGGGTTCATCATGGCTATCACCTAGGACCAGATTGTTTTGCGAAAATCTTTTGCCACGGCTCCAGTGGCGTTCGTTGCCTTTGAAGGCTCGGAAGAGGTTGTGTTACCAAGTCGAGCTTGATCTACAGTCCTATGGCGGTGACGGCGACGACAACGATGATACCTTCAATAGTGTTTTACGGCGCGCAGACCGAGCGTTGCATGCACTCTGATGGTACTTACGGAGTCGATACCGGTATTGCTGGAAAGGGAGGCCGAATCCATGGCGCTGGTAAGAAGTCAGAGGCCTACCTCCTACTGGGCGTCCGCCATGAGAGTCGAGAGGATCGTGCTGGTTTGCCTAGGAGGTAGCTGGATGGCTGGGCGTGCTCGCGAGCCCTCGTGTTCTATCTACCTCTTATGATGGTGCCCAAGGTCGGCTACTCTCTCTGGGAGTCCGTGGTCGAGACTACTTCCGGGGTTTGGCCCGCAGAACATGACTCACAACGACCTCGCTTGCTGAAGCAACTGCTGCTTTGTGACTCGCGCGACTGAGCTCCGATATGTGCTCGCGTCGTACCTCCTATTTGGCATCACACACTACTACCTCCTAGCCAGTTACCAAAAACTACCTAGGGACCAACCAGTGGCTGACGTGCGTTTGTGAGGCAACACTGTCAACTCGTCGGAAAGATGTCCGAAAGCATATTTGACGATTTAGGCGGGTTTGCGCGATGCTCCACCTATCAGCTGGCCATGCGGTCTTATGAAGCGGCTTGTGACCGCGGATGGGAGGCAAGAATAGCTTCGAGGCCCAGCGAAGTTCCGGACATTTATTCTCGAAGGAACATTGGTCCGCTAGCTTCGACACGGGCACTGGTCGTCCGTGTTCATGATGTCAAGATCTGGCCACCTTTTACCTTTTACACCCATTGAGCATGGACGTAGGAGGTAGAACCATGCTGACTTGGTGCAGGAGGTCGGACTCGGCTATCTCGGCATGCCTCATATCACGCATGACATTGGATCCCGTGGCTCTCCTGCGAAGACTGCTGTACCCAGCCAGGAATGTACCGATACTACCTCCATGTACGAGCCCGTTTGCAGGACTGGCTCATGTTCACAACTCCAGCCTTTCGGTAGGTGGCTGGTGATGCGGTTTCGCACCACGGTCAAGAGAAACGACCAGCGCGAGAAGACCATGGTGGTTGATGGTCGTCGCACTGGCGAGGCTGTTGCTCAGACGGCGGTGAGGGTACGACGGGGTTGATTCGATACCATCTACGGTCACGATGCAGGATACATTACACCTGCGAGCATGTCCTGGTTGCATGTGATCCATTCTTGTCCAGCCCAGCCGAACGTTCAACGCTGCTGGGCTGGTCCATTTGAAGCTCAGAAAAATGGCGCTACCTCCCTCCTAACTGTGGAGTAATAGACCGCTCGATAGCGTGCTTGATTGGACTGCATAGCATATCTTGGCTTCGACCAGGGTCGATGCGGTCGTCCAATCGAATCAACGCAGCAGGTTTATGTTGATTGGCATTTTGATTGACAATATTTTGCCACCTTTGTTTGGGAGGCGTCATCTCTGATCTCTCAGCCTCGCGTACATGTATTTGCTACATGTACCTCGTAGGAGGTAGGCTACAGAGGAGGTACCTATTTGAGACATTGGGTAGGCACATGGGATGGGGGTTCGCGCAAACACAGGTCATTCGACGTTGGTGTTCGGGTGCGGTCTGGAAGCCGAGGCGCAGTCCTTCTTATCATCATCATCATCATCATCATCATCTGATCAAGGTTCTTCTTAGGCGTTCGCGTACCGTCGCGTACCGTCATGTACGTATGCAATTTCCCGTTTGCTCGTTCGACATGGACGTAGAGGTTGGACGTCTTGCTGGAGCCGCACTGCGGGCCGCAAGGCAGCAGGCAGAAGGCAGAAGGCAGAAGGCAGAAGGCAGAAGGCAGGCGGAGTGAAAGGAACCAGTGGATTCAGCTGACGAAGCTGCACGGCAGATCTTCACAGTGATTACTAAGGTATGTAGCTATGTACATACCTACCTCCTACTGGGCTTGTACTGCTACAGTTGTCGTAGCCAACGACCAAGAAGGCGCCTGGCATCAATCGGATTCGGTGGGGTGGTTGCGCGCAGGAGACCTGGTGCTGGTGCTGGTATTGGTGCTGGTGTTGGTGCTGGAGCTGCTACCTACTAGGAGGTACACACAGTACATGTACTGTATGAGTGTATGTAGTAGGTACATGTTACTTACCTACATACCAGACCAGGTATGTAGGTACCTACCTAGTCCCTTACCCGAGGAGATGCGGCCATGTGCTCAGCATGCGCACATCGGCTTCAGGTTCCATCCAGCAGTGGGAAATACAGGTACATGCATGCGCAGACGGCCATTGATGATTGCTACCTCCTACCTCCTAGAGGTACCTCCTACCGCCGACAGCTCTGCGTCGTCGTTGATACCTTATGCTTTAGGCATGTTCCAGCAGGATTAAAGTTACCGGACTCTGACTTTCTATCAGCAAGCACAAGATCAGTGGCAAGATCTGCGCGCCCACCTGTTCATCTAGAATGCACAGATGGTGCGGCGCGGGACGGGTTACAAAGGACAATCTTGTATCGGCGTGTAGGAGGTAGCTTTTCGTGCCGAGGACTCATCATGGGTCGCCAGCTCTGGTGGCGTGGGATGTTTGATGTACGGGCGATCCTCCAATGTGAAGACGGCGGGTATCTGCATTTAATCGCTGCACTTCCGGGACATGTCGCCAGCCGATGTCGACTTCAGGTGGCAGATCCACCAGGGCTCGACGCATCTCTGCAAACGTGCAAGAAGGCAGGCAGGGAGTGAATGTGCCTACTGTGGCGGGCGTCAGACGGTGCATACCTGACCTACATGTAGGTATAGGCTTAAGGTGCGAAATGCATACGCGTGCGTGCGTGCGTGCGGGAAGAGCAGAGCAGAGCAGAGCAGAGACCGTGGAGGTAAGCCCCTCGTTGAGGTAGCATCGCAGCTATTGGCCCAAAATAAACCTTGCATGCTATGCTGCCTTTATATCATTCGATAGTGGGCAGAGGCGGCGGAGCTTTGTCTGCGACAGTAGGACGGCCGGCAGGACGCAGGCTGGGTATCTTTGGGTCTTCCTTGGTACAGCCACGCCAGAATCTCAGGTCAGGTCAGTTCAGGTCAGGTCAGGTCAGGCCAGGCCAGGTCAGGTCCGCGTGTCGCGGTGTGAGAGCTGCACTAGGCCAATACACGATGCCGCAGAAGGGCTTGGTGCTGCACGATCGCCACCGTTGCGTAGATGGGGAGGATGGGTAGAATCGGTAGATCGCAGATGGGGCGGCGTGAGAGGGTCGTTGCTCATCCATATGTAGGCAGTAGTATAAGCCACAGATGCTCTCCGCCTGCGACGCTCGGCCATTCCATTCGCTGTCGCAATTGCGTGCATTACCTTCCCGTCGTGCGCTTCCGCCAGTCATCAGTAGTGTCGTCGAAGGAAGCGTTCCGTTTGCACGCAGCAGGCTTCTTCCATCTCCAACAACAATCTAACCTCCCTACCTGACCTTGCCTACGTACGTACCTACATACCTATGCTCCGAACGAGAGCACACGCCACTCGGTGATCTCTCCACGCCTCAGCACTACCCAAAGCAGCGGCATCAGCAATATCTCCAGCGCCGTCGGGTACCCGTAACAGCAACGGCAGCAGCAGCAGCAGCAGCAGCAGTAACATCAGCAGCAGCACGAGAAAGACGATTGTTATTGCTACCTGACTGACTGGGGAGCTCCTCGCGCAGAAACGCTGTGCCATCGCTACCAACGCCGTGGTGAGCAACTGGACGCGACGAATCACGACGGGCCCAGCAACACTCGGCGCAGCATCTACTCTGTTGGAAACAGACCGCCTTCGTCTTTGGGCGCATTGCGGTTTACAAGTGAGTCCCAATTTCCTTCGTCCTGCCGACCCTCTTTCTCGCCGCTGCCAGCACACCGGGTACCATCACGCAACGCTTTCGACCTCCCGCACCCGGGTAGTTGGCTTCTCGGCCCACCGAGCAAGCTCAGCGCAACATCCCTTGCGCGCCGCCTCCCGGTGTCTGGCTCGAACGTGTAACCCCAGCGCGGGTGCGGGCGACCCTGGGGGATCGCGCTGGACCACCAGATGCCTCAGCAGTGCCGCAGCTAGAGTGATGGAGAGATGCCCTTCTCCGAGCAGCTTGAGGGTCGACGAGTGATCCATCAGGTTCCCAGTGACTGCAGCGAAACGAGCGATACCACCAGCGCACGAGCGAGCGAACCGGACCCCGGTGTCCTCCATATACCGACATTTTTCTCATACTAGCTAGGTACTGTACCAGTGTACAGCCTACAGTACAGGTACCTACCACCTAGGGCACCCATGGATCGGTCTCGGCGGCGTCTGAGCGTGGTCCGAAGGATTCAGCTGAGCGGACCGTTGCTGACTGTGCCTAGGAACCACGTAGCGAGTGGTCGACTGCACTGCCAACCGCAGTCGTACACAGTATTATTATTGTGCCGTGGTGGAGGTAGTGGGGGTGCTTCTGTCTGCGTCATCTCGCCCCGGGCGCTCGCCTGTTTGTGCTCGCGACCCTAGAACTAGTCCTACCTCTAGTGTTGGCGCTAAGACGCCGCTCTGCAGAGCGTGTGCCACGCTCTCTCGGCGCATCAACCATCGGCCCTCACTTGCGGCCTGCCTACAGCTCGCCCTTGCTTCGCCAGCTGCACATCCAGTCCAACAAACAACGCTCCTGCGTCCCAGCCTGCGTGCACGCCGGAACAGGGTTCTCCAGCTCGACCGCAAGCTTATCTGCGCTCTGCTAAACTTTGGGATCGTGCAGCGCAGCCGCTCCGTCCCTGGTCACGGGCTGTTCGATTCTCCACTTCATCACCCAGCGCGCGCGCGCCAGACAGAGAGCGTGAGAAAAAGCGAGAGAGAGAGCGAGCGAGCGAGAGAGCGGCCGAGAGAGAGACAGAGAAAGCGAGCGAGCTCAGCGTACCCACCCAGCGACACCCTCGTCCTATCCATGCGCATATCGCAGCGCGCAACCCTCCGAATATCTCCAGCGCCTCACCGCCACCGGCGCGCGCAGGCTCAGCTCAGAGACCGCACCGCCTGATACAGCGTTGGCTGTGCGACGAACCCGAATCGACTCGACGTGCTCGATGCCAGGCAGCGGGATGTAATGCTGGCTGTGTCGCATCGGAGCTTCGAAGCATCATCTACTTCACAAGCCGGTCTGGCCATGGAAGACACGGGCACAATCAATCCAGCAGCTTTGAATGCGCCTGGTAAGCAAACAAACCCTCGCCTGCCCCGTGGTGCGACGCGTCTCCGTCGTCGTGCTCTCGTCGACTACACAACATCGGCGCGGATCGGCTGAATGTGTCTCCTAGCCATTTCGCAATTGCTGACCCACGCTGCTCTCCTCTAGCCAATACCATCTCCCCCAACCTCCTCTCGACGTCCAGCCCGCGCGGTCAGAAGCGCAGTCGCACGCCAGATTCGTACGCAACGCCCGGTGTCAAGACGGAAGGCGGTATGTCAAGCCAGGATACACCACTCACACTGCGCATGCGCATGTGGGCTACACAAATGAGAAGCCACGCTGACATGTACTGCTGCTTGCAGATGACGCCAAGACCAACAAGATACGCAAACTGAAGGCAGAGCAAAGTCCAGCGCCATCCAACATGACGAGAGCCGTTCCCCACCATCCGGTGCAAACACCACATATGAGAACAACATCATTATCACACGCATCTCCCGCCCAGGCTTCACCCACACGATCCACTCCAGGTTCAACAACAAAACCTCCTGTGATCAAGGCGCTGCCTACGGTCAGAGACCATACCACAGATCAGCTTGGAGCGCAAGGCGACGAATACATCCCACGCGAGATCGACGACTCGGGAGAGACCAAAGTTTCCCAAGATGGGTATCCCCTCGGGGAACGCAAGTATCGATGTCGGACGTTCAACGTCCCCAATCGTGGTGACAAGCTTTTCATGCTCGCCACAGAATGTGCGCGTGTACTGGGTTACCGCGACTCATATCTACTGTTCAACAAGAACAGGTCGTTATACAAAATCATCGCGAATCAAGCCGAAAAGGACAATCTGATTCACCAAGAGATCCTGCCATACTCCTATAGGTCCCGGCAAATCGCCATCGTCACAGCTCGATCGATGTTTAGGCAGTTTGGGAGCCGTTTGATCGAAGGTGGCAGACGCGTTCGCGATGACTACTGGGAAGCAAAGGCTAGAAAACAAGGCTTCACTGAGGACGACCCGGCAGGAGAAAAGCGCCCAGGAGCTGCGAGGGCCCGTGAGTTGGCTGCCGCAGAGGCTGCAGCAAACCACGCCAATGCGTTGAACTCTCTGCCACAGCATGGCGAGATCATCTATAATAACGCCGGGCTGGATGGTGGGCCACCAGGTCTCGGGCAGGTGTCGCTTGCTCCATTGCCCATGATTCACCTACCTAGTGAGGACCTCCGACCCAGTGCGACAGGTGGCATTGTCCGGCCACGACAGGAAGTCACTGGTCCAGCTTACATGGACGCTACCAGATCAAGTGCACCTGCCGAGATCATGACGCAAGCTGTAGGAGCAGCCGACTTCAACAAGCAATTGGCTGCGCAGCGCGATCATCGTCGTCAGTACTTGCAAAATTATTGGGAGCGTCCTCATGAGCAGCAGACGACAGAATCGCAGACTGAACAAGCAGGTTCCAGCACCGTTGCGCCACAGAATTTGCAAAGTCCGCAAAATGTGTCTCAACAACAACAACAACAACAACAACAACAACGACAGGAAGCGCCACAAGCATACTCTGCCTACCAGAACCCGCAGAATGCTATGCCCTCGCCCGTCCAAACGATGCACCGAGGGGCTCCCGGGCCAGTGCATCACGGATCACCGTCGATGGCCGTGGGTTCGCAGCATCGTCAGACTCCCTCGTATTCTGGATATCCTCCCGCCCAAATGTGGCCACCACCCCAGCCGCAACCATCACCACTTGGTCAGTCACACATGTCTGGGTATGGTCAGTCACAGCCGCCACAACAACAGCAGCAACAGCAACAGCCACAACATCACTCCCAGATGCCCCCACCACAAATGCCGGGCCAAGGGATGAGCTACGCTCAGCAGCTCGGTCAGATGAACTCGGCCGCGTATAGTGGCATGAACAGGAGCATGTATCAGCCCAACCCAAGTCAGTACATGGGCGGACAGGCTCAGTCTGGCGCAGGACCCCAGCCAGGCATGCAAGGATGGTCCGGTCCTGGCAACAATATGCCTCAGAATTACGGCTACCAATGATACCCATGAGACGAATGGCCAGATGTGACGCAGACACCAGAGACTGGGCTCGGTCATACCCATAGATCCATACCCTTACATTTCTTGTGCATGCTTGGATTGTTCGAGGCTTTTACAGCATCTTTACCCCTGGACCCCAACGTTTCGCGCCTTCCATTTGAGCTGTCTGGCCACCGCGACAATCACATCATCAATAACAACATCGATATCACCGGCTGCACTGTCCTGCGATAGGTACACACGGACGGCCTGGGCATTGACATCATCTATTCTCATGGTCGGCTCTCTGCTGTTGCATGCATTCAAGGACATGGGGGTTTTTGCATTGGCCTCGTGTTGTCCAGGAGGCTTCCGTAGTTGTAATCGCTTGCATCAATATGGCATAGCGGATTGATTTTGATTCGAAAGTGGTGACGATACCCAGATTGCTTCATGTTGTTCTTTCTTTTTGGCGCTTTGGCATGAACCCTCGACTCAGTGCTGCGTTTCCGGTCGCATGGGTTGTCAGTATGGAGGGACGAATGCGAGGCAAGTCGGCATGTTCAGGCAGGGCAATGGTAGTGATAGAGCAGGTGAAATTTTCCGTGGTGCAAGTTCGTGTACTTCTTTCTCGTCTTCTGCCCCTTTTTCATCTTCATCTTCATCTTCTTTTTCTTGTTCTTCTCCCATGACCGACATCCTGTGATGACTTAATCACTGCCCCGGCGGTGAGCAGAAGAAAGTGGGCACGTGACGCGGTCAAACTTCGCGTGTCGCGTCACTCGGCTTCGTCACCTCTGCTCCCGCCCGTCTGCTTTCGTACATGTGGCACTGTGCTTGTAGACAATCGTTACATGGACATGCAGGTATAGCACAAGGACGACTTGCAGCTGACCACCCGCATGCAATTGCAGTATACCCTACGAGACCTCACGCCAATTATGAGTAGCAGAAGGTCGAATTCCAGGAGTGTGCCGGATATTTCCCCAGAAACACGGACACGATGAGTAGCGGTGCCAACCCATGGTCGGTGGGTCAAAAGGTGGAATTGAACGACGGACGACTGGGCACTGTGCGCTTTGTCGGGACAACAGCATTTGCAGAAGGACAGTGGGTAGGCGTGGTGCTCGATGAGCCATCGGGGAAGAATGATGGGTCGGTCCAGGGGAAGCGGTATTTCGACTGCACAGCACCGTATGGCATCTTCTGTCGTCCCAATGGGGTCAACTGTATCATTGAGGAGCCCAAGACGAATCCGTCTGCAAGGCCAGCGGCCAACGGAGCGCTGAGCAGAGGGGGAGGACGGCCCAGCAGTGTCCACGCAGCGGTGACGGGCGCGCGACGGCAGACGCTGACGACGCAGACTGGGCCCGGCAAGCGATCCAGTGCTATCGAAGGCAGTCCTACGCCTGCGCCCCGACTCGCCGGTGGCTTGAGATCGCCCATCAAGTCTCCCACCAAACAGCTCGGCACGAATGGCACCTCGAGGCCCACCAGTTCTTCAACCTCGCGGACTGGAACACCTCCCGTCGCGGGTAGAAGACTTGCCACGGGAAGCGTAGTGACTCCAGCGACAGCCAAATCACGCCCAAGCCTTGCTCCAGCTACCAGTACAACTGCCCCTGGACGAAGGACATCAGCTCTGCCTGGCACGTCCAGCGCGGCAGTCCGAAACACGCGGCCTCCGGCTACAGCTACTAAATCTGCTCGTCCCTCAATCGGAAAGTCTGGAGCTGCTTCTCGAACATCTGTGCCGGGTCGACCGGCCATCAAGCCCGCAACGCGAGAACGACTGAGCGCCACGACAGAGGAGGGCACGAGCGATGATGCTAGCGAATCCGCGTTCACGCGTGGAAGTGTGGCTTCCTCGGCAGCAAGCCAACGAGGCGCAGCAGATCAGGAGTCGGAGGGAGAAGAGGAAGAGGAAGAGGAAGAAGAAGAAGAAGAAGGAGATCAGACCATGACCAACTTTGCGCCACCTCCGCCGGTACCTCCTTCGCCCACTGTGAGCACTGCTCGGTCGCGGCGGCCTTCTTCACCGACCGCTGCGTCGATTCACTCACGTGGGACCATTCGCAGTACGGCACAGGACAGGCGTCGTCTTGAAGAGCTCGAGACAACCAACAAAATGCTCGAGCGCAAGCACATGGAAGACCGCGGGCTTAAGCAGGAGCTACAGAAAACCCAGAAAGAGCGCGATGATGCAAGGAACGTAAATGAAAAGTTGACGAGCAAGGCGAAATCACAGCGGGAGGAACTGGAGAAGCTGAAGAAAATGGTGTCCGACTACGAGTCGCAGGCGAAGTCTGTGGAGGATGTGCAAGCTCAGTATGAACTCGACATCGAAATTGCTCTGGTAGATCGAGAAATGGCCGAGGAGATCGCAGAGGCGCTCAAAAAAGACTTGGGAGAGGTGCGCGAGAGGAACGAAGAAATGGAAATGGAGCTGGAAGTTCTCAAGGAGGAGAACAGTGAGCTGAGCAAAGAGATGAGCCCAGAAGACAGGAATAGTGCCGGTTGGCTGCAACTGCAGAAGAGCAATGAGCGGCTGAAGGAGGCTCTTCTCAGTCTGCGTGACATGACTCGAGACCACGAAGCGGAGCTCAAGTCACAGATTGCTACAATGGAGGAGCAGATCAGGGACATGGACATCGTGAAGGCTCAATTTGAGGAAAACCGTGAGAAGTTACTGCGTGCGGAAGCGGATGCTGAAGATCTGCGGGAGCAGCTTGAGGTGGCGCAGAACGCCGAAGAAATACTGGAGAAGCTGTCCGACGAGAATATGCTGCTCAAAGAGCAACTCAACGAGCTGAATGGTGTCATAGAAGATCTTGAGGACCTGAAAGAAGTCAACGATGAGCTCGAAATCAACCATATCGAAACAGAGAAACAGCTGCAAGAGGAAATTGACTTCAAGGACAGCTTGATCGTCGACAGAGAGCGAACTGCGAGAGAGCAACAAGCAGCTCTTGACGAAGCAGATTACAACATCAATCGCTTCCGAGCGCTTGTCAGCCAGATGCAGAGCGATTTGCAGGACCTCGAAGCGAGCAAACAGATCTCGCAGGCAGAAGCCGAGCAGTTGTCGAGCAAATCACGAGCTATGCTGGACCTGAACCAGAAGTTACAATCAAGTGCTGCCAAGACACAAATCAAGACCATCGATCTCGAATTGCGCAGACTGGACGCCGAACAGGCGAAGCAGCATCTGGAGATTGTGCAACTTTTCTTGCCGGAATCCTTCCAAGCTGAGCGCGATAGCGTGTTAGCTTTGCTTCGGTTCAAGCGAATTGGCTTCAAATCGACCCTCGTTCAGAACTTCCTCAAAGAGCGGATCGCATCCTTTGGCACGCGCGGTCAGGACGAGGAAGTCTTCGCTGCATGCGATGCTCTTGATAAACTCACGCTCATTGCTGGCATTGCGGATCGCTTAGATCGGTCCCTTAGTCACTGCAGTTTGGACGCCTTCTCGAACTACGGTGGCGCCTATCACGAATTGGATGTCGTGGAGCGCACCCTGGAGAGTTACATTGATGCTTTGCGACGTGATGAGCTCAAAGAGAGCGAGATGACCGTGCGTCTTGGGCGCTCTATCGAGGTTATGAACCACCTGTCAAGTCTCCACTTGCACAATGGTCTGGCTGATCATGCCGATGATCTGATTACACGGACCAAACTACTGCAGAGTCACCTGGATAGCACGACATCTGCGCTGATTGTGACCAAGAATCTCGTCGAGAGTGGCTTGCCGAAAACATCGGAAGATATGGAGTACGAAGATGAGAGTGTCACTGATGCTGCTCTCATTGTCAACAGAATCAAGACTATCACAGAATCCGCCAGGAATGCCAAGGTGCTTGCTGGTAGGACCCTTCGCGCATTAGAAGAGCTAGAAAAGAGCTCTCTGACACCCGAAGAGTCTTTCCTTGAGAATTTCGAGAGTGTGGAGCAGGTGGCAGCCCAAATCACAGCTTATGCCTGTCACAGTGGAGCTGCCCTTCAGAAAATACTCGCAGAGGAAGGCCGTGCAGAGCCCGTCTCGCCATCGGAAGTGTCGGCAGTTTTGTCCAGAAGCGCAACAAGTATCTTCTCGCTTCCTTCCGCGGAAGCTGGACCATACGCGACCTTGAATACTCGGCTCCGCGACCTGAGTAATCTGCTATCGGATCTCTCCAGCATTCCGACAGACTACGACAACGCTGTTGAGTTTGACCGTGCTCCGGCCCCATGGGTGGCACGCGCACAAGAGCTCAAGCATATGAAGGAAGCAAATGTGGACATTGAAGCCGAGCTTGCTCGTGCCCAGGTCGCTATCAATGAGCGTGATGGCCTGGTCAAGCAGAAAGAGGCTGAACTCAATGAACAAACTGTCAGAATCGAAATGCTCGAAGCCCGCATGAAGGATGCAAGTAAGCGATCGGCAAAGATTGCGGAGCTCGAGAAGGAAGTTCGTGACTCCAAGGCTGCTGAGGCGAAAGCGAAGGGCGAACTTGCCCGTGCCCAACAGAATGCTACCGAGGACATTGAAAGAGTACGAGAAGAAATGGCCCGACTTGCTGAGGAGCGGAGCAAGCACGGAATGGGTAACAAGGCGATCGACGGCGATGCTATCGGCTCAAATGCCGCCGCGACAATGCAGCGTCAGCGCTTCAAGATTGCCAGCCTTGAAGGTGCCGTTCGCCATCTCAAGCAAGAAAACCACAAACTCCATCTACCGCCCCCGGACACGTCGCGCAGACTGTCAAACGACAGCTGGCTGGACTCATCAGCGTCTGTTTTCACATCCAGAAAGCAGCAGCATTCCAGCAGCAGCACTACTAGTCTCAATCTCGACCGGGGCCTCCAGACTCTCTTGGAACTCTCCACCCAGTCCACTAGTATTGACCTGACAAAGATTCCCGAAAACAAACTGGCTTGGAGACCTGCTAAGCAGACTCCTCGATGGCAGATTGAGGTTCGCAAGGGACATTGGGCAGAATTCGACCATTGGCGTGAGAATTTGATCCGAGAAGATCGGGAGAACAGGAAAGGAGGGAACCGCCTTGGTTATGGGGCACTTCTGAATGGTGTGCAAGTATATGTATGAGAAAGTGGGAAGTCCTCTCTCTCTCTCTCTGTGTGTGTGTGTGTGTGTGTGTGTGTTTGTGTGTGTACGGGATCGTGCAAACTTTACGTTCCGCGATATACCCCCCCACCCCCCCCACCCCCTTTTCAAATAAATACAATGTGCATGTCCGTCTACACATACATACCTGTATCAGATTTCTGCTGCGACTCAGTCCTTGTTTGTTCAGTCAGACCTGGTTAATGAACAATATAGACGTGCGGAGAAGAGAGACTGCTGGATCCTAGTATAGGCATAGCATAGCTGAGTGAGGGTCAAGAAATAAATTCCGAAAAAGACTGGCAGCGACGGCGGGTGGTGTTTCAAACGGGGTGATCTACTATACCGGGAGCTCGAGGTGCTCTGCTCCACTCTGGATAGGTAGTCTGGTTATTGGATAAAATTCAGCATGTTTTGCTGGATGGTGAACTGGCACTAGGCTGACATACTCATGCCAGACACTGTCTATCTAATATGCTGTCCCAGAAAGGAGGTCATGCCCCACTCACTCGTCTGCAATACTCATCTCGTCGGCTTCATTGGCCGAGTCTCCATCGGGCTCAAATTCCTCATCCTCACTACTGCCCTCTTCAGCACAACCACTCCAGCGTTGGACCGAGCCCGCCCGCATGGCAGTAACATCGTCAGCCTCGTCCACAGGTCGTAGCTCCTTCTGTCGTTCGCCTGCTCCAGGACGGACACCATCATCATGTTGCTCAGACGTGCTGGAAGATGTATCGGACGCGATCAATATACGGCGCTTGGCTCGCGTCTTTAGAGAACCCGCATAGCTTCTTGGCCGATGCGGGCCACCACCGTCCTCACTGCTTGCTGACCCTGTTCGTACGGCTTTCTTCGTGGCCCGCACATTGCCCACCTGATCGTGTTGGAAGTCGATATCGTAGAAATTGTTCAAGACTAGACCAGAGTTGCGCACGTGCGGCACCGATTGAGACGACTTGGGTGGCCGAGCCGCTTTGACACCACCTAATTGGTCCTTGGGAAACGATGGGCCGTAGTCGAAGAAGAACTCTTCACCAGCTCTAATGTTCTTCTTGGCATACATGCCAATGCGGAAGACAGTGTTGACCATGCTAATCAATGGCCTGAGATTGGACTTGGAGCCATCAATGTGATTGATGAACCTAGTCTTATTCCCAAAGTAGGTGCTGTCGATTTCTTGCTGTCGATTGAGAGTGAATAAGTAGCACAACTTCTGATGCTCATACACTGCGCCCCGGCGATCAGCTTCTTCTTTGGTAATGGTCTCTCCCTTGTACTCGCCGACGAACTCATCGACGCGAATGTCTTCGCATGCGTAAAGTCCCAGGCCATGGACTCCGCTGTCTCCAACGATTGTGTGTTTCGCCACACCTCGTTGCAGGCTGGCCATGCCGCACCTGTTTTGTAGTATGCTTTCGTCATGTCGATGCACTGGGTCCAGTACGTCAGCAACGCCACAGTCGCCGCAGAGGTCCGGATCACACTCCCGGCTCTTTTGCCAACACGCGCAGCGGTCGTCTTCCCAGCATACTGACTTTCCCTTTGGGCGTTTGCCGCTGTGACATAGACAGCCTTGCCATTTACGTTTACAGCCGGGACCACATCCACAAGACTTCTCACAGGCTACTCTCGCATCAAAGCATGAGCATCGGGCATCCGAGCAAGAGGTACCTGGATGGTGGCATGGGTAAAAAGGATCACGTTCGTCTGCCTTCCACCTAAGAGTCGCGAAAGGGCCCTTATCCCAGTATTCAAGATTGCGCCGTTTCTCTTGCCCCGCTGGCTCGCTTTCCACTGTCTCTGGGAATGGCACTCGTACTCGCCAGTTGACAGTTTGTGGTAGGATGATATCCGTCTCGACGATCTGGTTATCCGCGGGACCGTGATCGGTGGTGTGATCCGTGATCTCGCCATGATACGGACAGTTGAAGCGCATGCAGACTCGACAAGTTAGCTGGCTCTCAGTCTGGACATCTGCTGCCTCTGCGACAAGTTGCTTTGTGTAGGCACTTCTCCGAACCATATGCCAGAAGGAGAACTTTGCAATTCTCTGAAAATGGTCGCATAAAACTGCTGCCCTTCCGACGTTCTCTGGGGTTGGCGTAGGTAGCTTCTCGAGAACCCGTCCCCAGCGTGCTCCATCCCTTATAAAGTCCTCGGATAAAAAGGGCTTTCGATCGCGGAGAGCGTTGCGAGCATCTGCGTTAGTCCCAACATCGGGTTTCTCCTCGAGCAAAAAGTATAAGACATCCGACCATGTGCAGCCGATCTTCTCGATCAAGTCCTCCACGTAGGGTGCAAAGCTCTCAGCCTGTCCAAGACGTAACAGCTTCCTCTCTCGGTCGTCAATGTCCACATAGTACTCCTTCTCCAAGTCGAACGCTTTGCTAAGATCGAAATCGTCCCCAAAGTACGGGCAATGCTGAAGACTGGTGACGTTATTTGCGAGTAGGCTGTTGCTGATACTGACGTAGTGGGAGTATGCACGTACTTCTGGAGTATTGTTACTCGTGTTGTATGTTGTGTATGGTGCGAAGTATGATTTCCTTTCTGTCTTGGAAGTCGAAGGATGAATTTCGATACTCAACCTTGCGCAACCTGCAGGTACGCCTTTATTGGCTACGGGATGCAGAGGTATTGGAGTCATCAGGCCAAAAACGGAGGTGGCTTGTCCAGGTCTTCGAACATTGGCTCGGAGTCGGCTTGTCACACGAGCGCGTTGCAGTTCAATCCTCGTCCAGTACTCGTTGTCTTCGCGCATTTCCTCGACGTACTGGCCAACGGATCTCTCGATCGCGTGCAAGGCTGTCGCTGGTGCCAATGCTGGCTGCAGGCCCGCCCCCGAGGCCAGTTGTGGCGATGTGGCGATGTGGCATGGTTCCTCGTGGACTGGTCCTATTAATGGTTCGCGACTGGTACGCTGTTTTAAGACAGCCACGGCGCGGTCGTCTGCCGTTGGATCTGGCGAGCTAGCAGTGGACCGCTTTGCTTCCTGCAAGAGGGGATCCCAGTCATTGTGCTGCGCCTGGGTCCCATACTCGTCAAGACTCCCGGCCGGCGACGATGCATGCCATTGACTAGGTTCTTCTCCGAATACTCTGCGTGACACGGAGCTGGGTAATGACTTCGGTGAGTGTGCCACGCGTGCTCCTTTGCGTAGTATTCTAAGGCCGTGTTGATCATTCTCGGCGACTGTACTGGGATGTGATATCACTTCCGATTCGGCAGAGGGCCTAGCACTGTCGGAACCTGGTTGCGCTTTATTCGTGAGCAACTTAGAGGTTCCTGCATCGTCGATTGGTGACAAAGGCGGGCTTTCTGGTATCGTCGAGCGGCGCTCGCGGACTTTGCTTGATCTCGTAGAAGTTCTACCAACGAAGGATTTCTGACCGTGACCTCCTGATTCTTTAGGTGTGCAACCGTACAAACGTTTCGAGTCCAATGTGATCGCCCCACCCCGAGACGACGGGCTCCCGGGCGTACCGGAAGCTGTGGCCTGACGTGGGATGCCGTGAGGGTGTTGAACAGAGGGCACTATCACTGGTGAGCTAGTAGCTGCTGATACAATGTCTCCCAGCGAGCCATTGGTACCGAGATTCGCGGAGCTTCGTAAGCTATCGAGTGTGGGCAGCCCGCTTGGGCGATCTTTTGGTGTTTTGGACGATGCAGCTACTGGAGAGGGCTGGTTGTGGACCTCGTGGTCTTTGCAGGAAACTTTTGACCGTGGCGTTCCGTTGGAAGATAGAGAGACGTTGGACTGAGCACCAGGCCCATTCAGTCTTCTCTTCTTCGCTGGTCGCTGATTAATGTCATCTTCCTCGGTCAGGTCAATCACATCGAACTTTCTTATATTCGTATTTGTCGAAAGCTGAGCTGCTTGACCGCCTGTGGCTTTGCTAGCAGAAAGTTCAGAGACGAATTTCTGCATCGTCGGATTGAATGGGGGAGGGCCATGAGATCGCTGCTGATCAAACCTGTGGCTTCGGCTTTGAACATGCCCCTGAGCCGATGTCGAGGAGCTGGCTCGCAACGCTCCTTCGTGAGAAGATGGCGCGTTAGGCAATGGCTGATGTTGTAAGTCTTTCCTGTCCGGGGACGATGTATGTGCAGAGCGAGCCTTGCCTGCGCTCTTGCCTGGTAGGAGACGATCACGTTCCGCCCTTGGTGTCGAGGAACCGCTGGGCGGTTGCCGCTGTACCGGGAGCTGCGAAGGCTTTGCTGAGTTCACGGGCCCTTGTTCGCGACGACGGGTACTGACTGAAGCTGAAATACCATTGCGCCCAGGTGAGTTTTCATGTTCACGAGACCTGCTGCCGCCAGTGGTTGGTTTGTGAGGAGGATATCTCATGTTTCCTTTGGCGTTCGTTGGCACTGGGGGGTTATGCTGTGTCGATTTCTGCACTGGTTGCTTGGGAGGCAGGTCTCTCGTCGGCTCGGCATCGTCACTGCAGAGATCTATAACCACTGCCATGTCGTCGCCTTGACGAAGGGTGGTCAGGTGTCTTGCGCCACTCGAAGTCGGGCGCGAAACCGCATTCTTCTTCACGCCCCGACTCGTTTCCTCGCTTGGATACTGTTTTCTCCTGTGGCGCGGAGCAACGTTGACTGTGTGCTTCGGCTTCGCATGTGTGCATTCAGTGGCTGGTTGTGGCATTAGCTCTGTTGCAGTGGACGAGATTGTGCAAATAATCGTGACTTGGCGGCCATGCCTGGACTGGAGACGGGGCTAGCATTGTCTTGCTTACCGCATGTTCCGGAAGCTTCACAATGTTCCAGATGATTCTCGTCGCCTCAGTCGCTGCTGCGGGCCATCATGAGTGGAGGAAAGTCGGATGTGAGTAGACCATACCGTCGTGGTGGCGGCGGCGGTGGTGGTGGTGGTGGTGGTGGTGGTGGTGGTGGTACCTAGTGGTGATGGTGGTGGTGGGTGTGGTGGGTGTGTTGGTCGAAAAGTACCTTACCTAGGTAGGTATGTAGGTAGAGAAATCAGGCGCCGAGAGAAAGTGGAAGTGAGGTGCAGGCGTCAAATCAAGTCGCGTTGGAGCTAAGAGTGGCAAGTGCTGTCGCGCGCCGATTTAAGGTTTCATATCGTTTGCTTGGCATATAACTCGTACCTATGCTCGTATCACCGTCAATAATCAAATTTTCTCCATTTCTCCTTTAGTATAATTGATTGAATAATTCACCTACAGATGCATTCGAGACGCCTCTTCTTTTGTCGGGCTAGTCGAGGTATGCGTTCGCAACGATTTCTAGTTCAAATTCTGATGCATACATGTACTATATACAAAGGCAGCCTTATACCATCCGTGCTGTTGGAATGGTGAGAAATGAGCGGGTAAAAATCAGTCAGATTCCTAGTTCAATGCGTAGATTGATATCGTCAATGAATCTATGGTTTGGGTGACTTCGGCAAGGACAGTGAGCACCGCGCTAACATGCAATCGAGCCTAGCCAGCTGCAAGTCTATCCTCGAGCCCCCTTTCCAAAATGGTATCCCCTCCGTTCACCAAGCCGAGTCCAGGAAACATGGACACTCACTCATCATCGCCGCTCCACTCGTACGCGAGCTTCGCGCCCTTCGATATATGTACCCAGCGTTCGCGTTGAGGCGACCAGTTCCACTTCCCTCGCCACGGAGTATGTCTGGGGCTCGTCCACTTCACTTTCTGCCTCGTCCGAATCCCATTCGGTAATGCCTTCACTGTTGCCACCATGTCCCAGCGGATCACGTTCGCCTGTCTCCCACGCCAGACGGACCTGCGTAGGCATTACACCTAATCTCTTGCCAAGCATGCCCGTTACAGAATAAATGCTGAGTGACTTTGGTACCTTGACTTCCCATTGGTGGTAGGCATCAAACACAAACGTGACGTCGATGAGTCTTGCTGCTAGACTGCGGGGATCGACAGCATCCCTACTCAAGGAGTCTGCCAGATATCAGTACGCGCTCCCTGATGCTCTGTGAGCCGCATGCGGAGTGTCAACAAGGTAACAGGAGAACGTCTTACCTGGTATCGCTGGTTCGCCATACTCTTCGCACAATTCGCTCCATCTCGGATGCTTGTCCAGGATCTCATGTCGTCTATCCGGAACCGCCGCTGCCAGCTCTGCGGTAATCTCATGGAGATAGTATTTATCGGCATTGAGCCTCTCCTTCTCAGTGATCTTACTGTAGTTCAGCATGTCTAGTTGAGGCAAGCGTGCGATTGTGAGCATGTAAGCATCCTCTGCCATCAGCTTCTTGCCTGTAGCTGACTTCAGATTGTTGTATATCGGATTACCGGTCATACGAAGCTGGGTCATTGCCGGAAAGGCTACATGGAGAGCATCGATCACATCCCAAGATTCGATGCTGTTGTGGGCTAAATCAAGACTTGTGCTCGAGCTGCTCACGACTGTGCCTCGCTCTCCTACACCTACGATATGGCATTTCTCCACGTTGAGCTTCTGTAGCTCGTGGCAGTGGGATAGATGTTGTAGATCGGCCAAGGTCGAATAGCTGTTACTCGACAGGTCAAGTGCAGTGACGTGGGCAGGCAATGCTTCAACACCCAGAGAACTCGTCGTGCGAGCCTCGTCGTCGGCAATCCGGAGTGTTTTGATACCTGGGAAGTGGCGGGTGACCATCAAGCCCAACGTCTGGTTGTCGTGCTGAAGCAGAGTATGGGAGAGGCTGAGCGAAGATAGTCGTAGCAGAGTGATAGGATCATTGTCCGGGCGGATGGTGAAGCGATTGCCATCGAGGATGAGGTGGATCAACTTCGGAAGCAGGGTGACCAGGCCAAGGATCTCGTTGAAGGTCTCGAAGAGATTTCCCCCAATATCCAATTCAGTGATGTCTTGACAAGCGTCTCGAATGGCATCGTCCTCGCCATTCGTGACATGACGGATCCGCATGTGGTCCAAGATCAACACATGAATACCCTGCAGTGCCGCTTGTCGTCTGGCAAATTTCTCGAAGCCAACTTCCTCGGCTTGCTTGGAAGAGAAGTAGACTTTCTCCTTGATTTTGACAGCATCATCAGACATGTATTTCGCACGTAGGGCTTGATAGAAAGTCCTTGGTTCGTCCCATGGCTGCTTGGGCCTCAGAAACGAGGCGACGGTGGACGACTTGCTTCTGCCTGAGGTGAGCTCAAGAATGCTGTTGTCTGCGAGTGATGGTGACTGGATATAACGAGTGCGGCCGACTTACACTCAAAATACTTGACGCCCTCGAACGTGCCGTTGTGCTTCCCTCGAGCTGGGTCATCCCATTCGACTCCAAGCCACTCACCGGACTTCCCCTGAACAGAGCCGATAAAGCGCACTGTGCAGAGATGACCCTTGAGACTCAGGCGCTGGCTGGTGTAGAAAGCCATAATCGACATGTTCTGGTCAATGTTGCGTGGCTTAATGTACATGTAGGCTTCAGCAATGGAAGCGCGAGAAGAAGCGAAGCGACTGTCCGTCTGTCACATGCCATTGCCAAGACCCACTTGTATCCACGGCCACGGCCTGGTGTCCGTTGGTTGACCGTTGACGCATACCTCCTAGCAACGAACAATGACACTTTACCTTCGGTTTTCACCAACTTTGGGACATCTTGAGCTTGTCACTCTCACTGTCGCTGGAACGCACTCTCATCACCGCCTTCACGTTGACAACAGCACCGCGACGTGACCATGGAGAACGTCCAAGGTAAGCCGCAACTCGACGAAAGTACCAAGGCACTTGCACCTCGCTTCTGACACAGTCATGCCAGTGTGGGCATCGTACCTCTACGAGCAACACGCGCACAACCTTCCCGACGGCATTCGAGACCAGCTGGGTGGACTCGCCTCCAACCCGTCCTACTTATCCTATGCGCAAACCGCCTACTCGTACTTCGCGCTGGCCTCCTCATACGCCAATCTCATCCTCAGCACCGCCATGGGCAGTATCTCCTCGAAACCAGACCTCGCAACCATCGCGCTTCTGCTGGTGATCATTTTCATCAGCCTGAAGATTCTGAACATGGTCGTCGGCACGGTGCTCTTCTGGTTCCGCATGGCGAGAAAGGTGGCTTTCTGGGGCAGTTTGGTGGCGTTGGGACTGTGGATGTATACGAGAGGACCAGTGGGAGTGGCAGAAGATCTTGGACATTGGTATGGTGTGTGGAAGGGGGAGTATGCGCACTGGAGTGAACAGGAGCAAGTGGCGAGAACCATGAGGGAGCAGGGAATTCCGGCTGGTGCTGGCAGGGCACATCCGAATCGACGACGATGGTATTGATGGCGCAGGCTGCATGGAGTGGATACTCGGATAAGGCATATTGGACGTCAACCGGCGCATGGATTGTGTTACAGCTTGTGAGATTAGCGAAGGCGTTCTGGCGAAGACTGAACGCTTGGATGGCGGCAGAGCCCACATGCGCGAGGCTGCTCCTTGGCTTCGTTCATCACGATAGGGATTGAAGACGACAACGAGAGGGCATTGCAGCTGGCGCTTTTTGTGTAGGCGCGGGAACAGCGAGAGCGGTTGGACTGGTCACTTGTACCGGCATTGCAGCATGAAATGCACGCCTGTATTCGCGTCACTATCGAATTGCTCCCATCCTCCACGCTGCCGCCAACATCATCTTCTCCCAAGCAAGACTCACGACAAAGATTCCTCCGACAGGTGACTGGGAAAGATGTATGCAGCCCTTGCGTGAACTTCAGCCTCCTACACACCCTTAGGAGAATGTGGTGACGATCATTTGTCACGAAATCAATCCTCCGAATCCATGGTCAAAGTCATTCATGCCCAACGCGTAAGCCACTCCTCCATTGTGAAAAAGCCACCACCGGAGGCTACATTAAAAGAATGTCGTAGTCCCCATCTATACCTCCCGAAGCGGCAGTTGAAGGCCGCCGATCCAGCCAATAATATCTTTGGCGTACTATGGATGGTGTGGGTACTCGATCCTCCATGCCCCTACTACCTCCTACCCAGGCACTCGAGACATCCTAACGATATCCTTAGTAGCCCAGTCTATTCAATGTACGTACAAGTCCGGAATTGCCTGTGGAGTCACACCCAGTGCAGACCTCTTGTTCAGCGATGGATTCAGCAAGGCACATTCTCAAGATGGCCACCCTCTTGCTGGGACCGGTCTACTCCTGTGACCCGGTAATGCTGAGACGGGTCGAAGATTGCCACCAAGATGGATCTCTCTGAATCCACCATCAGCTACGCCTCGTGTAAGATGTGGAAGCTGGACGAGCGAAGCAAGGCCGAGAGCCCAACACGACGACGATATATAAGGAGAGAGGGAACGAGCCATATACTAGGAGCAGAATCAGCAGAAAACACACTGTTTGTCCATCAATATGCTCAACTCGAACATTGCCTGCCTCTTGCTGGCAGCTTCACGCATCGCTCACGCCCAGTACTCCCGTACGACCACTTTCACCTTCCAGGGCAACACCCTTCCCACAGGACTCGCTCGCTCTGGTTACACGATCAACGATAACGACGGAGCCACCAAATACGACCATGAGTTCGAACCCTCCATGGCATATGTCCAAGATGGCTTCCTGAACCTTCTCGTTCCGGGGGGCCAGAAGGACGATTCCACGATCTGGTCTGCGGAAGTGGTGACGGACTTTACCGTCTCTGCAGCCCGAGTTGATACATGGGCCATCTTGACCGAGACTGCCGGAGTATGCAATGGTAAACAAAACAAAGACCTACTACTCTTCCCGGTGCCCCAAAAGGTGCTCACGCTAATCGATTGCGCTTCAGGCATGTTCTTATACGATGGCGACACTTCCATTTCCGGCGGCATCCAGGAGAGCGATATCGAATGGTTGAGCGATCCCAACTCGCTCGCTTTCACCGTCCCAGGAATCTCTCGCGCGTTGCAATACACCAACCAGAATGTCACTGTGGAGGGCGGCCCTTCGACCAGCGGTCCAGGCGAGGTGCCTTCGGATGCGACATCTGCTGTGCATAAGTACAGTATTGATTGGAGAAATGGCTTCACTTCGTTCTTTGTGGACGATGTGGCACAATATTCTTTCAGTGCAAATGTTCCTGTGACGAAGAAGGCGACTTGGGTGTGGAATAATTGGTCGTGAGTACTTGACTGCAAAACTACCCCGTATGCGAAGGTGCTGACTATTGTTTTC
>JH792493.1:307410-318163 GCA_000291705.1 Sphaerulina populicola P02.02b
ATGTAGGAATGGAGATCCTCAATGGAGTGTTGGTCCACCTGCGAGCGATGCCGTGTTCAAGATTCAGAAGATCGTGATGGCTTATAACCCTGGCTCGGCGTAGACATGCTGCGCGAGCCTTTTGTGTTGGGAATGTTTTTTGGGACTGCTTGTTATTCGGCATATACTCTCATTTAGTGAAAGATGGACGGGGGCGCAGCACCGTTGTCATATACATGTACTAGTCTACCTAGGTACCTTAGTCTAGTACTCATCACCGATGTTCCAAGTCTTGTTCTTGGCGGTTGACGGATATACTCTTAGCCGTGCTTTGGTGCCGATACAGCTCCCGCCCAACTCCGCCCGGTTGACGTAGAACAGGTGAGGCGTTCCTCCTAGGCACTTATAGAAGAGCTACTACATGTAGGTGGGCTGTTTCATCATTCTACCTCAGGTCAACAATCTTCCCGATAGAGGACATATTCGACCACAGAAGACATCATGGAAGGTCCTGGATATCTCGCTGTCGCCATCCAACTCGGCAAGGACACCGACGAGACAGCTTTTCACGAGTGGTACAACACCGAGCATGGGCCATTGCGTCTTCGGCTGCCTTTCATCGAGACAGGAGACCGCTATACAGCTGCAGATGGTCAGAGACCAGAGTGGTCTGCCGTGTACGACGTATCCGACCTGACGTGGATCAACAAGCGAATCTACAGCCGACTCCGAGAGGAGCGATCCAAACGGGAGAAGGCTGTGATGAGCACGTTTGAATCGTTGGACCGCAAAATCTACAGTCTCGTTTCCACTCGCGGGGATTCCAAGGGCCCAGCTGCGGCTACTGTCGCCTTTGCAGCCAGACTGAACGAATCTGACGTGGACGAATTTGACAAATGGTACGAAGAGGAGCACATCGACATGGTCTCCAAAGCCCCCGGATGGATCCGTACGAGACGGTTCAAGATGCTTGTGGGTGGTATCAGTGGAATGCCACCTGCGGGTCAAGTTGAGCTTCTCGCAGTTCATGACTTCAAGCAGCCTCCCGATCTGACCGGACCCGAGTTCAAGGCTGCTACCGCTACTCCATGGCGAGCCCAAATTATTCCCAAGCTCCACTGGAAGGAGCTTCGAGTTTGGAGTCACCACTTGACATTTGATGCTCTGGAAGAGCCGCCATCTACCGTCATCACTACTGACGGCGCAGAGCTGAAATACCAAATCGAAGGCAATCCCTCCGACCCGGTGATTGTGTGCGTCAACTCCATCATGACCAATCTGCACATCTGGGACGACGTCGCACAGTCATTGCTGACCGGTCTCAACGGCAAAACCTATCGCGTGCTCCGATACAACTCTCGCGGATATTCCCAACAAGCGGAAAAATCCAACGACACCACCTTCGACCTCCTCGCAGACGATCTAGAATATCTCCTCCAGCGTCTCCACATCGACAAAGTCCACGCCGTCATTGGCGTCAGCATGGGAGGTGTCACATCCATCAACTTCGCCATCCGCCACCCGGACATGGTCGAGAAATTCGTCGCGTGCGACTGCAACGTCGCGTCGAGTCCCGCCAACAGCCAAGCATGGGCCGAGCGCGTCTCACTCGCAAAATCCAAAGGAATGTCCGCACTCGCCCACGTGACGGTCTCGAGATGGTTTACGCCCGCAAACGGCGACTCTGCAAACGCGCAAAAAGTGCTCCCTATGGCTGCCAACTCGCATCTCGAAGGCTTTCGCCTCAATTCTCTCGCGTTGAGTCATTACAATCTGAAGCCCAAGTTGCAAGAGATGAAGACTCCGGGCTTGTTGATTGCGGGAGACGGCGATGGGAAGATTCCAGAGGCGATGCAGACGTTTGGGATTCCGAATACTACTTTTAAGGAAATCCCCCAGGCGGGACATTTGCCGTTTTTGGAGAATCTTGACGCTTTTATGGAGGCTCTTGCGGGGTTTTTGTAAGTGAAGGGAGAATGGGAGGGAGCCCTGCTTGCTCCAGTTATGATTTACGAGAGAGAGAGAGAGAGAGAGAGAGAGAGCACTACTATATAGGAGGTACATGTACATAGTTAGTACCCTCAGGCAGAAACGACCGTCATCTCGTGATTAGTAAGACTTTTCGGAACGGAGAAAGTTCCAGCCTAGCGCGCCAAGTTTCCTGATGATCGTACCAATCAGAGTCTGCGAATCCGAGGTGAATATGTGGTACAGTACAGCCTTTACTCCTCCTATTTCTTCTCAAGACCGACGACTACCACTCGGTCTCTACATACATCGCTATAGCGAAAGCTAGGTATTCATATTGAAAGAATTGAAGTAATGGATATCTCATAAAACCACCGGAAGAATTTTCTGAGACATGCCCCCCTACTTTCTTCTTACACACTAGGAGGTACCTCCTATATGTACACTTTTCTTCTCTCAGGTCACACACACTTTTTTACACGAGCGTGCGTCCGAGCGTGGGACTCGTGGAGCAGCTTCCCCTGTCGAAAACATTGGCCTCTTACTACATGTAGACTGATGTATATGTACTGTAGTTAGAAGCGGTTCTAGATTTTCCCTTTGTGCTAGGATGGTGGTAGTAAGCATTTTTTCTTGGTGAGAGTCTTGGTATTTTATCCATGCTGTATCGAACTTCACTATATGTACATGGATTGGATGGATGTATGTAGATATGTATTGTACAGGTTGTAGGAGGTAGGATATTGCCTACGGGTAACCCGAACCGCTGGAAATGTACGGCGGCTTGGCAAAGGTAGAGTCGAATCTTGTGTTTGGGAATAGAAACGGTTGGACGGGGGGGGGTTTTCTATTCACTTGTTTTTTTGCTTTTGCTGGATATTCACAGTACTCTCTGCCCGGTCCTCGGTGTTTTGTTGGGGGGGTAGAAACAGTACTGCTGAATTAGGTAGAAGGGGGAAGGGGAAGGGGAAGGGGAAGAGAGTTATAGACTGTACCTAGACTAAAACCCACGTACCTTAGTACAGCACTATTGTCTACTCTCGCTGTCCTGTCCCATCCCGCCATCTTCACTTGGACTTGGCCGAAACATTCCCTGGCCGCCAACCTTATTCGGAGCTCTATCGCGTGCGGCGACGTCAGAGCTTCTTCTAGGATGGAGCAGGGTACATGCCCGTACATATCTCCTACTAGCCGCCTAGGTACCTAGGTACCTACCTACATGTACCTGGCCGCCTTTCCTTCTATTCACTACCTCTACCTCCCACCGGACCGCACACGTGGAACAACCCAAGTGCTGGGAGTTTCTTCGAGAGCATTCGTTCCTCTTCCATCCATCGATACAGCCATTCCATTCCATTCCATTGCATCTCACTCGCTTGATGAATAGACTGCCCCAGCATGACGATTCCTGGGGACGAGAGGCCGGAGCCGACGTATGTGCAACCGTCGTACAATATGAGCCACCCAGGCCAGAACACGCAAGGGAGAAGTACAAGTAGCCTGGACACCTCGTTACCTTCTTATAATGTCAATCATACCGCACCCCGACCTACGCGTAATACCAGCTCCGACGAAGGGACCATGATTGGGGATAGCGATGCGCACAGCAATCCACGTCGTGGGGACAGGGAGGAGGACGAGGAGGACGAGGAGGGACACCGATCAGACCATTTGGCACCACCGGGCAGGCCGCGCAGCACCAGTCGTTTGACTGTGGAAACCCAGTACGAGCCCGGCAATCCGCTGCGAAGCTATGCATCGCCGTCGCAGACACGCGAGCAGGCGAACCGATTGGACGACGACCTGACCCTGCTGAAGATTGAGAGACAAGTCTCGCGCCAGGCCGAGGAGGATGGCTTGTCCCGGTCCAAGAGTCATGGTGGAGACACGGGTCGTAGCAAATCGCGAACACGCGCTTCACATGTGGATGAGTTCGACGAAGCTACCAATCCTGTGCACGAGAAAGCCCAAGTATATAAGCCTGTGGAGAATCCCACGACCAGTTTTGGCAGATTCCTCAAGGGCGTGCATCAGTCGAACTTCCTCGTCCGCTGGTTCACATACATCTTGCCAGTCGTCCTGATTCTTTTGATCCCCTTGCTGCTCGGAGCGCTGCTCTTCAAACGGGCTACCGTGGGCGGCGTGGAACTGGTCTGGTTCATGATCTGGCTGGAGATTGTGTGGCTGACCCTCTGGGCGGGCAGAGTGCTGGCCAAATGTCTGCCATGGCCGATAGGCATCTTGTCGAGCTTCTTTACCAACAACAGCAAGAAGTGGAGAGACATGGGAAAGCAGCTGGAGCTGCCTGCAACCTTGTTCTTCTGGTGGCTGGCCATTGAGGTCAGTTTCCTGCCCACGATGAAGAATCACCAACGGGACCATCCATACGGTCATACCGCGGACTGGATGAACACCACCAACAAAGTCCTGGTCTCCTTCCTTGTCGGAGCGGTTCTGAACTTTGTCGAGAAGATTCTCATTCAGCTGATCGCCATCAGCTTCCACCTCCGAACGTACGCGGACCGCATCGACATTAACAAATTTCAGATTGGGTCGCTCACAAAGCTCTACACCTTTTCGAAGCAGAAAATTGCCATGGATGATGCCGAATTCGAGCAGCACGACAATGGCGGTCCTAGCGGCACCCGCACTCCCGGTCAAGCTTTCAACGAAGCGAAGCAGGCCGCGAAAGAGGGCTTCCGACAGTTTGGCGACGTCGCAGGAAAGGTTGCCGGCGATTTTACTGGAAAAGCTGTCACCAAGAGCACGCATCCTACTCAGGTGGTCCTCACCCTGCTGGGCTCCACTTCCGGTGCCCAAGTGCTCGCGCGTCGCTTATATCGCACGTTCGCACGCGAAGATATTGAAACTGTCATTGCAGATGACTTGCGGCCCGCGTTTGAGAATGACGAGGAGGCTACTGCGGCCTTTACCATGTTTGACAAGGACATGAATGGCGATATCTCCATGGAGGAACTGGAGGCCGTGTGCGTCGAGATTGGTCGCGAGCGCAAAAGCATCACGGCTTCGCTCAAAGATCTGGATAGTGTCGTGAGCAAGTTGGACGACGTGTTCATGTTCATCGTCTGTGTCGTGGTCATTTTGGTCCTCATCTCCCTCATCTCGACTTCCGCTGCGGGCGTGCTGACGTCGGCTGGCAGTGCCGTGCTGGCCCTCTCGTGGCTGTTCAGCGCCACCGCGCAAGAGTTCTTGCAATCAGTCATCTTCGTCTTTGTCAAGCATCCCTTCGACGTGGGCGATCGCGTGGGCATCTATGGCAATACAGGCTCGATGCTCAAGGGCGATGACTACTTTGTCAAGGAGATCTCGCTGCTCTATACGGAATTCAAGAAGATGGAAGGCCACATTGTGCAAGCTCCGAATTCATATCTGAACACATTATTTATCCTCAACCAGCGCCGATCGGGAGGCCTCGCAGAAGCTGTAACCATCACCATCAAGTTTGGTACCACTCTGGAGCAGCTCGACGGCTTGAGGACGAAACTCCTGGAGTTTGTGACTTCGGAAAAGCGTGAATACCAAAGCAACATTCTGACCGAGCTGCGTGAGATTGTCGAAGTGCACTCGATGAACTTGAATGTCATCTTTTTCTACAAGTCGAATTGGCAGAATGAAGGTTTACGTCTCGCACGCCGCAACAAATTCATCTGCGCGATGATGGTTACCATGCAAGAACTAGTAAGTCAAATTGTGCAGCATCGCAGAGAGGAGGGAGCCCCGTCTCAAGCTAACGGACGTCACAGGGAATCGAAGGGCCGTACATGCGCTTTCCAGGAATGCGCGAGAGCTTTCCCATGTATCTGTCCAATGTTCCTCATATTGGCACGGGCGCTGGACATGGCGGTCATCCAGACAATCCTCATGGAAATCCCCCACCTGGAACCCACGACTCGGAGGGTTACCATGATGCGCCATTTGTCGCACCCATTCCGGGACAAGAAGATTCGACTGGCTCACGCATGCCCTCGTCGAATTTCCGCAGCGGCTCTATCCTGAGACACGGTGGCGGCGGTAGAGCACGAGGCGAGTCACTCTCGCACATGAGCAAGCGTGTCGACTTCAGCTTGGGCATGAAAAGTTATGCTGCAATGGGTGATTTGTCTGGGGATGTGTACGAAGACCGCAATTTTGGCAAGCCCCAAATCGACATCATCGAAGCGGCACGTGAGCGCGAGCGATCGGAAGCGCGTGCGCGTAGCTCCCAGGAAGCGGCAAGAAGAGGGGAAAGTAGCGACTCTGCTCGTTCCTCCGCTCGCGACAATTTCATATCAGGTGGTCTCTCTCGAAGAGCGACGGATGCTTCCGGTCGTCCGAGGAGCGGCATTCATCGCAATCGATTTTTTGGTCGTTCCAATGCCGATGCTGATGATGTGGAACGTGGCAGCAGCGTAGCCATGGCCGACATTCCCGAGGAGTCTCGCAACGCTACCGCATCCAATACTCCTGGAGGGCGTATCGATCCTCGATCCGGCCTGGTATCTCCAGCAGCTTGGAGACTATATAGTGACGAGAGCAATATTCGTCCTCAGCCGCCACCGCTCTCTCGCCAGGTCAGCGGCAGTGGAGATATTGGGGACATTCCACATGTGGGCGCTCCGGAAGGACATCGACTTCTTGGCGGAGGAGGCGTGGGACGAAGCCAGACTTTGCTCTAGACGCGTTTGTATTCATCTGGTTCGATTGGAGGGAGGGATGGAGGGACAAAGAGCACGATTGAGCAGCATTTTGTATAGCATCGCGACAGCATAGCGAGGAAGGCAGATTAGTGACAAGACTACATGGAAGAGACGGCGTAGATGTACGACAGTACCTGAAAGGGTGTGAAGACAGAGAGAAGGCAGTCTAGTAGAGCCGAAGTGACACCTCGACGACAGAACAACAGCAAATTTGTTTGTGCTCATATCTACTACACGTAGGCCATGCCATGCAGTGACTGTATCAGTGAGCCGCCGTGCTCTGTTCGGAGCTGCTTGCCGACCCTGCGGCTCGCGGCGCTCTCCGACCCGATCGGTGGATCTTCGGCGTCTCATCCCGCCTCCGAACAGCCAATCCCTTCCCTTCCCTTCCCTTCCCTTCCCCCTTCCGTCCCCTTCTCTTCACTTCACTTCACTTCAACTTCACTTCCATCTTCCTCCTTCTCCATTAGGACATTGAAGCTCGGCTCCTCTCCCTGAGCCGAGTCGAGTCGTTATCAACCCTAGTAAAGATTTATCCTCTCTCTATACACCTCGTACTGTCGTACAGGACAGGTGTCTGATTGTATATCTATCTATCAAACGCTACTAATAGCATCTGCCGGATATTCTCCATACTATGGCATCCACTACATTATCGTTATCGTCAAGGATGTGCACTTGTGTACGGCCCTCTAGTCTCTAGTTCTATATACATGTACATATGTACTAGGAGGTATGTATAGTCAAATCGCTCGCTCGCTCGCTCGCTCTATAGTTCGAGAACGACTAACAGTCTAGGTACATATACTACTGTATCTATCTTATACGCCGTGCCGAGATGTCTATCTCTAACAAGCGACTGCAGTGACTCTAATAGGGAGGGACGGGAGTATCGTTAGAATAAGCTTGCGATAAGCACTGCCAAGCTCATCTCTAAGACTAATCTTCTTCTTCTTCTTCTAAAAGAATCTACTAAAAGAATCTACTAATCCTTCTTTCGCTCTCGCTATATAGTACGTACAGCAGCTCTTAATTTCCTAGTAGTAGTGTGATCCTAACCAACCCGCCTACATATACATATACATATAGCAGCAGTCCAGCCTTCCTTCAGACGACGCTAATGCCCTCTTCATCACAGCTTTATGTACAGTATGTACATCCATCCTACCACGCTATAGCCGGTCCGCCTTCCTTATACAGTGCAAGCGTGTATTTTCTCTTTTTTCTTTTTATCGCTTCGCTTCGCTATATATATATGTACTATATAATACGGGGTGATTTTTTTTCCCAAAGTCGAACATATGCACACACACACACGCTAGGGAGGAGTGCAAATGATAAGCCTTTTGCAATGGACTCTAGGCGGCAAGGCTTGTTTTCGTCTCCGCCGCGCTATTCGATAAGTTTGCATTTGTAGTATGTATGTGTACTATATACATACATATATATACATGCATGCAGTTGGTCAAACAGTGTATGTAGTTATGTACTGATGAACGAACGACATTTCTTTCCTTTTTCTTTTTCGGACACTAGCAACAGCTTATCTCGGCACTGGCACAAAAAACTTTTTTTCCCAAATTCCGCCTAGCAGTTAATCTCCTCGTACGGGGACACGACTTCTTTTTGGTAACGTGTAGGTAGGCGAAACCCCCAGCGGAGAGGGGAGAAGCGGACTTTTACCACCCAATATGGCAGGTGTAATTCTTTTTTTTTTCTTTTTCCAATGAGTAAGCGCTCGTTTTTTTGCTCTCGAACTTCTTCACTTTGGGTCTGTGCAATAGACTACGGTCCCGAATAGGCAGTTCCCTCTCTACTGATCGCGATGGGCACAATGGCAAGATTTAATTTATACCGTCGTTTGGCTAGGTTATAAAAGAAGTCTGTTCCCAGCTTCTCTATCTCTTCATCATCATCTCATCACATCCAGTCCAGTCCAGTTCACTCCCCTCCGCATCGATCGATCCCTCCCCCCTCCTCCTCCCCCTCCTCCCACAGTCTGTCTGCATTCGACGACGACCGACCTTTTATCATGTTCTTCCAGACATCTCTGACTTTGGCCGCTGCGGCGGCCATGGTCTCTGCTGCACCCGCTGCGCCACCAGCACCCGCTGCGGAGGAGATGAAGCCCGCCGTTATTCTTTCCATGAAGCACGCTATGAACGTGACTTCGATCAAGAATCTCGTTGCCAAGGGACAGGCCAGACTCCACAAGATCAATGGCGGTTCTGACGTTGTTGCTCGTGACGGCGAGGGCACCGTTATCAATGACATTGTGTCTTACCTGGCTCCCATGTCAATTGGTGGCAAGACGTGGGATCTGATTGTCGATACTGGATGTACGTTTTTCTTTTTTTTTTTTTTTTTTTTTTTTTCTTTTTTTTTCTTCTTTCGCGCAGTCCAAGGAGTCCAACTCTCCTATGAAACAGCATCAAAAGTGAAAAGTGCACCGGAGCCAAAGCCAGCCACTCACATTGCATCCAAATCCCCTCCCAGCTTTCCAGCTTCCTCCCTGCAGCCAGATGTTGTCAATATACTTTGATATGTACGTACTATAGGTATATGTAGGTAAGCGCCTCGGAACAGATTCGATTGGTTCACAACACACGAGGAGGTACCTCTTACACTTCGGACAGACAGAAAAAAGAATCCTTCTTAATTATCTCGAATTAGAAAAAAGTCTTTTTTAGTTCTAATTCTGTCTAATTCTGTCTAATTCTGTCCCTCCCCACCCGGGGCGCCTAATGATACACTTTGTTTGGTGTCTGTCGTACTACATTACATGTACACGCTCACCCTAGGAGGTAGGACTATGTATGTTCCCCATTTTTTGGCTGAAAGAGAATTTAGAATAAGAAAAATTTATATATATATATAAAAAGGCGGGCTGTTTAGGCGCCCTGTCCTTGAGGGGAGGGGGGGCTGGTTAATGGTTATATCATTCCCGATGTCTCTCTCTCTCTGTCTCTCTTCTCTCTTCTCTTGTCTTGTCTTCTCTTGTCTTGTCTTGTTCATTCCAAACCAACCTATTTGCTTCTATTCGAACCAATACGAGAATTGAAAAATAGACACCATCCATCCAATCCATCCAATCCATCCGAATTCTTTCTTTCGGAAAAAAAAAAAAGAAGAAAGAAAAAAAAATGCTCTTCTCTCTGCCTACGTTGGCTCTGGCGCTCACAGTCACAGCAGCAGCAGCGGCGCCTCACTCTCAGCAAGAAGAAGAACGACGACGACGAGTCGCAAGCTCAAGCGAAATTCTGGACGGCGACTTCTACGATAGCTGGAGTCGAAAAGGCCACAATTTTCGTGCTGCTACTACCGCTCGTGCTGCAGAGCAGTGTAGATGTGATACGTCTTTGATTGAGATGCCACAAGGTATATATATATATTTTTTCTTAGAAATTATTATTATTGTTGTTATTATTCTTCTTCTTCAGAGGGTTTTCTAATGGAAAAAAATTAGCTTCCAAACCTCTCCCTCCCGTCTCTGCAGGCTTCACCCTCTACCACATCGCCATCGGACGCGGCACACAAAATTACACCTGTGACCTCTCCAACACCACCGCCGTCCCCGCCGCAGCAGGAGCTGTAGCCACTCTCATCAACGCCACCTGTCTCACCGCCACATCCCCTTCGCTCGCCTGGAGCCTCGCTGGTTGGGCCTACCAAGAAAAAAAGAAAAAGTCTACGTCCTCCCCATCAACGACTTTTTGAAAATCTCCGGCCATCACTACTTCACCGATCTCACCACCGCCTACTTCAACCTCGACACTCAAGGCCAAGGCGACGATACCTGGCAGGCCGATTACTCGCAAGGCGCCTTTCGGAAAATCTCTGCCACGGATGCTCCAAGGGATGCGAAGGAGGGCTCTGTGCCGTGGTTGAAATTGGTGTCGAAACAGACCACGACGAATGATACGACGAATGGTACGACGGCGAATGATACGACGAATGATACGGAATGTGCGTTTCAAGAAGTCTATCGTATTAATACTGTTGGAGGTGCGGCTCCTCTGACGTGTGAGGGAATGGCTAAGACGTTTGAGGTGGAGTATGCGGCTGAATATTGGTTTTATGCAAAAGGGCCGACGGCGGTGGATTATTAG
>JH792493.1:319892-332016 GCA_000291705.1 Sphaerulina populicola P02.02b
AAAAAAACAACAACGCTGAGCGCATCATCAACATCACTGATTCACTTTCCAATTTTCAAATCCTTGAGCGCTTCCTTGCCCCAGTCCGAACCCTCTTCACTCGGAGGCGAACTCGTCCCTCCCCCATTCGCTACCCGGAGCGTCCCCAGCGGCTTCGGCATCATCTCCACCGGACTATTGCAATCCTCCGCCGCCTCGTGGTTGTGGTTGTGGTCGTGGTCGTGCTCATGCTCGTGCTCGTGCTCGTCGTAATTCGTGTGTGCGTGGTGATTCGACGACGGCCATTCCGGATAGCCGCCGTCGCCCGGTTGATACGTCGCCGATGTCTGCCACTCCGCCTCACCACCACGTGCATACTCCGAATCATCATAACCACCCCCCCTCCCGTCGTATCGGCCGTGCTCGGGCAACTCGGATGCTGCCGTGTACGGTCCCACGGGCGAGTAGTCGAGCGTGGTGTTGAGATTCAGCGATTGCTGCTGATGTTCCATCGTGGGCGTCTCGTCGTTCATTCCGTCGTACGCCGTCGTCGTGTTCACGTCCGTCATCGACAACGATCGTGGCTGCGTTTGCACCGTCAAGTATCCATCCTGCTCGGCAATCGGCTTCGTCATATTAATCACGCTCTGTACGTTGCGCAGTGAGCTCCCGCCCGGATGCAGACTGGCTGCGCCGAGCGCGTTGCCACTCTGTGTACTCCCGCGACGAGCAAAGTGGTCTTCGGGCACCACCGTGCCGATGCTCCCTTCGGCATCGGGATCACGGATGCTGAATTGTGCAATGGTGCGCATCTTGCGACTCACCCAGCTGGCCAGGATCTTGCCACGTTGTTTTTCGCCCAGTCGTGATCGCGGAAAGTCGCCCATCGCCACGAATGCGACAATGTCGAGAACCAGCTGATGCTCGTTGAGCACAGTGTTGACAATGATGGGAACCAGCGATGCGA
Organism: Sphaerulina populicola P02.02b; assembly: GCA_000291705.1. NCBI lineage: Eukaryota > Fungi > Ascomycota > Dothideomycetes > Mycosphaerellales > Mycosphaerellaceae > Sphaerulina > Sphaerulina populicola. Next base: position 320,839 of record JH792493.1, read on the forward strand.
GGAAGGCTCTCGTCCTGACCTCAGCGATGAGCACTAAAAGAGAGCCAGCTTGAAAGATGGCGCTACCAACAAGTCAGCAAAGTCCACTTACACTGGTCACAGAGACGGGGACACCCTTCACACGTACCATCCTCCACGCACAATCGCACGATGGCATCTCTCCACACTGCCCTCGACATCCATCGGGAAATGTTGCAGTCCGTTGACCTCGAATGTCTCGCCAATAGCGCCCAGTACAAACAATACCTGCATCTCGACCATGTTGCCACCAGGTCCAATCGGTCTGCTCACACTGTGCAGGAAGCCCAAGTCACCAGTTCGGACGTATCGCACGCCGGGGTCACCATCCACCGTATGGCCATTGAACCGCTCCGCGTCGAAAGCGTCCTTGCTACCGTAGAAGGAATGCGCGTTCGCTTCGGATTGCACCCAGATCTCGCCATACTCACCGACCAGACATAGGCGGTTCGTCTCGGGATTCACGATGCTAATCTGAGTGCTCACAGGAACCATGCCGGAATCTTGCACCAGGAGTGCAAAGGGTTCCTGATCGGGATCCACAGGCACAATCAATCCTCTCCGCAGACTAGTCGGCTCCAGGTATAACTCAATAGGTTCGATGCACATGTAGCTCCTGCTCGCAACCATGGGGTTGAGGACGTGGCTGTAGATGGTGTTGATGGCTGTTTTGTCGAGTGCAGCGGGCGCGAAAGCTTGTCGAACCCGCGGATAGACGTCTGTCTTGGGGCGCTGCTCGGTAGCTATCATGAGGTTTTTGAGCTCCATGAGGTTCATGCCCTTCCCGGCACCATGAGCGATGGCATGCTCCAGCATTTGCGCGGTGGCATACGTATCCTTGATCTTGTACCTTGCAAGTGTTTGCATGAGAATGTTAGGATTGCCAGCAAAGTCGACAGGCGAGACCAGGTACGTAGGTGTCGCCAGAAAGATTCCCATCATGCACGTGTGGAGGAACCCGATACCCATCGTGCTCCGAACACATGCAAGCACAGGCCGTGAAGAGGTCATCTGGCATGTCTCCTTCTGCACCTTGCAGAGCGCCATGAGTGTGTTGTGCCCGAGCTGCACCGCAATACGGCGTTGGTCGGGCGTCCAGTACGTCCATATCACGGCAGGATATCCAGGTGCGATCCAAGCCGGACGTATCGTCAGACCTTGCTCTCTGCATCCATGCGACTGCTTCGGTGGCTTAGACGTGTTGTAGGATGGAGGCAGATTCACCTTCAAGATGAGTGCTGACTGCTTCAGGTGTTGCGACACGGTCTTTTGCTTGAGAACACTTTCGACATCGTTGTTAGTGAGAATGGCACGTATCCTGAAATCCGCAATCATATGCAGCAACGCCGGAGCATCCTCACTCAGTCTGTTGCTGTCAATTGGCGCCATAGGCACAGCGACGGCACCCAAACACAGACACGCATGCACCGCATACACAAAATCCTCAGAGTGCGTATACATGAGCAAGAGGTGATTGCCGGGCTGAATTTTGACCTTGTTCTTCAGGTACAGCGCCACAGCTGCGACCTTGAGATCAAACTTTTTCCAATTCACACCTTTGCCTTCTCTCCCTCTACCATCGATAGTGCAATAGGATAGCTCCTCGGACTGCCGAGAAACTCTCCATTGCATGAGATCGTGGATGTTGCTGAACTGATTGAGCGGCGTGCTCGTCCGGTCATCTATGACTACTTCTCGGTGATCGACTCCCGAATATTGCTTGTCAGAGTGCATGGCTAGCATGTCCTGTCGCGCTTGACTAGCCATGGGGGACCATATCCCGCCACCAGGATCGTCGCCGAGCGGCAGGTTTTGCACAGCACGTTCGACACCAAACTTTACATGTACACAGGGAAGATTGCCATTGTCAAACTCCTTCCTGCAGAGCATATTCCCAATGTCCCTTCGTCCATTCTTAATGACTCGCGGCAGAGTGCTTGGTGCTGTCATCATTACGCAGTAGACACGCAGATGGTGCTCCTGGTACAAAACCTCCATGACACGCTCACTGAGAGAGTCTAGGAAGGGGATATCGAGTTGTCGCGGAGGCCCACCAGTCGTCGTTGGAGCTGTACTTGCAGCTTGAGTCTCAATGAGGATGATGGGAAGATACTCTCCGTTGACATGCGCGTCAAAGGCAGAACAGTCGTAAATCTTCGGCACTGTCTTCATGATGCTGGCCACAAGATGCTGTACAAAGAAGTAGCGATGCTCGACCTCATTCGCACCGTGCTCGACCCACTCTACTCTCTGTCGTATGCGGTCCTCGTAGAGTCCTAGTACGAAAACCTTGCCCTCGATGATGCAGCCCAGCAGACCCGTCCTGAGAAACTCAGGCTCCACCAACACGGGCGTCGGGCTGCCTTCCACGAATCGATATGGTCTCGCATGGAAGATGGTCTCGGTGTGTTTGGGCAGTGCCCAGAATCCACCCGAGAGTGAGGGCGAATCAACCCATATCTCGCCTACCATATAAGGTGCACATAGCAAATTAGTCTCAGGGTCGACCACAGCAAGAGTCGCATCAGGAATGGGGTAACCAAATGCGCCAGCTCGAATAGTACCGGGCTCATTCACTCGTTTTCGTGCCTCTTCTCCCAGCGCAATAATAACAACTTCATTGGTTTTGAGACTCTCCTTGTCCAGAAGTACCTCACTGAGTTCCGTGCGGCTTGTTGTCTGCGACTTCTTCTTGCTCGCAGTACTGCCATCGAGCAGACTCGTGTAGCCATTTGCGGTTTCGGGGCTACCAGGCTCTTGATCGCTATCAATATCTTCGTCTTGTTGGATGGTCAGGGGACAGCCCATCCGCTCTTCGCCGCCCAGCCAGTCTCGTACCGAGATAATCATGCCACCATGTTCTGGCAAGGCAAGCATGGGTGCGACCAATTCTCTTGCACGCGGATTGCGCATAGGCTTCAGCCATCGATCAGCCAGAATCTCGTGAAACTCTGTATCGACGGTCAGACTGTCAATCAAACAAATCTTGACGCTCGCGAAATTGGGCTCCATGTTCTTCTTGAAATTCCGCGTCGCCATTGGATCTTGCTGATAATTGTAGGCCGCACGTTTCAGTCCTGGGTAGTCGGCCACCATGATTGTCGCGCGGTATTTCGAGATGAGATGCGCATACAGTCCAGGTGTATCAACTGTCTTGCTTTCGAACCAGACCGTCGTGTGTCCACCGTAGACGCCGAGCAGCACTCCCAGAATCAACCCACAGCTCTCTCGCGGATCGAGATACGACATGATCGTCTCGTGCTTTCCAGAACGGGGCACAACAAACGTGCCATCTGACGCCTTGAGATGGGACGAAAATGTATCAGTGTTTTGCGTGGCAGGTATTGTCGACAGGACTGCAGATAGGCAAGCCATCTGATGCATGATGGTGCGATGTGAGAGCACCACACCACGCAGATCTCCAGTAGGCGCTCTCGAGAACTCGATGTAGGCCAAGTCCGGCACTTGCAGAGGCGTATCTCCATCCTTCTTCTTCGGGTGATAGGAGCCAAACTCATTGGTCTTCCACCACTCCACGCCAGTGGGCCATTTCAATCTTTGATTTGAGATGTCTCTGGCAAAAGCTTTCAAATTGTTATCTGTCGTCAGCGCGAGATGCGCTTGCGTTGTGGTCAGTAGCAGTGACAGCTTCTGATAGTCGTTGACGTTGTTGATCGGTACCGCAACAACACCTGCGATGAAGCAGCCCAGTAATGCAATCGCGAACTCAATCACTTCCGTGTCTCGATAGACCAAGGCCACTCTGTCCCCCCGATACAGGTTGGACTTGTCTCTGATGACTTGTGCAACCTTCTCTGCCCTCGAAGCAACTTTGTCCCACGTAATCGATGCTGTTTCCTTGCCTTTCGAATCCAGCACCCAGTATGCGGGTTGCCGTGCCTGCATCTTCCCTCGATGTCTCAACACTACTCCAAGATTATCCCACTTGGACATTGGAATACTACTATTATGGGGATCATAAACGGCGAAAGGTACATCTCGTGGCTCGAGTGGCAGCTGGTGAATGTGCGCTGTTGGCAATTCGTCGCCCATCAAGGGTGGCGGTATCAGTGCTGTAGGGGAGAATGCTTCGCCCATGCTATAACGCTGTGGCCCGCCATAGCTCATCCTCTGATCATCGTTCTGCATCTGGTTGCTGTTGAAATCACTAAAGTAGCCTTGCTGCGAGTCCAACATGGTGCTCAGGCGGCTGCCAGAGTCCGGCGACCATGGCTGCTGCTGCTGCTGCTGCTGCTGCTGCTGTGCGTGGTTGTTGGAGTCGTTTGGATTGAAGGCATAATCCGAGTTGACCATGGTTCCCGAGGCCGACCCCATACTGTACCGACTTCCAGTACTCTCGGGGCGACTGCCAGGTGCGAGCCCAAGACTGCTTCCGTGGCCACCAGAAGGCTGCCGTTGCCCCGAGCGGGGAGGCATACCAAGCTGCTGTTCCTGGAATCGCTGCACCGGGCCAGACGCCATGTTATCCTGGCCGTAGGTGCTATAGTCCTGGGTATAGATAGAAGGCTGTATGCTCCCATAACTCGTCTGCCTGTTGTGCGTCGCACCATCTCCGTAGCCTGATGCCATGCTCATTGTGCGATCGCTGGACATGCCCTGCATCTGCGCGGGCGAGAGATATTGGCTGAGGATCATAGTCCGCCGCTTTTCGTAGCCCTTTTGCGTAATGTCCCCTTCTTCCAACTCATTATCGAGCTGGCGCAATTGCGCTTGCAACTGCGGATTGTGCTGCTCGGCCATGATGGATCTTCATTCCACCACTATACCACGCGATATCACGACTGCCGCAGCCGCGTTCACTCCACGTCGCGGTCGTGGTCGTAGTCGTGGTCGTTTTTCGTCCCCGCCAGTTCTGTGAAGAGCAGCGGCGGCTACACAACCATTCACTTCCCCGTCGTACAAGCGAGTCGGGTCTCTTTGGGCGGGCGGATCGGCGGCGCGGAGAGCGAGCGAGTGAGCGAGCGTGATGGAGAGATCCTCCAAGTAGTTCTAGGTGGTGTGGGAGTCTGGAGGCTCTATGCTATTATCTCTGAGTAGATCAGTAGGGGGTAGGACGTGGCAATAATAGAAGATTGGACAGATCAGACTCGCCAGAACCATGTTCATGTTGCACACTCTCGACATCTCTGTCCACCGAAAGCTTTCCAGCAAGACCCTGAGCGCCTCAGGTACCCTATCACGTCACTGATACCTCCTACTACTACATACTACTCGGCTCGGACTCTAAATGTGTCTTCTATGCCGCTATTCCGTCCCGTCACGCTCTTCACGGGATACATGTCACTCGCTGCGTGATCGGCACGGCTCAGTTCAGCTTATGGAGGCAGCGACAAGTGCGTTCTTCACGATGCAAATGCTTCTATACCGGATGCCATGGTCACTAGGTACCTAGGCCGGAGACCTCGTAGGAGGTATAAGGAGGCTATAAGCCATCAATTCCCAGGTAATCCAACTTGCCACTCCCATCCATCCAATCCCAGAAACTCGAAATCGTCTCATCGACCGTAAGCCATCTTGGGGAAATTGTCCCACTCTTGCTTGTAGCTATGAGCAGGTCTGCCGGACCACAGTGGCCCAGTGCGACGATGTCCCTCAAACTCGCATGCTTCTTCGCCGTTACCCTCCATCTTCGCAAACATGTTGTAGAAAGTTCCCCTGACACCACCAGCACCATCGAACTCAATCTCTCCAAAGCACTTCTGTCCAAAGCGCAGATCACGCCTCCAGGTATCCCGTGCGCGCCATCCGAAAGTCAACTTCTGGTTAACGTCAATGTCATCCAATCTGATCACACCCGACTTCATCGCAAGTTGAAAGCCTCCCCAGGTGACCCCGGTCTCCTGGTCGACGCACATGAAGAGACGGAGGTCGTCGCTGTGTTCTTCCAGCTGTTCTGTTATCTGAGGGCAACGGAGGGCGTATACTCCAGTGATTGTCAATTTCTCTTGCGCAATGTCGGCTCTGGTATCCATTGCGTCTGGATCGAAGAGGTAGCCCTCGTGCTTGACAGGAGGCGATGACTCGACTGCAGCTGATTCCTGCTTAGGCTGCGGTTCTTTTTTGATTCCTGGTTTTGGCTTGACCGATGTCGATGCCTTGGGCTTGGACGCAGAATCTTGAAACACATTCTCGGACGAGAATGGCACATCATCTGCTTGCTTTTTGGCAGTCTTTGGCTTCCCCGCAACTCCTCGTCCTTTCGGCACCGGTGAATCTATAGGGGTGGAAGATTTTCCCGGTTTCGAGGCTGCACTCTTGGTCGTCTTCTGCTTTTTGGTAGATGCAGCGTCGCTGTGATCAATATTTCCCGACTTCGAGGCTGCAGTTTTGGGGGTCCTCTGCTTTTTGGTGGTTGCAGCGTCGCTGTGATCAATATTTCCCGACTTCGAGGCTGCAGTTTTGGTGGTTGCAGCGTCGCCGTGATCAATATCGACGTGCACGTCTCCTACACGCACTGAAATCTTTGTCCTCTTCACACTCGAGTCGGCCTCATCCTCCCTGGCACGTTTCGCGCCTTTACCAGCATCTGGTTTGGGTTTCGTGGCCTTTCTCACAGCAGCGACATATTCCTTCTTCATCTGGGCTTCCATGGAAGCCAGATGAGGCGGCTGGGACTTCAGTTTGCCCTGTTGAAGTGCTTGCTGGAGCCTGACTTTAGCAGTGTCCTTTTGTTTGCTGCGTTGTAAGCCATAGTGGATCAGTTGCGCCTCCCACCAATGGCCGACTTGGTCTTTGACATTCTTGCCGGTCAAAAGAGTCTTGATCTCTTGCTCCGTGGCCCTCGAGTGACGTTTCAGGTCGCCGCCGCAGTCTACCAGAAGCACATCGCGGAAGAGGAACTCTCCTCGCACGATTGGCGATGCGGCATCCATTGCTATGGTTATTACCGATGTTCAAGAGTTGTTGTTTACAGAGGTACCTCCTACCTCCAGGCTCCAGGAGGCGGTTGGCTGTGGCCTGTAGCCTGTAGCCTGTACCTCCTAGGAGGTAGGCGGGGATGACCGGAACTCCGGCAGTGGGCTCAGAAATGACGGGGATCAAGTGTACAGTACAAGAGGGAACGCAGAAACTGTATGTACACTGGTAAACCTACATGTACCTCCGTATTTGCTACCTCCTACCTCCTACCTCCAGGTCAGCGTCTCTCGCATGGCCCGCAGGCCTTTTCGCCGTTGTGGTGGTCTGGCATGGCACCCGGCTGCTTCTGGAGCGTCGTCTGGCAGGTCGTACCCCATAATTCCAAGAATCTCAATTCCAGGTACATGTATGTCGATCCCAGTTTCGCCTCATTCTTCATGGCACCCAAATATCAGTATCGCTGTCGCCACTCGCCAATGTACAGTACATATCATTTCATTTTCGGTGCTTATATGCACTGCTGACAGGACGGATGTCGCAGCAGGCTGCCCCTCGGCGGGAAAACGGGAAAAACAAGAACGTAAGGTATTATGTAGTAATTAAATAGCTATTTGCCATGCCTGTACGTGTCGCGGCGCCACGGCGTGGGCTCGCTCGCTGCCGAATCTCACTCACACATGGCCTACCTCCTAGGCTCCTACCAAACGGTGGACTTGCTGCTGCTGGGCGGGGCGCGTGACCTATGGTCCTATGGATAGATGATAGCATTCACGGACCTCATCTATATAGGCGCTTGGTGGAACGTGGCCTCCTCTAGGTACAGTATGCTGTGGGTGGCGGATTTGGCCAAGAAAACGAAGCATTTTCGCTACTGCAGGTCCCAGGAACCAACCACCAGGCCAAGCCACAACCAATGACATAGATGAAACACGGACTCGTACGAAGACGAAAAGGGAAAGGGGACGGACGGACGGACGATTTGTGAACAACGAGCGACGCCGTTTCAGCCGCGCTTCTCGTATCGCCAATCGATGCCGTGGCCACTCGATCCCGTGGTTTATTTCCTCCTCCCTCGCCTCGTAGTCGTCTTGGTCTCGTCTCGACGCGGACATTGCTACTGTACCTCCTAGGATGGGCTGTCTTATTCATTGGTATTGGCGCAGTTCTGCCGGAAGATGATGAGGTCTGCCAGAGTCTTTGTCGCGTAGGAGGTTTCTAAACTTCCAATCTTTCACTCACTCACTTGTTCACTCATCAATCCGTTACGACTGCTGTACTACCTCACTCTGTACCTTGCTGGCAACATCTCTCTCTCTCTCTCTCTCTCTCTCTCTCGACTGTCTTGGCTCTGCTTGCCCAGACTCCCAGAGCAAGCCACGTTCGTTAGCAGCCACGCCGCTTCACCTGATATTACACCGGGCGCCCACCCACCTCTCCTTTTCTGCCCGCCCGCCTGTCCCCTCGTTCGACAATAGTCATCACACAATGGCACCATAGCCTCGGCGTGCATTGTTGTTCTTGTTGTTGTTTTTGATCTCTCTTCTCGGCGGGCTCTGTCGCTTTCGCCTTCGCTTTGCCGCCCACGAGCCAGCAGCATTCATTATTCACGGCACGGCAATCTTGTCCCGGCGGCTACCACGGGCACGGTGACCTCCTCCACCCAGTCTCATTCCATACAGCGGACGAGGAGCGACTCGAGCCAGCATCGACTGCGTTGGACTTCCTGACACTCCTTCAAGCAAATGCGCCAGTCAACGCCCTCCACGCCCTCCCTTCTCGGACCCACTCGCGCGACCGACGCATTGAGACGGCAATCGACGCAACGTGCTCCCACTCCTACTCCCACTCCCACTCCCACTCCCCTCTTCTTTGTCCATATACCTCCTAATCTCGCTGATCAGCAATCTTGATCATCCACACCGTCGATCGCTGATCGCCGCATTGGCCCCTTTCAGCTCTGAGATACTAGCAATCTTAACCTCGCGCTGGCCCGCGATGCATCCTCTACACCACCTCCACCACTTTGCCTCTACCATACATGGCCGTCGCGCGCTGGGAGTACCATCTGCCTCTGATGACGGACACATCATGGCTACTCGAAACCCCGATCCACTACCAGACGCCATACCCTTTGCGCAACCTGGACACGGCGACGTGAAAGACTTTGGCATCACTCTGGATTTGAGCGCAGCCGCAGCTCCCTTCTCCCATGGCCTCAATGGAGTCAACCAATACCTCAACTACCTGCTGGCCAATGTCTTGGTCATATCGTTCATGGCGATGCTGGCAGGCACGCTCCTGTACAGATGGGTGCAAATGGGGCACAAGCACATGCGGCATCTGTTTACGATGGGAAGAGAAAGAGATCAGAGGTACTTTCAATACAACCATACCAAAGCATACCCTTGGATCAAGAGATATGTGCTATATGCGCCCTTCTGGAAAGTGCGGCATAACAGAGAGTTCAGGTTATGGCGGAGTCAGGTTACGATGGGCACGCTACCTTCGAGATTCCACTCTTTCCTACTCTTTGTATACCTGGTCTCCAATGCCGGCTATTGCGCAGCACTGGATTACAGTCAGACGAGACCGAGCGTGATTGCTGAGTTTCGGGGCCGGACAGGAGTACTGGCAGCACTGAATTTGATACCGACCATTCTGTTTGCGCTTCGGAACAATCCCGCAATCTACTTCCTACGAGTCCCATACGATACCTTCAATCTTCTCCATCGGTGGACCGCGCGTATGATGGTGCTTGAGAGCATACTGCACACGATTGCATGGGCAGTGAACGCTTACGATGCAGGTGGGGGCACCCAGATTGGGCTGTCCTTAAGGACTTCCACCAGCTATATGTGGGGCATGGTGGCGACCGCAGTGTTGACATACATGGTCCTGGCATCGTCTGGCCCGATCAGACACCAATTTTACGAGTTCTTCATCAACTCCCATCGCGTTTTGGCAATTCTGGCCATTGCCGGCATCTACATTCATCTTGACAAGGCAAACCTCCCGATGCTGCCATATGTGCAGCTCAGCATTGCATTCTGGGGTGCAGAGCTGTTTGCACGGTTCTGCCGGATAGCGTACCACAATTGGACCCGGAAGCGAGGCTTGACGAAAGTTACCGTGGAGTGGCTTCCCGCAGAAGCATGCCGTGTCACATACCAGATTTCAAGACCGTGGAAGTGGCGGCCAGGCGCTCACGTTCATGCTTATCTTCCCTCAATTGCGTTGCTGGGCAGTCATCCATTTTCCGTGGCGTGGGCGGAGAACAGGCCGCAGCACACACCGAGCATGGAATTTGAAATGGAGAAGCTTCCGCCAATGACCACAGGCGTTTTCAGCGACCAGGTGCGACACAGTATGATGGCGCGGAACAGCATGATGGCAAGGCATAGCATGATGCCGCGAGATAGCACGATTGGCGGCCTCCCGAGCCATACCAGGAACCTCACTCTGACAGAGATGGCCAGCGCGGCAGAAGTCACCCACAAGGCCGCAGATGGTAATATCACGCTTCCTGGAGAAGACAAGGTCACGACGATATCACTCGTCATCCGCGCACGAGACGGTATGACTCGAAGTCTGTACGATAAACTCGTGAACAACGACAGACAGCCCATCACAACCTGGGGACTTATAGAGGGCCCCTACGGCGGACACGAATCGCTTTCTTCGTACGGAACCGTCATCCTGTTTGCAGGTGGCATCGGTATCACCCATTGCATTGGATATATTCACCACTTGATGGCGCAATATGCAGCGGGCACATGTTCGACGCGAAAGATACTTCTCGTGTGGTCAGTACCAAACACAGAGTGTCTTGAGTGGGTCCGAATCTGGATGGACCGGATTCTACGGATGGAACACAGGCGGGACGTATTGAAGATTCAGCTCTTCGTCACTAAGCCTAGACACCGTGGCGAGGTGGTGTCAAGCACAGGATCAGTGCAGATGTTCCCAGGACGATGTCGACCCAGCGCAGTCATTGAGAAGGAGCTGCCCGAACGAATAGGCTCGGTGGCCGTCACAGTCTGCGGTCCTGGTGCACTGGCCGATGATGTACGGGCGGCTTGTCGCAAACACGTGGAACATGCCAGTCTGGACTTTGTGGAAGAGGCCTTTACCTATTGAAAGGAGAAAAGTGATGAGACCAGCGTTACTAGCACAGCATGGCGCTGTGAGGACAACAGCACGGGATAGAGAATTACGACGTCACGGCGGGCAGCATTTGCCATTATAGCACCAGCATTTGCTATGGGTTGCTTTGTTTTTTTT
>JH792493.1:335564-352217 GCA_000291705.1 Sphaerulina populicola P02.02b
ATTTTCTTGTTTATTTTTGCTTCACTAGGTAGTCAATAACCTGTTCACTGTCCGTCCCCCCCTATTTTCCTTTCTTTTCCTTTCTTTCCTTCTTTTTCTTCTTTTCCTTATTTCCCTTCGTGGTATCATATCATGTCAATCTATCTCTATGTCTATGCGGGTATCGCTAAATCATCAAAGTGTGGTCATTCATCATCTTAGACAGAAGAGCCATTCGGCAACTTCGTCTTGTTCTCGGCCTCCACCACAGCCTCCTGTGACTCAGCCTCGCTGGCTACGTCCTGGCTTTCCTTTTTGCTGCGGCGCAGTCCTCTGATTTTCTTGGAAAGCGCGTGTGTCCAGCGGCTCAGAGGCCTGTATACTTGGACGACTGGCCAGCCGCAGAACTTGGCCATGGCTGTGAACCAAGTGTCTGGGAACAGGCGGACAAGTACAGCCCATGGTAGGGACAGACCGCCGAGAACGATCGAGATGCCCCAGTCTCTCCCATCGATGCGTTGAATGGAGAAGGCTCGGCCTCCGACGTACATGATCATGACCTGGCAGCCAATCATAATGGCCAAGATCGCAATCAGGAAGTAATTGCGGAAGAATCCGACAAAAATGTTGAACTTGTTGTCAAGTCGTCTGTTGTTGAGCATGTTGAAGATCTGGAACCAGACAAAAGTGTTGAAAACAACTGAGCGGATCTCGCTGCCATCGCGTTCAACGTTGAGAATCATGGGTCCGGCGTAGTAGAGAATGAATGTGACGACGAGCTGATAGATGGCTTGTCCAATGATCATCTTCCACATGATGACGCTGATCAATGGTGCTGAACGCTTGGACGGCTTGCGGTCGAGGATCTCTTCGGTAGGTGGGTCAGATGCAAGAGCAAGCGCTGCCATGGAATCCCTGCCATGTGTTAGCATATGTCTGTTTATCATCAGGGAGGACTGCAAACTTACATAATCAGGTTGATCCAGAGCAATTGAACTGCGGTAAGGACAGGTATCATTTCGGAGCTGGCAACGCCGGAGACAAAGGTAATGATGACGGCCGTAATGTTCACCGTGATTTGGAACTGCAGGAACTTGCGAACCGCATCGTTGACGGCACGTCCCCACATCAGAGCAGTCAGAATCGAGGTGAAGTTGTCATCCATAAGAATGATAGCAGATGCCTCCTTTGCCACTTCTGTTCCCGAGATACCCATCGAGAAGCCAATGTCGGCAGCCTTGAGCGCAGGGCCATCGTTAGTACCATCGCCAGTAACAGCGACAATTTCGCCAAGACGACGGAGATTGACGACGAGGACACGCTTGTCTTCGGGAGAGGATCGAGCCAGAACCTGGAGCTTGGGCAGACATTCATCCATCTGTGCCTCGGAGAGAGTGCGGAAGACGGGTCCTTCCATCACGAGACCACCAGTGTAGATGCCACATTCGGTTGCGATAGCTTTGGCAGTCACCACATTGTCACCAGTCACCATACGAGTGCTGACACCAGCGTATGCGCACTTGGCAACAGCCTCTGGCACACCCGGGCGAACAGGATCCTGGATACCGACCAAACCATCAAAAGTCATCTCCTTCAATACCAGATCCATGTCTGCGCTCTGCGGGTCGTTCTCAACAGTGCACCCAGCTGGAGGCCACTGTGTGAATTCGCGCGAGATCAATGCGATTGTGCGGAGAGACTGCTGAGCATAAGAATCGATAATGGATTCGAGGCGTTCGCGCTCGGCACCGTCGAGTGGGATGGTACCAGTACTGGAGGTAATGGTCGAGCAATGTCCGAGGAGAATCTCAGAAGCACCCTTGATGAGAAGGCGGTACGTCCCAGAGGAAAGCTTCTGGACAGCGCCCATACACTTGCGAGCAGAGTCGAAAGGCATGAGCTGTACGATTTCTGCATTTGAGCGCTCCTCGGCAACTGGACCCATACCAAGAGTGCGACCAAGTGCAAGCAGAGCTGTCTCTGTCTTGGAACCAACGAATGAGCCATCGTCGGACTCGAATGCAGTAGAGTTGATAGCGATGGATTCGACGATGCGACGGCGTTCAACAGCGCTCAATTGCTCCACGAATGCTGCGGAAGTCGTCTCGCTGCCCGTCTTGTTCTTATCATCGAAGGAGCGCTCGCCGAATGTTCCAGTGACGACAGTCATGACATTGGTAGTCAAAGTACCAGTTTTATCGGAACAGATGGTGGTCGCGTTGCCCATAGTCTCGCAAGACTTCAGGATACGGACTAGATTGTTCAGCTTGACCAAACGAGTTGTAGCAAATGCAAGTGCCAACGTGACAGCCAGCGGCAGACCCTCAGGAACTGCTACAACAATAACTGTTACGGCGACAATGAGAATGTCCAGAAATTGAGACGCTTTCTCGGAGGTTGTGCGTGGGTTGTTGGAAAGACCTCCGAGGAATCGAAACAATAGCACAAAGAACAGGAACACTGCTGCAGCAGTTCCAAGCTTGGCGATGGCAGTAGCGAGACCATCGAGCTTGACTTGGAGCGGAGTAGGTTGCATGTCGACGCGCATAGCCATCAGAATCTTGCCGTAAGAAGAGTTGACTCCGACCGAGGTAGCCACATATGTGCCAATGCCCTCGAGAACCTTGCTGCCGGAGATGATAAAGCAGTCCATGTCCTTGAGGTCGGTATGACCTTCTTCGAGCATTCGCATGACCTGTTCGCCTCCGACTTTCTTCAGAGCATCAGATTCGCCAGTGGCAGAGGATTCATCACACTTGACGTTGTGACCGCCGATGTAGATGCCATCAACTGGGACCATATCACCAGGCTCGAGATGAATCACGTCGCCTGCTGTGATGTCCTGTACCGGGATCTGTAGTGACTTGCCAGATCGGATGACCTTGACCTCACGAGCGTCCTTCTTCGCGTTGAGCTTGACGAAAGCCCTCTCCTTTTGGTAGTCGTTCAGTGAGCCCACGAGGACGACGATAATGATGGCAATGCAGATAGCACATCCCTCGATCCAGTCAACTGGTTCAGGAGATCCCGGTGGGTGGTATGCTCCGAACGTCTCGTACAGGCCAAGTGCCAAGGAGATTGCAGCAGCCACTGTAAGCAAGATGAGAACCTTGTCGTTGTATGCGATCCACATGAGTTTGAGTAGAGACGTTGCCTTCTTCTCGGGAAGTGCATTATTGCTAAATACTGCGTGTCGATCGTCGTAGGAACCAGTGACGGGCGCTGATGCTGCCTGTCGCGCTGTTGGGTTGACCGTTACCTCGTCCCAACCCAGGCTCTTCGACTTCTCAGCATATTGTGTTGCTTCGTCGAAGGTCACGCGACCATCGAGCTTGTTCTCGTCCGCGCTCAGTCCAGTCTGCAAATTCGTGCGTAGACCACGCTCTATGCCTCTGATGCCGCCGAGCGCCACATATGCGCCCAATGACTTGGGATTGAGTAGCTTGTTGAGCTGACCAGGGGAAAAGGCGAATTTGTTGTCTTTGACCTGAAAGTCCTTCTCGGTTCCCGGATCGGGCTTGAGCGCGTCTTCTCGCTCTTCGTGGCTGAATATGCTTGATGTACTGCTGCCCTTCTCGCCATATGAAGTATCTGGAACTTTCAAGGTAGAGTATTGGGTGCTTCCGCTGAGGCCACTCGCCGATCGCTCACGGCCGTTCCAGGTAGGAGTTTGCAGCATGGTTGGGGAGCTCGGGGCGCGATCTCTGCTGCCAGGAAGAAGTGTTGTGGGCGTCGGATTGATGTCGTTGCTGTCATCGGCCGAGGCCTCGACATCGATACGGGGCAGAGGCGTGCCTGCCATTGTGCAGTGATACTCGCCGTGCTCATTCACCGGAGGGGCGGTCTCTTCTGCGGGCTCTGGTCTTGGTCTTGGTCTTTGCCTGTAGTTCTTTTGGGCGGGGCGGGGCGGAGCAGGATGGACGTGCTGTCGGGCGGGGAGGGTGGTAGTTCGGTAGGATGATGATGATGAGATGATGAGAATAGGACTTACATGTACTTTCGAGACGTCTTGAAGCCATCTACTTCAAGCAGCGCTGGAGCGAGGCGCAGCCAGCGGCGACAAAGGTCAACAGGGCTTGATGGAAGCACCAAAGCTACCCTAACGCCCTTGGCAATGTCGGAGATTGTAGTTGTACCACCTACCACCTCACCTACTGTAGGAGCCTAGTAGGAGGGACTGGACGCCCGCTTCGTTGTCTTCCATCAACTTCCATGTCACGCGAAGAGACTCCGCCCGCCCCCCAAGCGAAGCAGCTGTCGCGACGATGTGAGTGCGGTGCTTGGCGCGCTTGGCTCCGCGTTTTAGTGCGCCACGTTCTTTGATCTGAGCCCACGTGATGCGGGCTGCTCCCTCTTCCCGTACCAGGTACATAGCCCTACACCTTACGTAAGATGCAATACACTCACTCATTGTTTCACTTGTGTCATGTGACTTCAGTTCGGGAGAATTTTCCATTACGCCACACAAGCACCGCCTTTCTTGCTGCGAAAAGAAGGCTGGCGTGGACGAGTCTAGACAGGACGATACGGTTCGCCACCACAGAAATCATCAGGTAAGGTAACTGTAGGTAGCACAAATGTACCACTCAAGTGTATGGTGCCTGAGGCAGACCTTTCAGCCGCTTCCATCATCATAGGTACATACCTCCTACCTAGGAGGTACTGTACTGTAATTCAGGGGAGACCCGATACACATGTCCATGTCTGTTGATCGTGCACAAGGACTATTTCAATAGGTAACTGTCAATGCCTACAACATGGCCACAACGACGCGTAAACCAATTCTCATCTCGGGCGCGGGACTCGCATCTCTCCTACTAGCCCGATCTCTACTCCGAAGCTCTATTCCATTCGTAATCTTCGAACGAGATCAATCCATCTCATTTCGCGGTCAAGGCTACCGACTCCGACTCTCCGCAGAAGGGCTCGATGCCATTGAAAACGTGCTCGGTCCCGGTCCCACCGGATTCCCACGATTTTGGGATAAATGTGGCAAAACGGGCGGGGCGAGAGGTTTTGGAGCCATTGACGCTCTCTCCGGCGAAGACATCACCGACATGTTGGAGAAAGAAAAAGAGAACGAACCGGATAACAAGTCCAAACCGTCCAAGGAGACGTTATCCTCTCGCGATGGAAAGACGATTGGAATTTCCCGAGGAGACATGCGAGCATTATTCCTAGAAGGTTGTGAGCCGTATGTGAAATTCGGCCATCAAGTCACAGGGTATGAGTCCACCTCGGACGGAGTCCACGCCATCTTCAAAGATGGTTCCAAATCCGTCAAAGGAGAAATGCTCGTCGCCGGCGACGGGATCTACTCCAAAATTGCCAGACAAGTCTCCGACGGCAAGATCAAAACCTTCGACACAGGAGCCAGAGGAATTCACGGCCAAGCCCCAACAACCGCATTCAAGCAGCTCGGAGAAGGCGTCTGGAGAATCCTCGACAACTCCCAACCCAACGGCAAAAAAATCTTCGTCATCACCAACGTGCGACCAGGCGACATGGACGACGAAAGTCTCGAATTCGGCTGGACAATGGCCGGGCCGGAGGGCGTCATCAAGCCCGCCAACGACAACGACGTTGCCGCCATGATCGGAAAGCCCGCAGCGGAAATTGCAAAAAAGCTCACTGCACAATGGCATCCTCGCGTGAAATCGCTCTTTGCACACATGAACGACACCGAGGCGGCGTTTTGGAAAATTACCTGCTCGACACCGAGTGGAGTGCCCGAATGGACGAATGCCTCCCGCGTCACGGTGATGGGAGATGCCGCTCATTCCATGACTCCGGCCGGGGGGATCGGTGCCAATACGGCCATGCGAGATTCTGCTTTGCTCGGGAGACTGCTCTCTCAAGCGGGAGGCTGGGCAGAGGGGATTACGGCAGCCTATGAGAAGGAAATGCGAATGTGAGTGCATGTGCCAGAGGCTCATGTATAAGGTACCTGTAGGTACCTACAATCGCAGGGCATGTGGCTGACATCAAACAGATACGCGAGTGAAGCTGTTGCTATCAGCTATGCCATGGCTACGAGCCAATTCGGCGTCACAATCGACGAGAAAACATCCCCAGTCGTTGGTTAGATCATCCCAGGCACATCAACAAAATATCTCAATTGCCAATAGTTGCACCACGGCCTTACTATGTATACTGTGGGAACTACATAGACCATTCCTACCTACATATACATGTACTCAATATTTTGCTCCAAAAATACAATATAGAGCCTTTTCTTCCGCCATAAGAGAAGAGCTTATCACCAAAGCTGACCGTGTTCTGTCAGGTGTACACCTACTACATATCGCTGGAACCTTGAGAATCCATATGCGATGTACATGGATATCATGTGTCAATTCGCCCCACAGTTATTTGTTACCCACGATGCCGTTGTGAACTCCGCTCTTGAGGTCCACGTCTCGAAGAGAATTCGTAATGTGAGCAACAGGGGCAGATCCGGCCGACTCTCCAACCTGTGGCGTTGCGAGAACTTTGTCGGATGTCTGTGGATCATCGAGATGATTGCCGACGACGTTGTTGTGAACTCCCGAGCTAAGGTCAGGATGAGACAGAGATGAGTTGAAGTCCGATGGGGGTTCGCTAACAGGGTTGGAATGGGATGTCGAATTCACCGGAGTATTCTCGTCGATGCTTCTCTGTGTAGTTTGCGGAAGCACGGAGACTGGGTTCGTGCCGGTGACCTGAGCTGCTTTTTCACCAGCTGCTGAAACTCCTCCTGCGATAGTCTCGCGAATGTTGGCAGCCGCGCCACTGCCTGCACTTTGCTGTGGAACTTCTCTCATCAGCTCTTGCTCGAGTAGAGTCTTGTCCTTCACAGCCTCTGCGTTTGCCGATGCTTCCGGAGACACACCGGCCTTTTGTTGACTGTCAACAACCACACCAGGCACATCTCCCGTCTGCAGTGACGAGTTTGGCTGAATGTGTTCCCCATCGATAGCTTTCTGTGCTGTGACAGGAAGAACAGACACCGGGTCGGTTCCCGTGGTCTCGCGGGTGGCGTTGCGAGCCGATGTGGCAGCACTCGCGACAGCAGCAGTGGCAGTAGCCACGCCCCCAGAGACAGCTGCGCCCAAGTTGGCGGCCGTGGTATCATGGCTACTCTGTTTTGGCACCTCATGCTGAAGCTCTTCCTCGACCAGTTGCTTCTCACGCACGGCCTCTGCATTCGCGGAAGCCTCAGGAGACACATCCGCCTTCCTCTGGCTATCAATCACAGTCTGTGGAACATCTCTCGATTCGGTCTGACCCTGAAACTGAGTCAAGCCAGACGCGTCGTCTATTGGAGCGGCGCCACCTGCCTTGCTATGGCTGTCTGCTACGACTTGTGGCAAAGCTGAGCCCTGAGGCTCGAGCGGCACTTGACCCGCAAGCTGATTGGTGGTGCTGGCCGCGCCAACTGAGCTGATGTTTCGGTTCTCTACTTGGCCTTTGATATACTCGGTGCCATCTTTGTGGATCTGGTCGTTCCCTGATTGGGGCTGTTGCCCAGGGAGTTGGTCTCGCAGGTAATCTACACCTTGTTGTACTTGACCTTGCGCTGAACGAGCACCTGCCTGGGCTTGATCGGTGATACTGCGTTGAGAGTCGATGCCTGGGATCGTCTCCTTTACAGCCTGTGTGCTTGGCATCGCATCCGAGACAGATTGCAGACCACGTTGAACATCGCCGAGATCTTCACGGTCCGAAGTGGCACTTTCAAAGGCGCCCGGAACGTGAAAATCATCGACATGGGCCTTTTCACTTTCTGGGTGTGAATTTGCCGCATTCTGGTTGGCTGCACTACTGAAGCTGAGGGCAAGATTGCTGATGCCGGCCACCAAAGAACTAGCGCCTGCCTTCAAAACATCTGCAGCAGATTGGGGGGAAGGCAGTTGGTGTGTAACGGAACGTGTGGATGGCAGCTGGTCTGTGATTGAACTTGTGGACGGCGTCTCTTGTGCAACAGAGTCCAGACTGTGCTTGACGGCGTCACTCAAGGACGTGTTGTTGGAGGTCGAATCCGTCACCGAACGTGTGGATGGTGTCTCTTGTGCAACAGAGTCCAGGCTGTGCTGGACAGGCTCATTCAAGGACGAATTGTTGAAGGTCGAATCTGTCCCCGGACGTGTGGACGGTGCCTCTTGTGCAACAGAGTCCAAGCTATTATTGACAGAGCCACTCAAGGACTTGTCGTTGGGGGTTGACACAGGGGTTGACACAACCAATCGAGCTGGGAGCGGATCTGGGGTCGAAATGCCAGCTGGTATGCCGCTGTGTGCTGGTAGTGGGTGTGTGCCAGCCATGTTGGCGTCCTGGTTGCTTCCTGGCAATTCTGTCGAGCTGAAGTCGTGTGGCACAGACATGGCGAGCTGGTGGAAGGTCCTCTGGACGTCTGGTATGTGTTTGTACTTTTCCTGTGGGTTCTGGTTCTGGTTCTGGTTCTACTGTGTTCTGTGAGCCTAGATGAGAGTCGATGAGGTTGTTGTTGTTGTTGTTGTTGTTGTTGTTGTTGTTGTTGTTGTTGTTGTTGTTGTTGTTGTTGTTGTTGTTGTTGTTGTTTGTTGTGACAGAAGATGCGGAAGACAGCCACCTCATGTACATGGACTCTAGACCGTCATAACGTGCGGATGACGCGCTGGAGTCTAGCAGAAAGCAGGCAGGCACGAACCACCCCACCTGCTCCTGCCTGCATCGCACATCCTTTCTCCTTTCTCATTATTGCACCATCACGAGCCGCTAGAAGCTACCTCCTACCTCCTCCTACCTCAGGTTATGGTAGGAGGTACCTAACGGTTCAGGTAGGTACGTACCTGAGGTATGGACGAATGTGGAAAGAAAGACGTTGTTAGCTTCTGTTGTCGACGACCGGTGACGACGTGGTGGGTCCTTCCCGCACCACACAACCACACATGTCATATCCATCCATAGGACGTGGTGGTAACGACAACTTGGAAGTTAACAACCACGATGATGAGCACCTCAGCGTCAGCAGTATACCTTAGGAGGTAGGAGGTAGGTAGAAGATGACTTCTCGCTACATCAGGTTAGATCTGGAAGCTCCTTGACCAGGGCTCACGGACCACTCCCAATGAAGTCTGTTAGAGAGGTAGGAGGTAGAACGTCAAGAGTAGTATACCGCCTACCTCCACACCACAGCCTCGCCATCGCCTTCACAGAATCGTCCGAGGCAGGCTGATCAGAGGTCTTACGCCCACGGAATTCCCACCATCGCCACCTTCGATCACAGTACGCGCACACATCTCCCACCCTCACCGCCTGCTTATCCGCCATGGCCCCGACCGCCGCCATCACCAAAGCCTCAAATGTCCTACCTTCCTACTACCGCTTCCTACTCATGAATGTGGAGTCCCTCTTCGCATTTGGTGGCGTAATCATGGTCCTCGTGGCCCCTGGACAGTACGTGACAGCCTTGACAAGAGAGAGTGTGGCGTCGATCGACTCAGCCACAGATTTCGTCTACACACAGCTGGGAGGCGGATGGATGGTGATCGTGTTCATCGAGGCGGTCATTATGAGGCTGGTGGATGATATCAAGGTCTGGAAACTTCTCTGCATGGCGATTCTGCTGAGTGACGCTTTGTACACACACTCGATGGCGCAGGCGGTCGGGGGTTGGGCGCAGTGGGCTGTGCTATCGAATTGGACACTCAACGATTGGGTCGCCGCTATCACTACGTGGCCATTCGTGCTCACCAGGGTCGCTATCGTTCTTGGAATTGGATACCGCAAGGAGAAGAGGAACTGACTCGCGAGTCTGTCGACGCTGTCGTGTAGTTCTGTTCAAGCCGCCATCTAGGACATGTTGGTGCCTCAGGCATGCAAGAGGGAAGATGGGGACGCGTTTATCGCTTTCTAAATGACATGCCTTCAGTGTTGGGTTGCACTTCCTGTCACCACTCTTGAACCTGTTTACCCGTTACCTCCTAGTGACTTCCAGCTTTATCCGTAGCGCCCGCCTCTCCCTTGAGTGAGTGCCGATGCTGCCGAAATTATAGCCGACCTTACATCTGAGAGAGAGTGTGTGAGAGATTCATAGGTCAGGCACCTGTAGTATACAGCCTGTACAGTGTACACGACTACATATACCTGGTACCTCCTACCTGCCTACTGATCATCGTACTAGTACCTGCTCATCCAACGCATGAATACCCCGTCTGAGTAGGTAACAAAATCATCCTAGGCTGAGTAGCCTCTCACAGTCTCACTTGTTCAAGTCTGTTCAAATGCCTGCATACCTGAGGTACCTTAAATGTACTCCTCTTCATCTCGGCTCTATCATGGCTCTGGAACGCCCCCCATGCTAATGCTCTCGCCCTTGGTCCCAAAGATCCCTATGCAACGCAATGCAATGCCCTCAAAGATTTTCACCTTCCAATAATAACAATCCCGTTTCTATAACGCACCATATCCCTCACCATGTTGTTGTCTCGTCCCATCATCATCATCATCATCATTCATGAGTAGTGCCGTGTGCTCCGATGGCGGTGATGATGATGATGATGATGATGAAGTTGGTCTAGAGGAGATACTTCCCACACCACTCGGAATCCAACCCCTCAGCCAACCCGAGACGCGTCGCCAACGATGTTGAGCGCCTCCCCGCTGCTGCTGTTCTTCAGCAACGACGAGTTTCTCCTCTGTTTCGCCATATAGCAAAAACTGTACACCGACACTAGCGTCCAATCCCAACACACCCGCAGCGCCGAGGAAGAACGGTAGAGCTGCAAGGACCCATTGCGTTCTGTCCGACCCGTCTTTGTCGACCCAGCCTCCTCCGCCATGTGGGCCGAAATCGTTCCAGGCGTTGGGATTACTGAGTAGTGCGAGAGAGTAGAACATGTTACCACAGAATGCTGCGAGGAATAGATGGGGACTTAGGCCGGCTACAGATTTCCGCTGCCAGTTTTTGAACAGCTGGGGGAGGCGAGAGCCGAGATAGAGGACTGTGGACATCCAAGAAATGATCGTACCGGCTTTTTCGATTGCAGTGGGGCCACCACTGTCGTGCAAGTGACTGTGTACTACTGATGCCTTGCCGATGGGCGACGCGTGAGAGATAGCCATCATGCAGGCGATCAAGAGCATTGTTCTCGGCGAGGGAGAGGGCATTGGAGATGAGGTTCCAACCTTGTGAATGGTGTTGCTGTTTCTGGAAGTACCAGAGCTCGACGCCAGTTTCTCCTTCTCGTTCTCCTCGCGCTGGAATGTAAGAGTTCGGAAGATGATCTTGGGTGTGCTTGGTGCCTTGGTCACACCATCTGTTCCTTTACCATCATCAGATCTACTCTCTCTACTGGCCGTCGGACTCAGCACTGGCACCATACCTTCGATTACGACCCGTTCAATCCCACCACTCGTAGAGCTATCATCGTCGTATGTATTCTTTCTCTTCCACATGCGGAGCACGGGGTGTCCATGCCGGAGCCTCTCATACCAGATCCATTGTCCCACCAAACACAGATCGACGAATACGTAGTATCCACCTATACATATTTGCCAGCTAGCTTGACGTGTGAATAGTGCTCCGAGAAGGTTGCTGATGTCGCCCAAACACCACTCCGCCAGGAAGAAGATGGACAGCCCACTGGTGCTCTGTATTGACCAGTTCTTGTAAATCTGTGGTAGCTGCGCGAAAAGCCAGGCCAAAATGCTGAGTCCGCCCAACGTAATGGAAGTAAAAGCTAAGGGTGTCGGAACACAGGTGTGGAATGTGCTGCTGAAATGCAAAAGGAAGTCGTTTTCTGGTGTGCAATACGCTGGCAATGAGGGCTCCAACGCTGATGGTCTAATCCATTGCATGATGCGTTCCGGGTGCGTGAAGGCTCGAAGCCCGAAGCGTGCTCCGCGTGTGGGACGTGTGGGAAGTGTATCGAGGTGTGGAATAGCTCCCTCGCGAGGCCGTTAGATGCTACTTGAGGCAATCTGCCGTTGAGAGCTGTTGTATATTCAGCGAAGATTATAAAGGAATGACTCCGACAAGTACGGAATAGCGACAGGGAGGCCTGGTGAAGGAGAGGTGTATGCAACTGGAGTACTTCTCAGTGTCTACATGTAGGCGACGCCTCTGGCTACCGCTTACAGTCATCAGAGCGTGTATGGTCATCAGGTGGTGGAATCATGCCGTCGGCGTTATGTACAGTGACACCAGGCCCCAGATCTGCGGACCGGATCGTGCATTACGTGCAGCAGAGACGCACCAGATCGGACGCTGAATGGACGAAGATAAATGGCCATCCCAAACGCGTCTCGTGTGGACGACGTGGTTGAGATAAGGGAAGCCGCAATTAGCGAGTGGTAAAGCTGCGACGTCGCTATTAACAGGTGGCACTGGCACCCCGCATGATCAGATGGTCGGCACGTGCGCAGGAATTGGTGGGGTGGGGGTGCCTGATGCGGCGATGCCTGATGTGCTGGTGAAGAGGACACCGCTGAAGTCGTGGGGGACTGCGATGACATTTCTTATTATTCTATTCATCGCACGATTAAGTGCATCGGTATTCGTATTCTGTTTCGTGTCTTCACAGTAGTGTGAGAATGGGACTTTGACCCCATCAGACTTACAGGTATCCAATCCTCATCTCACTCCTGCTCCTTGAAATACCATGGTTCCTGAGACTTGTATTCCTCTCCTGGAATCGAGAAAGGTAGGTCAATGATGCGCTGGAAAGCCTCGATATTGACAAACTCGGGCGTTGAAGTCTGAGCTGCTGTCTCGTCTTCAGTCTCTGTTTCCGAGTCTCCGTTGTCATCGCGTTGCTTGGAAGCGGCCTTTCCTGCAGCAGATGGAAGGCTTCCTACAGGTACAGGAAGAATGATGCCGCACTCCCAGTTCCTGCAGGTGATTTTGCTTTCGGTTCTCTCAGCTGCCAATTCGCCCCACGCGCTCTTCGACATGTTGGAGGACCCAACATATACCCACGCAACTGGATTCGAGTTGGAGGAGCCAGTGGCGGCCACGGAAACGCCTGGCGGGTCTGCGTGTTCAGAGGCTGCAGATCTGAAGCCGCGAGCGCATAAGATCTTGTTGTGGCTCAGCAGGCCTTTTCTCGTAGAGCGATAGTCTCTGAAGCATTCCTTTGGGAAGCTGTTTCTCTCATAGTACTCCCTCTGCAAGCAAATGGTTCCAGCCGCACCGGCCGTTGAGCTGCGAACGGTTTTCTTGGTGGGAAAATAGACGCGTATTTTCTTGCGCACATTCGTCGTCGCAACGACAGTCTTGCTGCCGGCCTTTTTGAAGAAGCTGGCGCCTGCTTTCGACCGTGCTTCTCTAGCATGCGCAAGCAGATCAACCCCTCTGGCTGCCATATGGAAGTCGTTCAATTGCTTGTCAGTCAGGGCCCCGATAGACGATGCTGCAAAATCAATCTCAAGGCTGGGCCCGGCCACCAAGTCCATTTGCCGTACCGTGCGACTAAGTCCTAGGAGACCAGTTCGAGCAGCTTGATCTTTGTAGTGTACACCACCGACAGTATGCACAAATGCCATGTCTGCGGTTGCAGAGAAGTCAAATTTCAACACGCCATCCCTAACGTCTTGGTCGAGACCTTGCATCTCAATAAAGAACATGAGCTCCCTGCCGAAGGAAGTAAGATCCTTTTTTTGGCCTTGGGGCAGCCTCGGCAGGTCGATCAAGAACACAGTGTTTTCCATCTGACCCGTCTCGCCCCAATCAAAGTTCAGGAGATTCGCCGTCGGTATTGCGATGCGCAACTTGCCAGCGTGGAAAAGGAGCATCAGCTTCGAGTGCATGCAATTGATCAAGCCTGACATGTTTGGAAAACACAATCGCAGAAAGTGCCTCATGTGACTTGCGTCCTCTCGCCACTGATCCCGATCTTTTTGTTCTTTTGCTTGCATGACGAAGATACACTTTGTACTTCCGCCGTTCAATGGTGTCCTTAGCTTTGAAAGGATCCATTGCGTGTCCCACTGGTATGCGGACAGTACTGCGGTACGGAGACTGAGCGGCTCGAGAACTTCCTCAATTTTGATTTCGTTGCCAGAACGTTCGTGCCCAAATGCCCTGGGGATTGTTAGCACATCCCTTTACGCGTTTGCATGACCATCCCCATAACAAGCTCGCAGCACAGCCACATTGGCCGATATTCCTTACCACGTCTTCTTGATCACGCCACGAGGATATTGCAAGCCTCCAGTTGCAGATGTGGGCACGGAGCTCATGCTACTGGCAGATGCAGACCCCGACTCGGTCTTCATGCGATGGTTCGCCGCTTGTGCTGCTGCTGGTTTCTCAGCTTGCCCTCGTTGCTGGACAGCTGTCGACAGCATATTGAGTCGAGCTCCACCAGCCAGATCTATACTGGTCGTTTCGAGCTTTGGGGCTTTTCTAGATTCGCGGATTGGCGGTGGTGATATCGATCGTGGGCGTTTCTTGTTCATTCTGGCTAACCTCTCCGCCTCCATTGTCTTCCGATCGAGTCCTAAGAGACCTGAGAGTGGCTGCGGTCTGATCGTTGGTGGTGAGTCTCGCTGCTGACTTGACAAAGACATCGCGATTGCAGCCTTCAATTCTTCGTCATCTGTCTCATGGTCTGCCATTCTAAGGCCAAGCGGAAGTCTGTCTCTTCCCAAAGAACACAGTATCCTTACTGAGTTGTGTACCGAGCACGGAAGTTCTGCCAGATGCGTAGTGACGATTGTCCCATCCTGCAGGTGTTTTGACGGAGCTCTGGATCTGGGTTCAGGCCATAAACTTTACGCAGAACGCCGAATACAGAACGTACGAACGCAGAACGCAGAACGTAGAAAACCATAATCCTACTCGTACGCGTATTCGTAGTACATTCGAGGATTTATACTTTTCTATACGTTCATTCGTAACAGTCGTAGTGATTGTTATACTAGCATTTATATACGTACTCGCGTACGCATTTATACGCGTATTTATATACGTATAAATGCCCGCTTTTGTTACTATTGTAGTAATTGTTACGCTGTTCTTTACGTACCCAATTACGTAATAACTTATACGTGTTCGCGCTACTATTCGTATACCTATTCTCGCATACCTATTTATATACGCTTTCGGCGAGTTCTTTATAAAGATTGTATTATTATTCTACTATTATTTATATATGTTTCCGTATAAATAAACAATAGTAATATAAGTATCTACTCTATATATTCGGTTAACTCGGTCGCTACGTTCTTCGTCTTCTTTTCTATATTACTAATACTAATACTATAGCTCCTCCTACAATTATATAAGTTATCCCGTACTCGTAGTTTATTCGTAGTATACTAATAGAGTATAGTTATCGAAAGCCTATTACTACGAATTCTACGGTATTCTAGTATACGACTACTACGACCTAGTAAACCTAGCTAAATAAGGCTACCGATAGTAGTAATAAACGAAAGTAGACGAATACGCTATATATATTTCTTCTAGCTCGTTCGCGGTTGGTTCGTAGTACTAATATATAATAGTTAGAACCTCCGCAAGTATAATACTACTAGCCGTATTATAGAGACTATAGAGGGTATTATAGCCCCTACTCTATATTCTTAGTTCGTTCGCGCTATATTCGTACATTCGTATATTCGTACTATATTCGTACTCGCTAATACTCGTATAGGTGTTCGCGTCTAAACTTAGGTATAGAGTATAAGGTATTCGATAGTAAAGGCGAAGCCTACGCTTACTACAAGTGTAAGGGCAAGTCCGTAGGTTTACCTAAAGCATTCGCGTAGTACTCGTAGTAATACTAATATCTCTAGAAATACGAGGCTAATAAGCAACTATTACCGCCGCTATTACTATTAATACAACTAGGTATACTATCCCTACGAGCTAGGGATAGTATAATGCCTACTGCCTTCGCCTCCGGCTCCGCCCCCTCCTCCGGCTCCGCTACTATCGCTGCCCTTAAAGTAAGGGTAGCTACGCTCGAACGTCGCCTCGAACGCGAGACGAAAAATACGGCGCGCGCTCGCGAAGCCGTATTATTATTAAAGAAAGAGTTCCGCGGCCGCTTCGCTAAGGTAGAAGCGAAGCTTCTATAGAGTAACGACGAAGAGGGCGAGAGCGAGGACGACGGTAGAGGCGGCGATAATAGCGATAATAGCGATAACGTTAAAATAGGCGACGAGGGCGCCGCGGGTATAGAATAGTATAGTGTTCGTAGTAGTATTCGCGGCTTCTTACCTAGTTCTTTACCTATATTTTTCCCGTTTCTACGGTTATTCTTACCGTCGTTCTCGTCGTTCTTACCGTCGTTCTCGCCGTCGTTCTTACCGTCGTTCTTACCGTCGTTCTTACCGTCGTTCTTACCGTCGTTCTTACCGTCGTTCTTACCGTCGTTCTTACCGAACGACTACGCGAACGACTAAGCGAACGACTTTAGTAAAGCCCCGGGTTCGGTAGTAGTATACTATCTATTAATAAAACTATAGAACTCAGGCATATTAGGTAACCTATATCAGCTAACCTATATACGTAACATATGTTAGGCATATTAGATACCCTAGGCATGCTAGGCACATTAGGCATATTATATAACCTAGGCATATTAGGTGTCTAACCTAGAGTATATTAGTATATATAACTCAAGTAACTTCTAAACTACGTAATACATAACTTATAAGATCTGTTTGATACAAACAGACACATATATAAGTTAGTATACATAT
>JH792494.1:4953-33663 GCA_000291705.1 Sphaerulina populicola P02.02b
CGTAGATCGTATAGTAAGAATGGCTTATAAACAAACTGGTTAGTATAGCTACATTATTTTATATATATATTTATACCCTACCTTACCCCTTTTCTCTAGGTCCCTATAATAGTTCTATATGCGTAAGGGTATACGTAACAGAGGTCCGAGGTGTAAAAGGTATAAACAATGTACGGCTTACTATCTAAGGCACAATAACTCTGCTCCTCCTCCTAAGAGGAGAGCCCTCGCTATATACGCAAGCTATCCTATTGCCTACTCCTTGCTACCGGTACCGCCTCCTCTTAGGTAGTAGCCGATAACCGGTTCCCTCGGGAACCTTCTTGATTCAGAACGTCCTCGATCGGTAGGATACCCCTTTATACCGGATCGCCGGGGGACCGCCGGGGCATCGCTAGGGCTTTCCGGCCCGAGCGGTATGTCCCGCCTAACTCGCCGGGGGACCGCCGGGGCATCGCTAGGGCTCTTCTGCCCTAGCGTATTACAGACGCCCCCTCTTAAGGCTAATATCCTTAGTAGCGACAGGTTATTGGTCCCCTACGTATTCGCCCTACGAATAGGGTTAACGTCTACTCTCGTCTAGGTGTCGCGTAGAGCTAGCGCATACCTGTAGGATGTCTATACCTTGATATTCGGGAACATTGTATACGTTTCTCTTCTTATGTTCGCGCGGTCGCGAAACGGCGCTAAGAATGTTTGCTTATAGTCGCGTCGCGAACCTCGTAGGTAGTAGTCGGGAATACGCGGTAGTGTCGCTATAGGGATAGAATACCTTAATAAGTTCGTCGCGCGTTATACGTTCCTCTTATTCCTTTCTATCAATAACCAACCCGTATACTACAACTTCTACCCGCCTACGATTCTACCCTTATTGCACCCTAACAAACATACTTATTACCCCTCGTTTTCTTTCCCCTATCTTACCGCCCGTTCTTCTTCGTTGTCCCCGTCGTCCTTCCGACTATTATAGCGTTTACCCGGGGGTACGTTACAATTCCCTTTTCCGCGTTATTTATAAAGGAGATAGTACCTAACGATTAGGACTATAGATAGTCCGACGCAGAACAAGACGAGACAGGATACATTGCGATGTATTTGCGCTACGCAAAGTCAATCGCTATAGGCCGAGTCTGCAACGCGCCGGCGTATCGTACCTGCGACAACTGCGCTACTAATAATAAAGGCGGGTACTATAGTGTAGGGAGGGTAAGTATTAGTCTGTCCGCCGGGGGTTTACCTTACTAATAAGTCCGTATACAGACCGTACCGCGCCTATTAAACAAAGTGATAGCCGTATAGCGTTAGAAGGACGTATACGACGAGATATAGAGGGGGCTTACGGCGGGTTACCCTACGGATTCCGCGGAGGCCGCGCGCGCCTTAGCGGAAGGGGACGACGAATACTGCCGCTAGGCAGTACGCCTGTACCTAATAGCGCGCACCCTAAATCGGGAAATCTACGCTATTAAGGTAGCGTGCCGCCGATCTAGGACTACCGTAGGTCCGCTATCTCTCGCGCCGCGCTCTACGTAGGACTTTTAGAGCCTAATACTCTTAGAGCAGTTACGCTCCCTAGGTCGTTACCCTATACAAGGCCTATCCTAACGCCTACAAGGGTCGCTAGCGGTAAGTTCTTGACGGTACTCCCCGTTCTCGGTCTCTAGCTAACTAGGTCGTAGCGCCTATCTACTACCGTAGCAGATGCTTTTGAGTAGACGCGTATACGTTTTTACTAGGTAGTACCTACTGTAGTATCGCGACTAGACGAATCCTCGGCGGACCCTCGCGTCTCGCCCCGTCTACAAGCAACTCTCCCGGTACCGCCGGTAGGTCGGGGTAGTCGTCGGGGTAGTCGGCCTATAGTGTACTCATCCGACGAGGAGGATCTTCTAGCCCTAGTAGCGACGCCGGTAACCTCCCGTCGCCGTAGTAAGAAAGTGCGTAAGCTGTCCTCGTCCCTAGAGCGGGGCCCGGTGTTGCTAGACTTTGTACGGGATACCTTTCCTATCCGACGCCGACCTAAGGCTAGTATCGCCCCCGAGTCGGTAGCTAATACGCCTTCTCTTTCGCGTAGCGGCCCCCCGGTAGTTACCGCTCGCCCCGTAGCCTCTGTTCGGGACTCGCTAGCGCGTACCCCGGCGGCTCGCCGTTAGCTAGTTGCCTATAAGACGCCTCGCCGTACGACGGCGGGTCGCGTCGTCCCTCGGACGCTGTATAGCGGTCGCCTTGCGAATACCGCTTATTCTCTATCGCCCGGATACATCGCCGGGTACGATTTCAATACCCTAGAGGGGATCGCCGCGGCTACCCTAGACTAGGCGTTATACCTACGCCGCAATACCGGTCGTATAGCGCTAACCTCGCCTACGTCGCGCTCCGTCCGGGGTACCCCTCGCTCGGCCTATCGTAGCGGCCGCCTAATCAAGAATCCTTAGTTGTCTCGGCGGTTCGACGATAGGTACGACGAGGAGGACGTAAGCGACGACTAGGAAATAGAGGACGTACTAGCCTAAGAGACAGAAGCCCTCCTAGATAAGGATTTTCTTATAATAGGCGGTCTCCCTAGCGGGTCCCCGGCGCCGGCTACCGTCGCGCCCCTAGATACAGCCCCCCCTCGCGCGCCTATAGAGGTACCCTCGTTTCGGGGCTTCTCGCCTCTACCTACGGAGCGCGAGGTTCCTCGGGGCCTATTACGCCTAGCCTCCTACCTAGCGATTCCCTTCCGCTCCTCCGTCCCTCTTACCTAGGAGCCCGTACGCGTCGCGCCTCTAGCGCCCTTACTACTATCGCGTCTATTAACATCCGCCGGCCCCTAGATCGCCCCGTCGCCGTCGCCGTCGGTTCGTCGGCAGTCGAGCCCGCTAGTCCTAATATATCTAGGTCCGCGACTAGTATTGTCGCCTAGCCGCGAGTACGAACCTACGCTCGACCTAGTAGAGTAGGGTCGCGAGGTCGTCCTCGGCGGGGACCGACTTCCTGATATCGATTTTCGGACGGTATCTAATATAAATTATAACGGACTAGTATACCTTTTGCGGGACATCCGCCGTTTCCTTACGGAAGCGGAGGTCCTAGCCCCGCTAAGGGAGATCTATCGGTTGCCTCCCTACCGGGCCCGTTAATAGGCTATAATGTAGGCAGACTATAGCTTCTAGCGAGAGGAGTGCCTAGCCGACTACGAGTTCGGTCCTACTCGGTAGGCGGTACCTAAGGCCTCGGGGGTTACTCGGGACCCTACGCCGGTATAAGTTAGTAACTACGCTATAGCTAAGGCGCCTTCGGCCGAGGGTAGCGTAGGTAGAGCGCGTATAAGGGGAGGGATATTAGGCATATTTGGTAGGAGGTAGCCGGGGGTTCGCTAGGTATTCGATAGTTGGTCTTTTTGCGCTATATACTTTTCTTCTTCCTACTGCTCGCTCCCCTAGGGGATACCCGCGATGCTTTCTATTCATCTAGTAGCTTACCTATATTCTCGAAGTTGTCCTCCGGTTCCTAAGTATTAAAGTCCTTATCGTACCCCTTCTACCTAAGTCTGTATTCCGTTTCTCCCTTCCTCCTTCTTTCGTCTACTATCTTATCTACTTCCTATACTTCGGTACCGTCGGCGGTAATATCGGGGGAAGCTACGTTCGCTAGCGGAGCGCCGGGCCTTTTGTAGAAGGGACGTAGGAGGGAGATATAGAATACCGGGTAGATACGGTAGGTATTTAGTAGGATTAGTCGGTACGCCTACTAGCTGTCGCCGACCGCTTTATCGACCCGGAATAGGCCTAGGAATTTGAGGGACAACTTCTTACTAGGTTGAGTCAATTTCAAATTCTTTATACTTAGGAGTACTAAATCTCCCTTAGCGAACGTCTACGGAGTATAGTAGTCGTTATACTAGCGCTACTACCGCTTCTACGCTTGTTGTATACGGGTCGAAGCCTCTACTCGTACCCGTTCTAGTAGCTAGACTCTATCTGATACTACCGGCGCCTCCCCTTTATAGTAGACGTCTACGTCTAGCGCGGACTACCGGGGATGTTTGCTATATACTATTATAAACGGAGTTTCGCCGGTAGTCGCGTATACCGCATTGTTGTACGCGAATTCCGCGTATAGCAGTAGGGACGCCTAGTTATCCTGCCTATTAGCCGTAAATATCCGAAGGTAAGCTTCTACCGTCTAGTTCTAGCGTTCTATCTAGCCGTCTGTTTAGGGATAGTATACGGTACTTAGTCGTCGCTTTATTTAGTATTAGTAGCAAATCTCGGTCTAGAATACCGAGGTAAAGATCGTACCTCGGTCGCTAACGATTCCCTTAGGAAGCCCGAATTTGGTACCTACCTACGTTATAAACACCTTAGCGAAGTCCCTTACGGACTAAGTTTCTTAGGCCGGGATGTATAATAACATCTTCGATAGCCTGTCGACAATAACTAGTATAGAGTCGTACGTAACCCCGCGGTACTTCGCCGGGGGTAGCTTAGTAATAAAATCTAAGGAGATCTCTTCCTATACGTTTTCTAGTATAGGAAGTAATTTTAGCTCCCCTAATAGTATCGTCCTAGGTGCTTTAGACTTCTAGTATATATCGTAGGTCCTATAATATTCTCTTACGTCCTATCGAAGTTCTAGCTAGTATAACGAGCGGTAGACTAATTTTAGCGTCTTATCTTCGCCGAAGTGTCTAGCGAGGGCGGAGTCGTAGAAATTGGCTATAATTTCCGCTCGAACGGCCGGTTCGTTCGGAACGTAAAGCCTTCCCTAGTACCGTAGTAAGTCCTTGTTATCGAACATCTAAGGGGGTAGCTTACCGCCGCGGGTTCGCCGGGTATCCTTTTGCTCGTTCCTCTTATAGGCGACGAACTCGTCCCGTTACTATAGCGAGGCTACGAGACTTCTAAAGGGTTGTCCTACGTCGCCGCTTGTAGTCTAGCTCGCGAGTAGGACCCTTACTATTAAGCGTAGTACGTAGTATATGTATTTACTAGTACTAGCGACCGGAGTTGTATTGCGTAATATCGCTAGGGGTTCGCCGGGCGTTTCCGAAATTTCGGTCGTAGACTCCTCGCTACTTACTATACTAACTTTACCGCCTAGGATTCGTATAGCTATAACTGCGACATTCGGGTCGGCTAGTTTAAGCTTGTATTAGAGGGTTAGTAGCAATTGGTTAACCGCGTCGTTCTCGGTCCAATAGTCCGCTCGTCTCGAGGGGCTATCTACTAGGTTAGTCTTCCCCGGCCGGTAGTATATCTCGAAGTCGAATTGACCTAGATATACCGCCTATCGGGCTTATCGCCCGTTTAGCTTCTATACCGTCTAGATACCCCTTAGGTTATTATAATCGGTATATACCTAGAGTAGGGTATATACGTCCGCGAAGAAGTGCCTCTAGACTTTGAAGCTATAGACGACTACTAGGAGCTCTTAGTCGTAGGTTTCGTAGTTCCGCTCCGCCGACGATATCTTCCTTAACGTAAAGGCGATAGGGTGCTATCGGTCGTTATAGAGCTGCGTTAGGATTCCGTATAGGCCGTAATCGGACGCGTCGGTCTCTAGTCGTAGGGGCTTCGCCGGGTCGTAGTAGCGGAGCATAGGGGCGGAAGTAAACATCTGTTTCAACGCCTAGAACGCCGCCTCTCCGGCTTCCGTCTATTAGAATTCGCCTTTCTTTAGAAGGTCGGTTATTAGGGCTGTTACCTTCGTATACCCGGCTATAAAGCGGCGGTAGAAATTGGCGAACCTAAGGAAGGATTATAGTTCCTTCAAGTTGCTCGGGGAAGGCTATTCGGTAATCGTAGCGATCTTCTCTAGGTCGGTATATACGCCCTTACGATTCACTCGGAATCTAAGGAACGCTACCTCGCTTTATACGAAGGTATACTTCTTTAGGTTAACAAACAACTCCGCCTGTTCTAGCCTAGCGAGTACCCGGTAGACCGCCTCCTAGTGCTTCTCGATATCGTCGTAGTAGGTATAAATAAGGATGTCGTCTAGGTATACTACTAGGATGTCGTCGAGAAGCCCGGCGAGGGCCCGGTTGACGTACGCCTAGAATATAGCCGGGGCGTTAGTTAGCCCGAAGGGTATAACCTTATATTCGAAGTGTCCGTAGCGCGTTCGGAAAGCGGTCTTCTATTCGTCGCCTTCGCGAATACGAATTCGGTAGTATACGTCTTTAAGATCTAGAGAGGTAAAGTACTTTGTACTAGTAAGACGCGTAAGGCTTTCGTCGATAAGGGGGAGCGGGCACCGGTCCTTAATAGTAATCGAATTCAAGGCGCGGTAGTCGACGCATAGTCGCAAAGTGCCGTCTTTCTTTAGTACAAACAATAGCGGAGCCCCGGCGGGGCTAGTACTATATACGATTCGTCCTTGTTCTAACTCCTTACGGAGGTATTCCTAGAGGACTTCAAGCTCGCGCTAGGAGAGGTAGTATAGGGACCCGAAAGGCGGTTCCTTACTATCTATTAGTTCGATAGCGTAGTCGGTCGCCTTATAGGCGGGAAGGATCGCCGCGGAGTCGTTGTCGAATATATAGCGGTATCCTTCTAATACAGCGGGTAGAGCGACCTACTTTGCCTCGCCTTAGTTGATTGCGTAGATCTAGAGGGTCGGGCCCGAGCCTCCCCGGGGGTTCGCTAGGCGTAACTATCCTATTATAAAGATAGGGGAGGAGTCTTCCCTTGATTCGCGCTATAATCTCTTTAGGGAAACCCTTTCGAAGCTAGAGATAGTTAGCCCCTATCGCTAGGTACCGGGACCGTTCTAGATATCGATACCTAGGGTCTTTAGAGAATATCGTCTAAGGAGGATAGAAGGTCCGTCCTAGTCGATACCGTAGGCGAGAATCTTCGTCGTCCGGGTATCCCCGCTAGAGTCGCTAAGTTTCAGAGGGAACTCGTAGGCGCCGTAGTAGTAAGTCTCGTAGGTCGACAGCTATCTAAGTAATAGGAGTTAGGCTTCGACTCGGGCTAGGCCTAATTCTACCGCTACCTTCTAGCTAATCGTAGTTACCTAGGCGTACGTATCGAGGGCGACTCGTATAGGCTTTATACCTTCGCTAGTAATAATAGTTCCTATAGTTTCGATAATGTCCTTAGACTCAATAGGTCGGGGACCCGTCGCGTTCTAAGTGTTCGCGACGAGCCTAATTAGTTTTTTAGCTAGACGGGGGTTCGGTTAGGGTTATTACGCTTAAACGGACAGTCTGGACGGATGTGTCCTATCTTGCCGTACTCGTAGCACTTTAGTCCCGAGTGGTCCCCTTTGTCTAGAGCGGCTTTTGCGGCCGCGCCTGATTTCGGAGTTTCCGCCGGATTAGTACGCGGCTCCCTAGCGTCTCCCCGGCGATCTCGATCTTTAGATTTCGGCTTGTTATTACTAGACCGCCCTTCGCCGCCTAAGGCTCTTAGGTAGTTCTTCTCGATCTAGGTCGCTAGGTTAACTAACTCGTCCCGTATCTTAGGGATCGAATTGTAATCGACGATTCTATAGCGGGTCTCCGGGTACAACCGGGCGAAGAACTAGTATAGCTATTGCTTAGGAGTGTACCGTTCGAGCTATACCTCGAGAGTCTCTAGATACGTTAGGAACTCCCTTAGGGACTAGTTAGCCCGTTGTCTAGCGGACGTATAGTCTAGGTACGCCTAGAGCAATCGAGCGTTTAGGTCGTCTAGGAGGTTAAGTAGGAATTACTTGAAGTAATCCTAAGTCGTACCCTCCCGTTCGGCCTCGGTTATTCGCTACTAGTATACGTACTAGCGGTCCCTCGGGGTATATCCCTTAGCGAGGTACTATATTACCTAGGTATATCTCTCGGTTTCCCGTTAGAAGGACCGCGGATTCTAAAGAAATACGACTTCGCAAGATATTACGAAGTCGCCGTATTCCTTTAAGGACTTCCCCTCGTATTCGCTAGGGGCCTTTACCGAGCGTTTAGGTAGAGGGGCGATATCGGTTTCTATCGTATATCGCTTGTAGCCGCGGCTATTCTAGAGGTCGGCTACCTCTTGGATTAGTAGTAGACGCTCCTTTTCCGCCCTTAGGCGGGCGATGTCTTTCTGAAGGTCGCTTAGCTCCTCGCGTTCGATAGCGATTTCCGGCTCGGAATCGTCCTAGTCTTCTAGCTAGATACCGGCGGTAGCTTCCGTAGATTCCTCCTAGTCGAGTAGTTCTCGTACGCGTTCCGTATCGACGTCGGTAGAGGAAGACTATTCAGTAGAGGCCTATTCTAGTATAGAGGGGTTCCCCGGCGAGTCGCTAGGATTCTATCGGGTAGAACGTCCTCCTACTATTGTTCGGACCTTTCCCTTATAGTTAAGGTACGAGAGTTATTATATAATAGTTCTGTGTACGTAAGGGTATACGTAATAGAGGTCCGAGGTATAAAAGGTATAAACAATATACGGCTTACTATCTGAGGCACAATAACTCTGCTCCTCCTCCTAAGAGGAGAGCCCTCGCTATATACGTAAGCTATCCTATTGCCTACTCCTTACTACCGGTACCGCCTCCTCTTAGGCAGCAGCTAATAACCGGTTCCCTCGGGAACCTTCTTAATTCAGAACGTCCTCGATCGGTAGGATACCCCTTTATACCGGATCGCCGGGGGACCGCCGGGGCATCGCTAGGGCTTTCCGGCCCGAGCGGCACGTCCCGCCCAACTCGCCGGGGGACCGCCGGGGCATCGCTAGGGCTCTTCTGCCCTAGCGTATTATAGTCCTGTATAGTACTATATACCTTTATCTCCCTCTATCTTCCTCCTTCTCTATCTATCTTCCTTTCTCTCTCCCTATCTCCCTTCTAAGTATTACAACCTATCTACGGAAGTAAGGTCGACCTCCTTAACGTCGTCCGGAATATCCTCGATATTTATATATTCCGTAGTATTAATAGGTACCTACCCTATATCTAGCTTATACGGAAGACTACTAACCTTCCTATATACCTAATACTAGTTGAACTCTGCAATACGTTCCGTAACGACCTTTATACTATAGCTATAAACATCGAAAGACTTAAAGTAATCCCCGTCGAGGTCCTATATCTCCCTAGGGGTACCGAGGTCTTCGTTAAAAAGGGCTCTAGCGCGGGAAAACATATCTAGCGCCGCGTCGCGTACGGTATACTCGCTAGGTATAGGGTATCCGAATATATCCTCGAGTTCCTAACGAAGCTAACGCTACTAGGTATTTAATAGGCAGATCCGGTCGAAAACAACGTTTATATCGTATATCGAGTTCTTATAGGCCTTATATTCGATTTTATATACACCGTTTAGGTGCTCCTATACAAGATCGATTGGTTTGAAAGTATCGCTCTTACCCTACTAGTTTACTAACCCCGACGCTAGAATAGCGCGCTATAGTAGTAGCCTACAAACGGGCGATAGTAACTAGCGATAGTAGAGTATCTCTCGACTATAGTTGTACTATAAGGCTCTAAAGAATAGGGGTATCAACGGATCGACTATACGCCGGAGAATACTAATATCGCTATATTTAATAGCGAAGCGGATAGTAAGCAACAGTTCGGCCTCTTATAGAAAACGACACATTGTACGGTATTCGACGTCCTAGTGTTCCTAACCCTCCTAGGACGATATAGTAAAGGCGGCTAGACGGATCTCCTTAACAATAGCCTCGAAGAGTAACGGCGTAAGTTTCTAACGGAGGAAAGTGTCGATAGTACTACTATTATCCTAGGCGGTAAGCCTACTATATCGTATATCTAGGGCGATACTAATTCCTCGGCGAGAGAGGGCTGTATAGAATAGTACTAGTACCCGAGAAGTAAAGCCCTATCGAACGAGAGGCTCTATTAAGTAGTACTAGATATTATCTCGGTTATATCTAGTACGATCCTAGGCCTTAATATCTGCTTTTAGACTGTAGTACGTATTCTTAGACGCTACCGGTAGCTCAAAATGTGTCTTTACAAGAGTATATAGGAGGTTTATTTGTATATAAAACTAGGCGGGTACCCTAAGTAGCTATTACCTCCTATTATATTCCCTTTCGGCGTACTATTGTCTAAAGATAGAGCCCCGGATACGCTCTATAGTTAACTAATCTCCGTAGATAAGTCGGAGAGTAGACGAGAAATCGTCCGACTTAGTAGCGCTAGGGTCTAGGGTAGTATACTTCAACTAATCGAGGAAGATACTATCGTAGACTCGATAGGTACCTTCGATTATACCTTCGTCCTCGAAGATTGCGCCGAATTGCTAATACTATATCTTCGTTAGAGATAATCAATCTATAATAGGCATCTCCGGTAGGTCCCTCCTAGCGGTAGAATACATCTCGGCGATTAGAGACCGGTAGATCTTAAGGATAGTATTATAGATAATAGCCCTTATTATCTACTACCCGACGGGATCGCTACTAATACTAGGCGAGTTAAAGATATCCTCTATATTAAGAGGGATCGAATAGCGATATATACTCTACTTAAGACCGGTAGGAGGGATATCCGGGCAGATTACGATCGTTATAGTTATAATAGCGGCCTGTATTCCTTTATAACCTAGAGTTTTGTAACGGGTAGTATCCTTAAAGTTTATATTGTCGTATACAATAACAGACTAGCGATTCCTCCCTATTTCGACGAGGGTAACCTATATAAACGGGTCGTTAGTAATAGTATAGTATATATATACCTTAAGGAAGTTTAAAGAAGCTATTCCGGATACTCCGAGGAAGACGAAGGAAGATAGTAACTAAGGGGAAAGAAGATATAGGATAAGAAAGTATATAAGGAAGATAGAGGAAGTTAACTATAGTCTAGGCTTGAAGAAGGCTACGTACCTATAGACGGGAGTTAGTTAGTATTAAATAGATCTTATACGTTTGAATTCGTATATACCTTACTCTCCTCTACTACTATCTTAAGCAAATAGATACTAGTATAATAACTCTAGTATATACCGAGACTAGCCAATATCTTAACTATACGCCGCTTAGTACTAGTGCCTTATAGGTATATTAATAGGAGACTTAAGAGTATATTAGAGGTTTAGGATATCCGAGAATAAAGGACAAAGGTAGTAATAAAGTATAGGCGCCGGGCGAGAGACTTCTTAATAGAACTAGAGCTATACCTACTCGACCGATAGGCGCGCCTGTTCCGTAGGAGGGTAATCATTATATCGTACTAAAGCGGAGCGGTAGAGCGTATTATATCCAATACAGTATCAAAGTCTAGGTTGTTAAGGATAGTATAACTTCCTATCTATTTACCAAATAACGACTCGCTCTTCTCGGGTAGGGCGTCTAACTCCCGGAATACGCCTACAATATTGAGACCCTTCTCTTAACTATTATCCCCGATAGCTATCCGGATTGCCGAGTCTTCGAGTACGGATTTCAGCGTAGTCCGACGAGAAGCAACTGTACTATAGTACTTAGACTTTATTATTGCCTCTTTTTCCCTAACCTATACTTTAAGAAATTTGCGGAGAGACTACTTAATATCGCCTAGGAGGTAGACGACGCTTTAGAGCTTCTAAGCGTCGGTTATTCGTCTTCGCGATATTCGTACCCGCTAGCGTTAGAGTCTTATAGTATCGCGCCTCTACTATCGCGTATTTAGTATAGCCGAAGGTATAGGCGATAGCGCTAGTAACGTAGTATACTAGAACAGCTCCGCTATAAGCTAGTCGAACTCGCTATCCTCGCTAATATTAGTCGACCCGTCGGTATTAGTTAACTTATTAATATTACGAGGGGAGTTGTTGCTATACGCTATTATATCGGTAGGACGATATAGGGGGTCGGGAAAGGATTTAACGAATTTAGATAGTAGCGCCGAAGCCGCGCTATAAGATACAGTCGTTAGAGATGTAATAGCTCGATAGTATAATAGTAATATACAGGCTAAGAAGAAGTTAGAGTTCCTCTAACAAACGTAAAGAAGTTCTACTAAAGCGACGCCTAAAAGCCCTTAGACTCTCTAAGCGGATTGACTAAGGGGGGCGTTTGATTAGTGCGGAAGTACTAGGAAGATGAAGGGAGACGCTAGAAGACGGCCCGTTCGGTTAATTGCGTCAATCCGCCTAGAGAGTCTGAGTCCACTGAGATAACTAATAAGGACATACATGGACAAACAGCAGCAACCAAAGATCGCATCAGAAGGAGGACTCGACGGTACATCGCTTCTGAAGAAAACATGATACTAGGTAATAAACGAGCACAGCGAAACAACATCATATTCATCATGTATACTGATTTTCGTCTTCATCTTCGCCGAAGTGACGCCTGCTCATCCAAGCCCACGAGGTTGCCGCTCACGACCAGGAAACTCCGCGAATGATTGGACGCGATGTTGGTATCAGAAGACAAAGGCACTCACAATGTATGCCTGCTTGTCATCGCCTTCTTGGTCGCCGACAATGGAAATGTCGCCACGATCCTCTCCAGGCCCAAGGGGCAACCTCGTCGGGAGTCGTATTAATCGCGCGGCAGCAGTGACTGGCTGCCCGCTGAATGAGTGACTGTGCTTAGTGATTGACACTGATTGTACACGAGGTTTCTGATATGGACGTTTTTTGGCAGGTCTTGTCTACCCTGCATAAGCAAGTCCCAGCACGCCATGCTGAGATCCGTCGCAGGCAGCGCTAGTCCAGCCATTGGTATTTGGTACTGCGTCGCAGCACCCGTATATGGCTCACAAGAGTTCGATTCTTTAGACGCTCAAAGCCCGCTTCTAATGATTGCGAGCATTCGGACTGCGGTCCGGATCGATGCCGATGCCTTCTACCGCGCCTTCTTGACCTCCGTAGCCCACCCTTCGATACCATCGCCTTTGCTACCGACCTCGACATTCGTTCTGACGCCACTCATGCCTTTCGTCTCGTCCAGGAACGGGTGATTGGCCATGCCGCCAGCGTTGGCTCGATCGGCCGGTTGCAGTTCGAGCATGGGTAATAAAAATTCCCCGATTCGTTTGGCCTCCTCCACCGAGAAGTGGTACTTTTCTCGCAAGACATCCGGAAGAGCCCAATGCCTCAGCCTATGAATGTTTCGCAACTCTCCCTTACGGTTGAAGATCTCCTGTGACCATTTGCCACTGATGCATAAACTTTTAGGGAATGTACCGAGCAATTCGATGATCTGCGCGATGTGGTCGTCGTCCTTGCCGTACTTGGTACCTGATTGCGGGTCGAATAAGTAGTCGCCGGTAATCAGCTCGAAGACCTAGATCTTGTTAGTCATGACTGTCGCGTAGCTGCACGCTGCCTGCTTCTCACCATGCATGCCATACTCC
Organism: Sphaerulina populicola P02.02b; assembly: GCA_000291705.1. Lineage (NCBI taxonomy): Eukaryota > Fungi > Ascomycota > Dothideomycetes > Mycosphaerellales > Mycosphaerellaceae > Sphaerulina > Sphaerulina populicola. The sequence continues at coordinate 18,211 of JH792494.1, forward strand.
ACACATCAGTACTGGCTCCCCATTTGGCACCTAGTATGACTTCGGGTGATCGATATTGCCGTGTTTGAATGTCGTTTGTGAAATGGTGTCCGACCCAGCATGCATTGCCAAGATCCGCAATCTTGACAGAGATGATCTCGATGCCGTCGTCTGCCTTCTCCATCTCTTTGGGCTTCACCGCGTGTGAGCCGCCAAGGTCCATGTCCGACACGTTGTTGGCGAGTATCTCGCTGCGTCTGTCGTTAGTCTCAGGCTCAGCAAAGCCAAAGCAATCAGGTGCGCAATACTTACGCGGTCTTCTCGCGCTCTTTTTGTGTGACGCCCTCTTTTCCGTCGCCGCCTTCCGATTTGATGCCCAGACTTTCGAGCATTGACCTGGATTCTGTTCCTAGAGCACCACTCATCTCAGCACCGTCCTGGGCAGTTGGCGACGAACCTGTGATTGGCGAATTACCTTTGCTCTCGTTCACGATCTTGTTAAGGCTGGAGGTGCTGCCCGGAAAGTTGGCCAGGTCAGCTTGTGAAAAATTGGTGTTCAGTGGACTGGGGAGTGGTTGCGAGCCCGTGATCAGAGTGCGCCTCCTGCGTCGGCCGTTGCGGTGATCATCCTTTTCCTTGGGGTCCTCTTTGACGTATGTTTTGACAATTTGTTCCACGTCGCCAATCTCGATCAAGACGTTCTCAGGCTTCAGATCTGTGTGTATTATGCCGCACTCTCGATGTAGGTAGTCGAGCCCAAGCAGCACTTGCTTCGTGATCTGCTTGACGAGTGGCATGGGAATGCCTCTGTGATTCCACCTCTTGATCAAGCCGAGCAGGTTCTCACCCAGCACTTCGAATACCATGCACACATGCATACCGTGAGGGCCCTTGTGATTGAAAGAGTCCAGCAGGCTGACCACATGTTGCCTGCCCGGATGGTCCTTGTTGGCTGCCACCACTTTGTTCAGGAGTTTGATCTCGTCGAGGGCCGTCTCGGTGTAGTGGGCGGCAGACCGAACGACCTTGAGGGCGACGTGCTTGCCAGTGGTGTTGTCTTTGGACAGCCATACTGTACTGAAGTGGCCCCAGCCGAGTTTCCGCACTATTGTGTACTTGCCATCTTTGTACTGTTCGCCTACTTGCACAGGGTGATAGCCACCCTTGCAGTAGTCCTCGGAATCCTCTTCGTCCGCCGTGTTTTCGGTGCCCTCTTCGCCGGAGGACTCTGACCCGCTAGGTGAATCGTGGAGGTCCTTCCCGTGCTGCGGCGCAGCTTTGTTGTGCTTGAGCGGCGACTGATTGCTCTGGGCACTGTTTGCGTTCGGCATTAGCATGGTCTGTTCGGTTACTGTGGTTGCGGCGCACGGGGCATGTTCGCGGGTATGTGCATTGCGGAGCGGAAACTGAAGCTGTGGAGAATGTGATCAATGCAGCGGAGAGATATCCGTGCACGCGTGATGGGAAGTGGCAAAGGTGGTGGTGGTGGTGGTGGTGGTAGTGGTGGTGGTGGGCGAAGTACAGGTATGCTTCGGGAGGGGGGTGGGGAGGCAATTGATGGAAGTGTCTCGGCGGGGCAGGTACGAAGATGAGGTGAGCGAGAGGGCGCGCAAGACAAGAGCAGGCCAACAAGCATCCGACGTGTCGCAACGGCGTCAGATACGACACCTCTCCATCTCTTTGCGCGCTCGTCGATCCACCCACCACATTCACAATACACGCGCTCAACTCACCTGTTGGGTGTTGTTCCGCCAGCGGCCTGCTGCTGCTCGCTCGTCGTCAGGATCGGCTTCAGGTCCTGCTTCCGTCGCTTCTGCCCGTTGGCGTTGCCGTTGGCGTTGCTCGCGCTCTGTTTCGCTTTGTTGATCGCAGCCTTCTTCAGACCCTCGCCGCTGTTGTTCATGGCGAGGAGAGGTGGTAGTGGGGGCGGCGGTGAGGGATATAAACCTGGCAGGACTTGGCTTCTCGAAGCTGCACGCGGACGATGCGCTAGGACGAGGGTGCGTCGGTGCAGGTGGATACGGTTGGTTGCTTCAGATGCGACTCGTGCTGTCTAGCCGTGGTTGATGACGATGCCTGCGTGGTGGTCGATTCCACTGCTGTGCCTGCTGTGCTGTAGCGGTGCCTGTACTGGAAGGGGGTGCATGAACCGAGTGCATATACACCAATTGGGACGCTGAGAGATGTGGTGGTGGTGGTGGTGATGATGATGATGATGGTGATGATGATGATGATGATGATGGCACTGATTAATGTTGGGGGAGCGACTCTGGCCCGAGTTGTTGGCGGGCAGCTGCACCTATATCAAGCGGAGGGACCAGTCGACACAGTGCAAATCCCCTGGAGAGCGCAGAAAGGCAAATGCGATCGCTGAGTGAACTACGGAGGTGTCGAGAGACGAGAGGCCCAAGACTGCCCGGGACTGCAAGGCTCTTGCACGCGTGCTGACGTCGTGGTGGGATGAGCTGGAGGTGGCAGGGCAGAGAGCTGTCAAGCTGTCGGAGCTGTTTCGAGGCGCACGGGCTCGGGCTCGGGCTGAAGCAAGCAGAGGACAGAGGGCAGAGGGCAGAGGAGCAGAGCAACAACGGGATGGATGCCGTGGTGTGGCGTGGCGTGGCGTGGCGTGGCTACTGGAGTAAGGTGGAGGTGGAGGTGGAGGTAGTAGGAGGTAGGTAGGAGGTATGTAAGGTACATGTAGCATTGATTGATACCTGTATGAGATATATACCTCCTATGAATACAAGGAGGAATGGTAGGAGGTAGATGCAAGTCCCTCCAGATCCAGCTCCACCTTCTTCTTCCCCCCAAGTGTCGACAACGAGATCGAGCCACCGACTCCAGGCCAGAACTCGTTGGCGCTTTGGCGGACTCTACCTCCTCATTACATGTAGGAGGTGAGGTATTGAACCACACCACACCACCCTCTCCCTCTCCCTCCCCCTCTCCCGCCAGTATATTGCTCCAGCCACGCAGTTTGACAGCTCAGACTCTACCATCAAGAATCCAGCATGCGAACAAGAGCTGGGCTTCCAAGGAGGTACAGGTAGGAGGTAGGTAGGTAGATACCTGTATTAGGTGATGGCAGTGGCTGGGAGCTTCGGCCGTACACGAGTCAGGTAGGTACAGTACCTACATGTACCTCCTACCTCGTCACTACATGTACCTACTACCTACTACCTACCACCTACCGGAGGTTAGCAAATTCGTACCTTAAGTATTAGGCTTAATTCGACCGACAAGATCACCTACCTCCTACCTTACATTACCTACCTTATGACTATGTACTTTACTCTATTGGTTCCAGTTAACCATACATGTACTCTAGAAGTAATTTTTTTTTCTCTCTCTCCCTTCCTTGTGCCTTACGAGATGCAGGTACGAGAAGATATATGAATATTTTTTTTACAAAAAAAAAGAAAAAAGAAAAAAGAAAAAAGAAAAAGTCAGGTAAATTGAAAAAAACAAAAACAAAAAACAAATAGAGGTGAGACATAACAAGCAACATGTCTGAAACCTCTCCGCTTTCTCCTCTCCAGTGCCGTTCTACCTACATGTATGTACCTTACCTTACCTACAGATGAACAGATAAACAACAGGAAAACAAACCATTTCGACAAAAGGCCATCATCGAGACACACACACACACACACCTTCAAAGAGAAATTGATTCCTTTCGCATCTCAGGTATGCAACGCTAGATACCGTATTAATATATACATGTACTGCACTGTACACATATAGGACCTAACACTCCTGGCGCCAGGAGTGTGATCCGCCCATACCATACCATACCATACCGTAACATAATCATCATCAATCGTCACCGAGACAGAGAGCTATGCTATGCTATGCTATGCTATACTATACTATACTATACTATACTATGTACCTACCTCCGGTAGACAAGGTACATGTACTTTCCACACACACACACACATAAGATCGCGACAAAGAAAACCAATGAAAGATACCGATACCTTAGGTACCTTGCGGTACCTTGCGGTACAGGTACGTATCTACTTGGCAGCAATAGCAGAAGTCCATTTCTGCTCCTCAGCCTTATCGAAATGCAACAGCTGGCCCAAAACAGGCACAAGAGCGAGTTGGAATTTCTTCTCCTTCTGCTCGAGAAACTGCAAGAGGACTTGTCGGAGGTACACGTAATTGACATCGCCGGGAGAGCCTGTGATACTGCCATTACTGGTACTCGGCCGACCTGGGCCCGGGGAAGCGATTCGTGAGCGATTTATACTCTCGATTGAAGTCCTCGAGGAACCAGACCCAGTGTGTATTTGTTGCTGTTGTTGCTGTTGCTGTTGTTGTTGCTGGTGTCTGAGCTTTGCAGAGTTCTTCAACTGCTGCAACTCTTCAGCCATGGTTTTCGAAGACTTCTGCAATCTTTCCAGCCGAGTCTCGCGTTCTTCAACCTGTTTCTTGAGGGTTTGCTTGTCCTTTTCGAGTTGTGTCACTTGCCGCTCGCCTTCGTCGAGACTGTTCTGTAGCTGTGTCATAGCATGACGAGCTGCATCGGCATCCTCTTGTGCTTGCGCTAAGCGTCGTTCGAGATCGAGTCGGGACGTCCTGAAGTCCCGTTCGCGCTTTTCCACGTCTTTGCGTACTTCACTGGCGCGAGAAGCCTCCTGTTCAGCTTCGCGGAGCTTGTTCTTCAGGTCCTCAATCTCACGTGCTCTTTTACGGCCAACTGTGCTAGCATCAGACTCAGCGCGATCTCGCTCTTCGATGGCCAAATCTCGTTGCTCGCGAAGCTCTTTGACCTTGGTATCAGCTCTGCTCTCGGCATCGGCGAGGAGCCTGCGCATGGTATCGCCCTCTCTGCTGCGCTCAGACAGTGATCTCCGCGTATCCTCGAGCTCCTCCTCCAGACTTTCCACCCGCTCTTGCATTTCCTTCGTGCGGATAGCAAGCTCACGATTTTGATCTTGCGCACTCTGCACAAAACTCTCCGCGCTGGCTTGCGACGTTGCCTTCAACTGCAGCTCCTCCCTGAGACTGTTGTTGTCCTCGGTGAGCTTCTGCACTTGCTTTTCCAGCTCTTCAATTCTGGGCTTCTGCTTCTTGAGCTCGTCCTCGAGCTTTCTGCAATCAGCTTGGAGCTTTTCGCGGGCATCAATAGCCTCGTCGCGAGCACTCTGAGTCTTTTCGAGGTCCCTCCTAGCCGTCTCATACGACTCCTCAAGTGCCTTTCCACGATCCTCACTCGTCTTTGCCTTTCCTCTCAGCGACGCAATCTCTATATCTCTATCGGCCGCCTGGGACTTGTATTCGGTGATTTCGGACCGCAGATCTTTAGCCTTGCCTTCGAGCTTCTTGACAAGCGCGCTAGACTTTTCCAAGTCAGCTTTGACTGCTCTTAATTCGTCGCTCTCCTGTTTCAGCTTCTTCAGCTGCTGCTGGAATTTTTCATTCAACTCCTTAGTAGAAGTCAGATCCCTGAAGCGCTGCTGTGCCAAGTTTTCTGATGCCGCCAGGTCTTTCTCCAGTTCACTAGCACGACTCTTAGATGCTTCCAGCTCCGCCAAGACAGTCTGATGTTGCGCATCTCGTTCAGTGCTGTTGGCAGTGTGTTGCGCTGTGAGATCTTTGATCTGCGCCTCACTTGCGTCTTTGGCGCCTTGCAAAGATTCATGTTCCCGTTTCAGACTTTCCATTTGGCCCTTGATTTCTTCAAGCTCGGTGCTGGATCCCGCTTTGTTTGTCGCGTCCTGCAGCCTGACTTCAAGCTCGTTGGCGTGCTCCTTGAGATCAGTCTCTCGCCCTTCGGCATCTTTTACTTGTTTGCGGTACTTAGCCACATCTTGTTCCAGCTCATCACACTCCCGTTGAAGCTTGTCTCGCTTCTCCTTCACCTCTTTCAGCTCGTGCTTAGCGTCTGTGGCCGCTTTCCCGTGCTCAAGCATCGACTCTTGCAGGCTATCTCTCTCCTCCTTCAGGGTTTCGATCAGCTCTTCGTTCTCAATTTGGCTCTTGATGCTTTCTTGCAATTTAGCACCTTTGACCTCGCTGGCAGCCAAATTTTCAGTGAGTTTCGCCATAGTCGTGTTCTTGTCCGTAATGTCAATCCCTAGCGCATCGATCTCGGCCCTTAGTGTCTCAATGGTACCTTCTCTTTCTTTGAGATCTGCTTCTAGATGATCGATGCGTTTCTGGTGCTCTTCGGCCAGATCTTGCCAAGCTTGGCTGTCATCTCTCCGAATTGCATCGCCAGCTTCCTCTCGTTGCTCTTCAAGGAGCAAGAGTTTGGCGTTCTTAGCATCCCTCTCTTCTTTCACGATTGCGATCTCCTTTGTCAGATCGTCGATCTGGCCTTGAAGTATCGTCTTAGCATCGGACGAGATTGTGTTGAGCATGTTCTGCCGAAGTTCGAGAATCTCATCGTCTTTGGCTCGGAGTACGACATCCTTGTTTTTGAGGTTCTGTACAGCAACCTCGATACGTTCTTCAAGGTGCATAATCAGATTATCGTGATTGTCGCTGTCTGCTTCGGTTCGCTTCTTCACATAGTCGTGCATATTTTCCAAGAGTGGGATTAGTGGGTTGCCTTCAAATCGATGCCTGAGTTTCGCCGCAGTCCCAGTCTGGTCCCGAATAAGATCATCGACAGTGACATCGGCGGATGCGTGTTCAGTCTTGTCTGCACCTTCAGGACCGGTCGCAGATTCCGACTTTTTCTTGCCCTTCTTGGACTTCTTCTTGCTCTTCTTCTTTGCCGCACCGGTCGGAGCATGTAGGTCCTCGTCTTCGAGCGCTGGCGGAGTCCCAGGAGTTGAAGCCTCGCTACCAAGTTCGGTAGGCTGGGTGCTGACGTTTGTCGTTTCGGAGCCAAGGCGTGACTTAGACGAACTGGCTGCCTCTGACGGCGTTGTAACCTCATCCTGCTTAACCGGAATCACACATTTGCCGCAATTGATGATGTTCTGATATGCTCTGTCGCGGTCTTCCATGGCCTGCTTGAGCTGCATCTGTAGCGTCACGATTTTCTGCTCGTGACCCTTCTTGGAGTCAACCACCTTCTGGAGGGCGTCACATTGTTGCTCGGCTTCGTGTAGTCTCTGTTTGTCGCTCTTCGCGGTCATTTCGATGTCACGAAGGTATTTCATGGTACTCTCGGTTTGAGCACTTTCAGCTTCCATTATCTTCATGGCGCTGTGCATATCGCTGGCTTGAGCTCTTGCAATCAGCACCTCATTGGTTTTGGCCTCCAGGTTGGCCTGCAATGTCTTGACCAGGTTGCGGACATTGTCCACCCCCTTCTGAGCGTCTTGAGAGTACTTGCCCTCCTTGAGGTTCTTGGTGTGCTCACGCTGATATTTCTGCAACTTCTCCTCGGCCTCTGACTTCCTTGCTTCAGCCTCTGCGGCCTTCTTCTTGAGGGCTTCCTGGGAATCTTTCATTTCCTTCTGAATGTTGACAAGCTGAGCCTCAGTCTGAACCAAGCTGAGGGTCGCTTCATCTTGATGCTCCTTCGAGGCGTCACGAGCAGCGATGACTTCGGCAAGTTCTTGCTTGATCGATGCGATTTCAGCATCCTTTCGCTCAATTTGCTTGTTCGCGGCATCCAGGTCAACCTTCTTGACGTCCAGTTCATTTCGAAATGTTTCCGAATCTTTGCGCAAGGACGCGTTCTCCACAGAAAGCTCGTTGATATATGCCGTGTGTTCTTTCTCCCTCACCTCGTACGCCTGCAGCTCTTCGGTCTTTTGTTTGAGAGTCGCATCTTTCTCTGCAAGTTGCTTACTTAGCTCGCCATCGCGAGACACCTCGTCCTCGTACGAGAAGAAAGCGTCGTCCTCGGTCGACTTGTGCTCAGTCTTTGATACACCCAGGGAATCTGCACTAGAGTCTGAGTGTTTCGCAGACGCAGCCTTGGCCTCATCACGCTCTTTCCGCAATCCAGCAGCTTCGTCAAAGGCATCCTTGACCTTCTTCTCGGCATCTTCGAGCTTGGTCTTCAGCTCATCACGCTCCTTTTCGGCCTCGTTCTTCTCGCCTGCAATCTTCTTGAGCTCCTGCAGTACCATATCACTTTGCATGCTGCGTTGATTCAGCCACTCAACCAAAGTGCCGGGGTCGCCGATGGAAGTCAACGGGGTATGCTCGCGCAAGGCTGCTTCGAATGGATCGATCATGGATACTCGTGCGTGCGCTGTTCTGTAATTGCGCAGCAAGTCTGTACACGCCAAGTTCTGTGAGTAAAACAACAGATGCCAATCACGATGAAGTGGTTTAGACGTGACCATACCTTGATACCTCGCAGTGAGCTTCTCCAGATGCGCCAGCTTCTTTTGCACGAGCTCTGGGAGCTCTTCCTCGGGAGCCATCTTCACCTTGCCCTTATCGCCCTCTTGACTGCCGCCCTCCTTGTCTCTAGCGCGTTCGCTCTCTGTCGATGCTGCTGCTGCTGCCGCTGCCGCTGCCGATGATCCTGCATCTTTTCCCTCGTTTATTGCTGGCTGTGGTGTGGCCGTCCGGCTGATGCTCGCGCTCGATTCGTCATCCCCAATAACAAAATCGTCTGGATCCGGACCTTTGGTCGCGGGCGCGCCATCTGATGCGTCGGGAGCTCTCAGTCTGCTGCCGGATCGATTGCCTGGCGGCTCGATTCTGCCACTGCCTCTCCTCGCACTGCTGGGACTGCGCTTGATGCCTGATGCGCCTGCCTTCTGTCCCTGACCTTGCTGCTGTTTCTGCTTCTCCTGTTCTTCTGCTATCTTATTGTCCAGGAAGTCGAGGCTGAAGTTAGTCTGCAAGCTCTTGAAGTACTTGGACATTGTTGCGCCGGCCTCGGTCTTCGCGGATCGCAAACGCTTCTCATGGTATGGGCCTCATGCGTCCGAGGATTGTTCCCAGTACCCTGCACACGCGTTGCAACAGCAAAGTCGGCACCGTAGCCAGCGCGCGCAGCGGGAGATGGATTGTCGCGTCTGGTCGTCAATGAAAGACCCGTGAGCCCGTGAGGCCCACCGCAAATGGCGCCGATCATTGATGCCAAGACCGCGCTAAAACTCCACATGGCACATGAGTGAAACATTAAAAGTTATTGCATCGATTGGACTCTAATCGTAGCATAGCGAGACCTCACGTTCCACAGTCATCATGCCGACTGAACTGGAAGAGCTGGTAGAGGTATGTGTTATTCATGTAGAATATCGGTGATCTTCTGCTAATTGACCATAGTTCCTGCACCACGGAAATACCCAGATTCGACAAATCGGTAAGCGACTACCTGTAGAGATGGAACAATTTGTATTGCTTAAAGATCTCGTCTGACAAGACTACTAGCCGCTGAAAACCTCGTTGGCTACTCAACTTCACAGCCATCACTTTTCAAGCGGAACCAACTCGAGCCTGTTACCGATCTGAAACTTCTGATCAAAGATTATGCGCCTATAGCAAAAAACGCTCTCACCATTCTCGTCAACCTTACGGACGATGAAGAGATTGTGAAGAAGTTGATCGAGGATGAAGCTTGTATGGAATCCATACTGCGGCGTGTGACGGTACGTTCAAGTCCCAAAGCAAAACGAAAACTCCATGCTACCAGGAGGTACGAGTCGAGACTTGCACCAAACGCTAATCATCATTTTCAGGATGCCAAAGAACCCAATGCAAACGAACACTGTATGCTGCTTGCAAATCTCGCCAAGTCCGACGCAATCGCAAAGCTCCCATCTCTCAAGCGCGAAATTCCCAAATCACTCTCCACGTCACCCATCGCCATCGATCAACTCCTCGACTGCTTCGTCAAGGGGGCTTCAGGCTCGTACAATCCCCAAGCAGACTACGACTATCTCTGCTACGTCTTCGCCGACCTGTCCAAACACGCCGAAGGACGGAAACATTTCCTCACGCCTCGTACCGAGGGCAGCACCACCGATGCGACGGCGGAAAAAGTGTTACCAATTTCCAAACTCGTCGTCTTCACCGAACATGCGTCCACCATTCGCAGACGAGGTGTAGCGAGCACCATCAAAAACGTCTGCTTCGATCTCGATTCCCATCACACTCTTCTCGCGGCGCCAGAAGACGGTGGTGTGGGTTTGCTTCCATACATTCTCCTGCCACTCATGGGCAGTGAAGAGTACGCCGACGAAGATAGCGAGGGCATGTTAGATGAATGCCAACTCCTACCTCCGGATAAAGAACGCGAGCCGCAGAATGATATTATTTGCACTCATCTGGAGACGCTCCTGCTATTGACGACGACGGCCGAGGGGAGGAAAGTTTTGCGCACTGTCAAAGTCTATCCGATTGTTCGAGAACTTCACGAAAAGAATGAAGACGAGGGTGTCAGGGAGAGTGTGGATCGCTTGGTGCAAGTCTTGCAGAGAGGCGAGGAAGGCGATCCAGATCCGGAGGAGGAAGCAAGGAAGATGGCGATGGCACAGGAGGCAGAGGAAGCAGCCCAGGGAGGAGGTGCGGGGAGAGTCGAGGAAATCGAAGAGGATGAAGATGAACAAATTGTTGAAATTGTGTAGAGGGAATTGAAGTCAAGTCACATAAGTTTCCAACGCTCCATCTCCATAAACAGCCAAACACCAGATTGGGATGTGATGAATACCCAAGCCCTCACCGACCAGCAATACCCAGACCACCAATACCATTTATCCAACAACGCAAATGTAATGTATGCCACCGACTTGTCCGACATACCCCCTCTGTGGAGAAAGTGTGAGCACAAAACAGTATATTCATGATCCGAGAAGAATAGGGTACATGTAATCCTCAAGTGTGATTGACCAACTGTAAATCTTTTCCAAGTATGGCTGGTAGGTCGGTGTCAATTCATAAGGAGCCTAGTAGGTAGAGCCGTCCGTGTTTTGAAGTCGTGACAGGCTGACAGCTTCCTTCCATCGAGCGTCGTCGCTTAATTTTCCAGATTCGAGCCATCGCAATCCTAGTGGATCAGGGATATATATATATATACATACATATATATACCCTGTTCCTAGTAAAGTCAGACTATGTACCTATGTAAGTCAGGTGAAAGGATCGTCAGCGCAGTAATGGGATGGACTGGAAGCATTAGGCCTTCAAGAAACGTGCAAGTGCATGCTCCTTCGTGAAAGGAAAAGCACCACGGCTCTACTTACGTAGGTACCTGGAGAAGTGCTCTCTGCATGCGGTTGCAGTGGTCGAAAATCTCGGCCAGTCACAGTTGTGAAGCTGGAATCGGGATCAAGCCTACCCGTGACTTCGTGAATGTCTATACCTCATGCCTCTCCTTTGCGCGTAGATACACTCATATTCTCATATGCCAGAGCCTCGTCATGAATTCGTAAACGCTTAACGCTACAGTGACGACGATTCCACACTCACGTGAATGAGCCGTGGCATCACTCGTCCGGCTCCGCCTCGGGATGTCCCACGGGCACCAGTTTTCCCACCACGAGATACTTCTCATTGAAGCGCTCCTCCCAACCTCTCAGTGCCTCCATCTCTTCTGCGCCAAGATCCTCCAGCTTGTCCAAGGGCCCATGAAGATCCTCCGTCAACATGTCTGGGTCGAAACTACCACATGCCAGGCCTCTCGAGGCATCCCTGCCCGCGAAGTTCTGGTATGGTCCACCCGGGCCATAGAAGTTGCGACCAGATGAGACATCAAAGACCTTGCCTTTGACGGCAAAGTAGATTGGCATGCCATTGTTCCCATTGAAGGGTTCGAGCTGAGGAGGCGTGAAGACTTTAAACACAGTCGGCGGAGGCGCAGCTGGCAGGGTCGGCGCGGTCTTGTTTGGGCGCAGGCGCATGTAAACAAGAACCAAGAAGAGGGAGAGGAGGATAAGGTTGATTGGAGTTGCGATGGACGCTCTGGGAAGGCAAGTCAGACGTCAGCAGGATGGTATAGAAGTGAAGATGCCGGGGAGGGGACTGTTGGAGATGTGAGACGTACGCTCCGCCGACGGGCGGGTCTGCCATGGTTGCACCTGCCACACGGTCTGTCAGAGTATGGATGGAGGGATATGAAGGAGTCCTCGGCTTACTGTCTGCCATTCGGTCGGTACGGTGGAGGTAGTTCGGGACCTTGTTCACTCCAGTCGCAGGAGACTTTTTGCGCGTGGGTGCAGAGTGGAGAGAGTGCACGCCTAGGAGGCAGGAGGTAGGTAATTGCCGGTACGCAGCACGCTTGGCGTCCACACCCAGCAGCCCGAGGCGGTCCGCGCGGCTCGGCCGTCACATCTGAGATCTGAAACACGCGAGCACTGGCTGTGATGAGTCAATCAGACGGTTGGCGCTAGCGGACAGCACGTGCTTGTTTCAGAGGCGAACGCTGACGAAAGGCTGCCAGTCAGTGCCAGCCAGACATGCGATACGCGCGACATGTAATTTCTCGCTGCGAACCACGCTCATCGTCGCACGCTGGATGCGACAGCCGTTGACTCGCAGTGGAAAGGCATTGGCCATTGGCCCATTGAGAGCCATTGAGGGAGCCATTGACGGGACGCGCACGTCGCAGGGACCATCCATAAGGTACATAGCCTCCTCTCCTGTTCGCCCCACTGTGCCTCCCATCATCATGATAATTTTAGTGCGCACGATGCAATGCGCGTTATGCGATGGGTCGTGGTGGTGATGACGGGTGATGCACCTACTGTTGTTGTCCACGGGCTCGAAGCAAGCCGATTCTGCGACCTGAGTGTTAACTACAGGTACATGTAACAGTGAGTGACACAAACATCACCCCCACCCACGACACGATACAACACGATTCTCTTCCACCACCTGCCCAGCTCAGCCCAATTCCGTCCAGTGATCGCTTGTCTTCTCCACGAGCACTACCTGAATCTGACCTTACTACCCCCACCGGCGAGCAGCACGCGCACCGCTGTGGTACTCATGTTTGCTTCATCATCATGCGCAACCAGGTCAACACCTCCTCCGCGTACAGCACACATGCCATGCCCATGCCGATGCCGATGCCGCAGTACTCGCTGATGCCGGACCGCCCTTGGGCTGAGCAGCCAGCACGGAAATCATCAGCTCCTTCCGCCTCCATTTACAGTGAGGACGACTACCAGACCATCTCCAGAGACTCTGCCATGCCGGATATCCTACCTCTGAGGCTGTACAAGGAAAAGCACCACCACTACTCGACCGCACATGAAATCCCCGATCATGGACCGCAACAAGTCCGGCACTCGAGGCTTCCTCTGTTCAAGCAGGTTCGGTCAATGCTCCACAAGCCATCGAAGTTGGACATGTCGCGCATCGGTCGTCCTCGGGAAAGCAGCCAGAGCAGCACGTCCGAAGTCCCAGACGTGAAGCATCCTTCTCGACAGCCCTCTCGAGATACATATGAGGTCCGCAGACATTGGCCGGAGCAGGACAGCTCGAGTTCCAAGGAAACCTCTCCCGTCTCTGCGCCGAGGACCTCTCCCAACTCTGCGCTGAGGGACAGTGACATGGAAAGAGCAATACCACCCGGAAGTGATTGGCAGACCATCGAGGATTACGAATGTACACCTGACTCGGATGTCGCCGACTTTGCATACCACAGGCAAAACACTCCAAGTCAGGTTTCAGCTAATGCTCGTGCCAAAAATACTATGCCTGAAACACACTGCCCAACGGCCAGGCTGATCGAGATCAAGCGTAAGCCTGCGCCACACTTGATGTCCCAAAGTCAGAAATTCGCATCGCTACCACCACGACAAAGTCTGAGCCCACCACCTTCATGCGGCACCGATTGCGATAGCGTTGCTGAGATTGTGCGAGACGAGCACGAATTAGACAGTCGCTTCAGCTGGACGACATACGGAGGAACAACACCAGCGCGACCTTCATTTGATCTTGCCAGTCGCTCATCCGTGGAGAGACCATCGACGAGCGACTCTGGAGGGCCACGAAACGGCCATCCAATGTCTCGGCTAGGCGCAGAGGCAGCTGTGAGTCGTTTCAGCTGGAGCACAGTGAACACAAGCATGCCGCCGAACAACCAGAATCATGCAGACTCGCCGCCGTCGAGCCCGCGTGCTATGGTTCCTACCAGGTACAAAACCCCTCCAGTCCAGTCCATCCTCTCCCGCCATCGACCCATCCAACGACATCAAGAGCGCGAAGAGTGGACCCTACAGCCACGCAAGTTATCTTCCACTGCGGAGAGAACAGCCGACACTCCAGCTTCTGCGGCCAAGACGAGGCTGAACATCGTCGTTACCGACCAGCTCCGTTCCGCGACAACAGAAAGTCCTGGCTCAGCAAAGAAGTCTTTACCACTCCCACCAGTTATGATGTCCCCCGCCAGCCCGATGAGTCACCTGGAAACTCTGCTCGCCAGAGAGCAAGACATGAGCTTGCAGCGTAGGAACATTGAGAAGGCTATCGTGGAGAACTCCAAGATCGAAACCGCCAGTCCCATGGATGTTGCTTTCTCCGAAGTTCGCCAGGCGAAGAAAGAGCTCGAGATGTTACGTGTGAGGTTGGAGGAGATTCGGCTAGAGGAGCGGGAAATCGGTATCGCTATTGCGCGGGCGCGGAGGAAGGAAGCATATGGCGAGGAGGAAGGACTGTGGGTGAGACGAGTGACGGGTTGAGCTGTGATGCTGGGCCCAGACCCATGTTGTGTTGTGTTGGGAGCTTGTACTGTGTACTGTAAGAAAGTGAGCTGCTTTGCGAGAGATTGATTGTGATTCGGAGCGTCTGATTGCGGCGAGCGAGCGAGCGAGCGAGTTTGGTGTTTTGAGAGCGTTCTACAGAGAGATTCAAGGCCAATGATTGACGATGATGGCAATTAGTGCTAGAGAGGTCCAATGAATGACAGATGATATCTTTCTGTCGAATTATAGGTACCTTCACTTCCACATCGTGCCTGCTGACTGTCATAGTCGGGACCGCATTGTGTCTTGTTCTGGGCATACTGTAAGGCTGGCCGGCCAATGGTGACGGGATGCATTCGTGAAAGGAGAAGCCAAGGAAACCTGACAGGCTGACCCTTACTCCTACGTCTTGGCGGGGCGGGCCAATGTCAGCAGATGCCAGAACACGCTCCTTTTTCCATCCCATCACACACTCCTTCGTCCAGCGCGCCAACAAAGCCAACTCTTTCAAGATATCCAAGACCCCCCAAGGGGCCGGAGAAAAGGAAGAAGACCCTCCCCCCCCCAAAAAAGACAAAAAAAAAACATGGTTTACCAAAAACTCTCCCTCGCAGTCCTGCTCTTCGCCGCCTGGTACGGAATCTACACCATCCTCGAAGCCAATCTTGAATCCTTTTATATTTTCAACCCACCACAACTACACCAGATTGCCCTCCGTGCTATCGACCAACATGGCAATAACACGCAAGCTATCGTCTCTGATATCCTCTCGCAACTCGACTCTATCGACTCTATCAAACCCTATCTCAATCTTCAAGAAGAATGGATTTTTAATAATGCTGGAGGTGCAATGGGTGCTATGTATATTATTCACGCCAGTGAGTTTTCTCCCTCAGTTACCTCTTTTTTTGTTTTTCCC
>JH792494.1:34008-46206 GCA_000291705.1 Sphaerulina populicola P02.02b
TCTCCCACAGGCATAACCGAATACCTCATCATATTCGGCACATCCCTCGGAACCGAAGGCCACACAGGCCGCCACACAGCAGACGACTACTTCCACATTCTCAGCGGCATCCAACTAGCCTACGACCCGTCCAGCAACCCGTACGAAGCGGAAATGTACCCTCCGGGAAGCGTGCATCATTTGCGACGTGGACAGGTCAAACAGTACAAAATGGACAGTTCGTGTTTTGCTCTCGAGTATGCCCGAGGTTGGATTCCGCCCATGATGGGGTTTGGCTATGCCGATACGTTTAGTAGTACTTTGGATTTTGGGACGTTGTGGAGGACCACGCTGGTTACGGGGAGGGAGATGGTGGGGAATTTGGGGAGGGGGAAGTTTTAGTTTTTTCTTTTTCTTTTTCTTTTTCTTTTTGTTGTTGTTGTTGTTGTTGTTGTGATGGAGGAGCGGGGAGTGTGGTCGTTTGTTTTTGAGTAGATGGGTGAGATGGGAAGGGGAAGAGATGTGCTGTTTGTGTAAGAAAAAGTATAGAGTTTGAACTTTTCAATAAGAAATTATTTGGGGTGTCACCGTTGCTATGTTGTTTTCTGCTGGTGCAAGAACGGTATGGAGAGTGTTAAAAGGTACAACAACCTCACTCACTCACTCACTCGGCCTCCTCTATCATCACAAGTTCAGACAGTACCCTGCCGTACTTTTACGCACACAGACCTGCCACGTGCTATTATAATTCCTCCCAATCCAGATGCCTCCTCCACGTATAGAAAAACAAATAGGCATCTGGTCCACCACCATCATCACAATCATGATGATGATGATCATCATCGCCATCACTTCCTCCTCCCACTCCCCTTCAAATTCCCACACTCCCTCCGATGCAACGGCTCATCCGGCCAAGTCCATCCTCTCGCTCGTTTACTGACCCTCTTATCCTGCAAATTCACTTTCGGCATCCAATCATCTCGGGGCAAATGTTTCCGTCTCGTCATCGCAGTCGGCCCGCCTACTTCAGCTTTCCAATAGAATTGCCCTGGAAAAGGTTGTTCTTTCGCTAACATGTGGAGATACCACAAAGCCAGTCCAGCTGTCATTTTCAAGCTGTCGCACTGTCCATTCTCGTCGGGAGAGGATGAAGCGGAGACTTGCACGGGAGGGGAAACTTCGAGGTAGCCGAAGAAGGGGACATTGTTGTCAGCTGTATGGTCGGAGTGCGATGGAGATGCAGGCCCACCCATTCGGACACAAACGACTTCGATTTCTGTCATGATGAAGCCATATCGCGTGCCGTGCTCTCGCATAAAACGATGTAGGTGAGCCAAGTGTTCGAGATATCTGATCTTGTCGATGGGCGACCCGTTGCGATAGCCTGAATTCCATTGGTTATAGGATTTGACAATCCCGACCACACGACCTCTTCCATCTCCGTAAATCGTCTTCTCGCCATCAGACTGGTAGTTGGCAACAAATTCTGGCTGTTGTCGTGTACTAAGACCTGGGCGCAAAGTTCGCATGGCAATGTGCTTCTCACCTTGGGCGAGTTTGAGTGCCGCATTGACTTTAGTTGCGTGGTGCAAGGCGCATATTTCGGTCAGCTGGGCGGAGGACTCGGGTGACAGGTTGACAGGGGCCGGATTTGGAAGAGCCTTCATGGAGACGTCGATATTGAGGAGGTCGAGTAGACCTGGGATCGAAGAGATTGTGTCGACTGTGAAATCGGACCAGGTCCTGAGGTTGCGAATATCGAACCAGAAATGGCTCACTTGGCTTGTGTCTGGTTTAGCGACCTTTTGGATAAGCGACGGGGCCGGATTTGGTTCAGTGAGGTAGTCCATGACTGTTGACGTGGGGCTAGGGACATCTGACTGCACAGGCAGATCAGCCTCCACCGATAACCGTGACGGTCTTGCAGGTGGACTGGCTGTTCGACGATGATTGGGATAAGACTGCATCTGTCCGCTTGGAGTGGCAATAGGTGCTAGGAAGCTCATTGCTGACGGTGTCCTCGAGATGTAGTTTGACACAGGTAGTGCTTGAGAGTTTGGACTTTGTCGATAGGTAGGATAGCCATAGCGGCTGAGCATGGCCGCATCGATGCTGCTAGAGGACACATTACGAGAGTGTGATCGAACGTTCGATATATGAGACGAGGAGATTGAGCGCATGTTGTTCATGTCAGGACGGCTCATCCCTTGTTGGTGCGCCGGTGCAGGCGAGAGGATCCTGTTATGCCCATATGGACTTGTTGACCTCCGATTCGTTGCAGGGTGCGGCAAGGCTGGCCCAAGTTGGCCTGAAAGAACATTGGCGGGCAATGAGGCTGTTCGATTGTGCGAGTGAAGCTGTGAAGGGTGATTACAACCAGACTCATTCAGCTGATCTTGGTATCGTGGCTTGGGCAGTAGTCGTGAGCCATATTCGCGAGCAATCATGGGCGATCGAGGTGGTGTAATATCCGCTACGAAGTCTGTTGGTGGAGACCAGTCCTGCGGAAAATATGTTCCATGGGGGCCCACACTGCCACCGGGACAATGCAGATCATCGTGGCCATAGAGATCGAATTCAGCAGGTGGCGTCAAGTCTCGACAGTCCATCTTGGTTATGAAGTGGCTTCCAGAGCCGCTCTCGATTGGCCGTAAAGGGTGTGGTGCTATTAGACAGTAATGCAATAGACTAGCGTGGGCAGGAGTCCAGCTCCGAACGGATACAATAAAAAAATCGCACCAAGGCAAGAAAGAAACAAGGAGAGTCGTGGAGGTTGTCACCAGCCTCAGCAATGCAAGTCCAACAGTCAGTGGTATCTGTCGAAGATGAGAAGAACACAGCATGGCGCGCGGGTAGAGGTGATTCCTATATGCACGAAAGATTGATCCAGACCGAGTAGTATGACCATCAGCTCACCAGCTCTGAAACGGACAGCAGCAGACATCCGTGCGCACGCCTAGCATCCTGCTGTGCTCCATTTGGGCATGTCGAGCAATTGATGCAAGAGGCTAATGCCCGGAAAAGGCCGTTGAAACGGCTCGCAGCGTGATCGAGGATCCTCCTGGGTTCCACCAGAAGGCGGTCTGTTGGGTCAGCCATGGAGCGACATGGCGAAATGGCATTATTGTGGTCTTGAAAGAAGGAAGCCGAGTGGCTGCATCGAGGTCCGTTGCTAACTTTGGCCGACAAGCAAACGCTGGAGAAGGCGGTTAGCAAGATGAAACAGCAGCCTCCACCGTGTCCCGGTCCGGTAGACGCATTATGCAGCACTAGCAGCGAGGTGCGTGGATTGGAGATGTTGGCGGTTAAAGAGAGGATGAGAGGATGAGAAGAGAAGAAGAGGAGAAGAGGTGGAGGTCGGCGCGTGCAATGGAGAAAAGAGCGCGTAGAGAGTCTTGGCTCAATCCAGGGTCTTGATTGGTCGGGCTCCCCCCACAGAGTTTCGAGGTTGCATTCGAACTCTTCTGCATCAAGAAGCTCCCTCCAGGGCACTTATGCAGTGGACAGCTCTCGAGTGTTTCGGATGTGCGGCATCCTGTGAGTCACCTTTGACTTCACCTCTTGCAGCTGCACGATATCATATACTTGTCAAGCAATCCGCGAAAATATCACCTTCAAGACACGTCTGCTCACGCGTAGCATCTCGCGTGGGCAACATCTCATCTCGCGAGGTTGACGCGTGCGCATCAGTCGATTCTCAGGCTCGGAGCACAGCCACGGCTGGCTCGAGGGCAGCACAGGACCATATAGTAGCGAGATATACTCTCGTTGCCGTGACTTGCTGACGACAGTCGCCGCAACGCCTCAGAGAGCGAGCAAAAGGGCAGAACAGTCAATAAGATGGAACGAGGAGCC
Organism: Sphaerulina populicola P02.02b; assembly: GCA_000291705.1. Taxonomy (NCBI): domain Eukaryota; kingdom Fungi; phylum Ascomycota; class Dothideomycetes; order Mycosphaerellales; family Mycosphaerellaceae; genus Sphaerulina; species Sphaerulina populicola. The sequence goes on from JH792494.1 coordinate 37,843, forward strand.
CATGCCAGCACAAACTTCCAACTTTGAAAATGACTTTGATACATAGTCCCCATATACGAGGGAATTACGTAGGAGACACACCTCCTTCGCCAATTTGCTCTGCAGGCTTTCTGACGTTGTGAAGTCCGTGTTCCCATCATAATACCATCTCGGCTCTCTCACTCTGTCCTCTTGTCTCTCGTTGGGCGCCCACGTCTACTTCAATCATAAAATCGAAAGTCCAAAAAGCAGTGTACAATTTTCAAATCCATCTCCTCGCATCACCAGCCGCAATTCTACTAATTCTTAAACCAGCAATATTGACCGTAAGTGTCACCATGTCGGTAACACTTGAGATTAAAGAGTTCGTTGTCCTACACGACAATTAGTGAATGGATGCCTTCTAGTTTCCGAGGTTCCTGCAAGGGTTGTGACTTACAATCGAGTCACCGTCGATATAATCGATATCGTTTGGCATGCAGGCGCGGTTATCATAATAGCTGTACCGGACATGGGCTGGGATATCATCTCTGTAGTCGTTGCAGGCTGCTTCAGTAGCCCAATCAACTTGGAGCTGGAGACTTGAGGTGAGCATAGGGACTCGTATCGATGTTGGGGAAAGTGTACTCACGCCAGTGTTGCTGTCGTGGCATTTGCATCTCTTGTATGTGGCAGCCTCGACGATTCCAGCAACTGCTGCGAGGGTGATGATGATGCTCTTGAACAGCATGATTGCTATCGAGTTGTTGTAGTGGTGGAAGTGGTGGAAGTGTCTGTTTGCTAGATATCGTTGTGGTGAGCAGGCTTTGGGGAGGATATTTATTGAGAGCTTCCAGGAACATGATTAGAGGCGCAACATCTCTAGCCATCTCTAGTCCGCTTGACTACACTTGCGAACACTGGAAGATGTTCGGAAACTTATTTGTCTCACGCTATCGTGAATACGCGAGGAGTGTCATCCGACCCAGGGGTCCAAGCGTCGGGGTGGTGTTTGTGTTCGTGCTTCTGTTCACACGCGCAGCTCTTTGTCGATGGCGTTCAGCGCGGCGAGCAGAGGCAACGGCGCGATCTCGCGCACCTTACGTGACGCTGATGTACCCAAAATCAGCCTCTGTTATAGATGGTGCCGGTTGTAACATTGTGGCACTTGTCAGTTCTCGGCAAGAGACCTGCACAACTGCTCAAGCAGCGAGCCGTCGTCCCTAGATCGATGAATTTCTATCATTATCAACAGCATGATGGATCCGATCTCGAGACGCCAACCACAATAGTAGCATGCGGGCATGACTCCACGTGGAAGTGAATAGCAAGATGCTCGATCCCTCTGATTGCATGAGTTCCTCGTATTCGGTACGCAGACGATAAGACTACAACCGATGCCGCCAATGTGGCAGGCTGGCAGTGTGCAAGACTCTAGTAGAAGATATGCCTGATGGTCGGGGTGCCACCGGTTAAGCTAGATCAGAGCCAGATCTATGCTTGGGAGCCTGTTACATCCGTCGAGATGAACTACTTGTTGGAACGGTATCACTGGTCCGTAGGTCTATACCACGCTGAGAGTTCGTCGTGACGTGGAGCATATGGGGAGCAGGGGTAGAGCGAGAATAGTCACAGTTCTTCTGCTTGTTCTGAACATGGTTGCACCACTGCGTAGTCAATAGTGGTGGAGAAGTTAGGCTAAACAAGCGTAGATCTGGCACCACTCCGTGGTGGTTTAGACGGTGGGCTTCAGTGCGAGCCCGCGGGTGTTCGGATGACCCAAAGTAGCGAGTGAAGTTATACGCACGCAGAGCGCATTCTCATTCTGTGATTGATTCGCGTCGTCGGTCGTGTAATGATGTGGTGACGGTGAAGTCAGATGAAGCTGAGGTTGTATTCCACCTCAGGTTCGAGGTTGACTTTGAGACTAGGCCGAAAAAGGCATAGATTGCAGAAATGGCGAACATGAGACTTGGCGGCCTGTTTCCAATAGACTGTTCGGTGGCATTCTAGAAGCACTTTCCCCAGGTCAGTACCTCCTAGGAGGTACGGCATGCATTACACATTGTTGTGAACCTCCTAGTGTGATGCGCCACTGCTTGCTGACAGACAGAGCAGATAGTACCTATGTCCTGCCTGCGACGACATCGTATACCATCCTCGTACCAGACCCAGACCTGATCATCCACCGCCATGGATGAAGCCACGACGCCTGCGCTCCAGTGGACATCACAGTACACTATTTCGGCGCCGGCTGCCGGACAGAAACTACTGGGCGACAAGATCTTGCTGCCGCCGTCAGCACTGGAACAGCTGCTCAGTGCATCGTCTAGCGCTGCTGCCGAGAGTGCGCGTCGAAGTCTGCCCCAGTACGACCCATACAACTCCTCGACGTTCTCGGCCTACCGCCAGGCCGAATCGCAGTATCAGGATCAGAGACAGCAGCTGCCGCACCCGCTGACATTCCGCTTAGTCAATCCCGATAACGGCAGGGTGGTGTATGCTGGTATCCGCGAGTTTTCGGCTGAGGATGGACAGGCGGTGCTGAGTCCATTTCTGCTCGAGACGCTGGGCATTAGTAGTGTAGCTGTTGGAGACCAGCAATATGGCATGGAACGTGATCCGAATACCAGCGTGGCGGCGCCTCCCTCCATCACAGTCCACGCTCGACAGTTACCCAAAGGCACCTTCGTGAAGCTGAGACCTCTAGAGCCCGGCTACGATCCCGAGGACTGGAAAGCGCTCTTGGAGCAACACCTACGCGCCAGCTATACGACGCTTACCAACGGCGAAGTGTTAGTTGTGCCAGGTAGTCGAGGCAATGGAGGCAAGAGAGAAGAATTCAGGTTTCTGGTCGATGGCTTCAAACCAGAAGTAGACGGCATTTGCGTCGTGGATACAGATCTCGAAGTGGACATTGAGGCGCTAAACGAAGAACAAGCTCGTGAAACGATGAGACGTATAGCGGCGAAGATGGCAAAGCAGCCAGGCACGGAACATGGTAGCTCTCCTGGTGGGGAGCTCGATCTATTCAAGGAGCACTATGGCCAAGTTCTGCCTGGAGAATATGTTGACTATCAGCTGCCGTCATGGAATCGCACGCAGGCGCTGGAGCTCGAGCTGGACGTTGATGACGATGAGGAGGATGTCAATTTGCTCGTCAGTCCTTTGTCTGCTACACAACGAGCAAAGCCACGGGTCGATGAGTATGTGTTCGGAGATCTCGACCCTCGGCCGACTAAGCGTATTCGCCTCGAACCTACCAACGCAGAGCTTGAGCATGCAGAGGAGATACAAGTGTCTGTCTGGGCATTCACGCCCAGCCGCGAAAGCAATGACCATGCTCCGAACACTGCATCGACAGTAGAGCCGCGGCACTTTACGCTTCGTGCCAGGCACACCAATGTGCCAGCCAATGCGATACTAGCAGATACTAAGCCACAGGCATCTCCAAATGATGGTGATGTTCATTGTAAGAATTGCAAACAGTGGGTACCCCAAGCGCGATTGATGCTGCATGAGAACTTCTGCCTACGCAATAATCTTCTGTGTCCCAAAGACTGCGGGCAAGTATTTCAAAAGCGTTCGCCCGAGTTTGAGCGACACTGGCATTGTCCCTATGAAACATGTTCCTCATTCGGCAATACTCTGTCATCACGTCAACAGCACGAAACCATCATACATCCGACAGAAGTTCTCCGCTGTGAGTGCTGCAGTACTGCCGAGACATTCTCTACCTTTCCGGCTCTCGCTCACCACCGAACCTCGACATGTCCTGGGAAGCTCATTCTATGTCGCTTCTGTCATCTCGAGGTACCACAGGAAGGCGACCCTGACGTACCAAATGCAGAAGCTCTGCTGTCTGGCATGACGGTTCACGAACTCGCTGATGGAGCGCGTACCACAGAGTGCCATCTCTGTCAGAAGATTGTGCGCCTTCGAGATATGGAAACACACCTGAAGAACCACGACCTCGATCGGTTCGACCGACCAGCGCCGGTGCCATGCCGTAATGTCAATTGTGGCCGGACTCTAGACACGTGCTCGAAAAGCGGTGACACACGAGCTGGCTCACGCATGGGACAAGGGCCTGGCAACGATGTAGGCCTTTGTTCAGTCTGCTTCGGTCCCCTCTACGTGAGTCTTCACGACCCCGAGAATAAAGCTCTCCGCCGTCGGATCGAAAGACGATACCTCCAGCAGCTACTCACAGGCTGTGGCAAATCTTGGTGTCAGAACGAATTCTGCAAGAGTGGTCGGAAGAAGATGGATCTCCACAATAGCATCACTACCAAAGATGCTCTGCCCATGATTAAGCCTTTCCTTGCTGGTCTCACCGAAGCAGGCCACGCCACACCTCTGCACTTTTGCGTCGACGAGGGTAGTCAGAGGAGACGGAACCTGGCTGCAATGCTTGCAGCAGAAGATGGAGGGCCGACTGGGAAAGGTGGCTTTGGCTTCGAGTGGTGTGTGGGAGCACTTGAAGCAGTCGATGCTGGTGATGTCGATGCTGCACGAGCCTGGCTCAAGAATTGGGCGCCTACACGAGCGGAAGCGAGGAAATGATACGAAATGAAATGAATGATACGCACTCTCAGAGGGACAAAGTGTTGCTTGTGCAGATGATAGAAGCAAAAACGATCAAGTTGCAGTACGTTGACTATATGGTACCCCTGTGTCTAGTCACTTTCTAGCAGTTCTCGCAGTTCTAGCAGTTCTAGCAGTTCTCGCAGTTCTAGCAGTTCTCGCAGTTCTGGCAGTTCTAGCAGTCCAGTCCTAGCAGTCCAGTCCTAGCAGTCCAGTCCTAGCAGTCCAGTCCTAGCAGTCCAGTCCTAGCAGTCCAGTCCTAGCAGTCCAGTCCTAGCAGTCCAGTCCTAGCAGTCCAGTCCTAGCAGTCCAGTCCTAGCAGTCCAGTCCTAGCAGTCGAGTCCTAGTAGTCTAGCCCTAGTAGTCCTATATAGGTAGCAGTCTAGTCCTAGTAGTCTAGTCCTAGTAGTCTAGTCCTAGTAGTCTAGCACTCTACACTCTATCTACTATCTCCTATACCCGTCTACCCCCGACTTTGAAATTGTACGCAATATCAATAACAATAACAACAACAACAACAACAACAATAACAACAACTTATTCTTCAGTCGACCCGGGAACAATCCGACTAAGATTTTCGGTATATATAACCTTTTTTTTCCTTTTTTTTTCTTTTCTTTTAAAAGTAGACGACAGTACATGGACTCGGAGAAACACGTATCGGGAGCACCCGAAAAGGGCCTAGTACTACTATATTAATATCCACTCTACCTACCTAAATTTCATAATTTTCGTTCTCCACACCTCATCAATCTTGTCAAGTGTACAAAAAAATACACCATAGTCGTGCACATTCCATACATACGATATATACATCATCATCATCCTCATCCTCTTCTACTCGATACAGACGCGTCTAGCCAGCCTGGTAGACACCCAAGGCGACAACGTGGGGGTTGATCATGGACAGGTTGAACGGAGTGAGAAACATGTCGGAATCCGTCAGCGCGACAAACATGGTATCGTTGACGATGCCCTGTCCACCCTCGTAGACGGTCCCCGCGGGCTGGTAGGTATAACCCTCGTTGGGTCCGGTGATGGTCAAAGGGGTGTAGGTCAGATTGAGCTGAGCAGCCCAAGCGACGAATTTTGGTTCACCTGCGCTGGTAGAGGTGGTGTAGCTGTTGTTGGGACCGACAGCCATACCGGGAGCGTCCCATAGGAAGCGGACTTGCTTGCCGGGGAAAGAGAGTGGCTCGGAACGGTTGTGGGTGATGGCAGGACCGCAGCCGTAGCCTGGATGTTCGGTGGCGTTGACGTTGATGCAAGAGTCCTTTTGCGCGGGAATGGTCGCAGGGCTGGAGGTGCGGTTGTCCACGCGCTCGTAGTCGGCAGTGTCATTTGGTGAGAAGCGGTTGATGTTGGCCTGGTTGACAACGTGCAGGTTGGGGAAGTTTTGCCATGCGAGACGGGTGGTTCCCTCGGGACAACTGGAGATGTACTGTGCGAGGAAGGTCCAGGCCCAGGATTGTGGGATACCAGTCTCGAACCAGACTGGCATGGGGTGCAGACCACTCATCTGGCGGAAAATCATCTCCTGACGAGCCTCGGTGGCGATGGACTGAGCAAGCAGCTGTCCGACCTCACGAGAATCGAGGTGGTTGATGAAACCCCAGACACCACTTTCTCCCCAGCGAGTCAATTGCTGGTTGAAGTCGACAAACTCACGCACGTTGGTGTATGGGTAGTTGTAGGTGCATTGTGGGGGAGCGGTCTCGCCCAGCATGTTGCCCAAGAGGGTGGCGTGTCCTTGCTCTTGCTGTGCCATGAACTGGATCAAGGAGATGTCCTCTGGCCCGAGACCAGCGGCAGCAAAGTCCTCCTCGGAGAAGGTTGCCACGGCGTTGTTGAAGGTATCCAGCTCGATCCACTCCTGGTAGAGGCCCAGAGTGATGGACTCATAGTCGAAGTCGCTCTCCACCATGTAGCGTGGAAGAGAGCCATTGGTGCCGAGACCACCTGCGGGGGTGTATGGTGCTGGCTCGGGGTTGTGCAGCAAGCCATTCGTGTTGTAGTAGGTGGCAGTTGGGTTTGGTGGCAAAGTGCCGACGCTGGAGGCGAGGACACTGTTGGAAACCGCGCCGGTGACAGTGGCGGTGCCCTCGAATGGGCCGTGAGTGGTTGTACCAGTGACATAGCGGGATCTCTGAGGAGCACCGTTCAGTGGGCCAGTGACAGAGGTGGCCACAGCAGGAATCTGCGAGTCTGGTCCAAACACGCTGGGGATCACAGTGAGCGGAGTGGGCTGCTCGCTCGCGTATGGGGCATCGGCGTTGGTGTAGCCCTCGACATTGCCCGATTGATCAGCGGCATTGGCATTGCCAGTGCCATTGCCAGTGCCATTGCCACTGTACGCAGCGGGAGTGGCTGCGGGAATAGCAGCGGCAACGCCAGCCAGAGTGATGAGTGAGCGCAACATTTTGATCAAGATGAACGGTCAAGGCAGAGGCAGAATTGGGGCGAGACGCGAGTGGTATATAGACAATAGACAGGCACAGTTGAGAGGTCATGGTCGGTGCGTGGACCGTGTAGCAACGTCAGCGTCATGGATAAGGTAATGTCATGTACATGAATGTCTGATACATGTAGTTTGTGCATCATCAGTGCTTCTCTTGTAGCGAGGCCGGAAGTGCACTATCTCCGTACCTCTCTCTGTAGTAGAGAAGCTCGTTGGCTGTTTGCCGGGCAAGCCGTTTCTGCCATTACCTCCTCGGTAGAATAGGAGGTACATACTAGAAATTGGAGAGAGTTTCTGTACCTGCACCAGCTCCATCAGGTTCCATCAGGTCCCTCTAGGTTAGTCTAGGTAGTGTAAGTAGTGACATCTACAAGCCCCAAGCGGGTATAGCGTTGAAAATGTATATATATACCTTACCTTACATGTAGTGGTCACCGACACGTCACGACTCACGAACGACTCAACTCAACTCTGAAATTGAAATACCTCCTACCTCCTACCTCCGTAGGTTGGTAAGTTGGTAGTAGGTTAGGTTAGTAGGTAAGTTGGTAGTAGGTTAGTAGGTATTGTAAGTATATCCTACTCAAAAATGTTACCTCCTACCTCCTAGGGCCGATTAGCCGCCAGTTTCCAGTTTCCAGTTTCCAGTTTCTGTCCGTAAGATGTAGATGGATGTAGATGTATGAGGTATGCAATAAAGTAGGACGTACAGTACAGTTGAAAAAAGACGAAAAAAAGACATAGGTATGTAACATACATACATGCCCGATGCATAGCACATGCCCCGTGCCCCGTGCGGTGGAGTGGAGTGGAGTGCATGCCATGCGGTGACTGAATAATGACTGACTCCATGACGTTTAACTGACGTGCCGAGATGGAGGAGAAGAAGAAGAAGACATGGACTTGAAGAAGATATTCTTGGCGAATTTCTATCCCGAGAGAGTAAGTGAGTACATAAGGTGGGTAGTTCGCCACCATATCCAATCTATCTATCTAAGGTAGGTAGGGAGGGAGCTCTGTGTATCACATTTAAATAATCATCACAATACCAAAAAAAGTAAAAAGAAAAGAAAAAAGAAGAAAAGAAAAAGAAAAAGAAAGAAAAAAAGAAGGAAAGGAATCAATCAAACAAAAACCTTCCTCAACTCAAAAGCCCTCAAAACATCATCTTTGACGCCCAAAAAGAAGTCGTCGCCACTCATTCCTTCGACTTCTTTCCTCGTCGCCCACCAAGCTCTCTTCACCGGCGTGCCCCGAGGCAATTTCTCTAGAGAAGAACCGGAAGAAGAAGAAGAAGTCTCCTCATCGACTCCACCTACTGTCCATAATAGACTTGCTCGTAACCACACCATATCCTTTTC
>JH792494.1:67728-90660 GCA_000291705.1 Sphaerulina populicola P02.02b
GCCGAATGGCAGCAATTCCCCCTCCGCCGAATCGATTTTTTTTTTGGAGAGGGCGGTCAGGGTCCATCAGAACAACGTCGGTCGTTACGTCACCTCCTTTTTTTTCTGCCTGACGACATCACGTGGATACCTGATGATTGGACTGGATTTAACCCAGAATCTGCACTACTTTAACTTTAAAAAAAAAGAGAATGCGACTTGCCTGTCCGCCGTATCTACCTACTACAGACTGTATACATGTATATAGTCTACAAAGTTGGTTTTACCCCCTGGTTGAAGCAATGGATTTATGCCAAGAAGACAGACTTTTCGGAACCGCGGAGGTATCTGCATTAGCCTGGCGCGAAGAGAGAGAGAGACAGAGAGAGAGAGAGAGAGAAGAAAAAAAAGAGGGAGAGCCGAGACAGATTGCATTGCGCGTCTACCTTACCTCCCTCCTAGCCTCTAAGCCTACCTACATATAGGTACCTAGTCTAATCAATTTTCTTCGTCTATCTACACCGAACAATTGCGATACCTCTTGCTCTCTTGCTCCAAGACAAGGAACACAAGAAAAAAAAGAGAGGTAATAGCCAAGAAAGTTTCATACTACATGTACCTCCTACAACGAACGATATGTGTATTATATGCACGACTGAGTAAGACAACCTTACTTTTGTACATACTCAGCCTTAGTAGGACCAAAAAATTCCTAAAGTATACTTCTAGGAGGAGGTCTTAGGTATGCGATCAGCTTGTTATTAGTTACCTATATGCTACCTAAGGTACCTGACCTACCTGACCTACTCTATACTATACAGTATAGTATCATATAGCATTATACAGTACAGCACAGCACAGTACAGTACAGCACAGTACAGTATGTACATGTACTATATAGTACGCTGCAGTAGTATACCTACCTACCTACCTACCTACCTAAGTAAGAGCGTAGGTAGGTAGAGACAGCACATAACCACTATACTATGTACACTACACTACACTACACTACACTACACTAGACCAGACCAGACTATATAGTCTATACCAGGTATGTAGGTACCTACCTACCTTGACAACTTCTAGTATACGAGGCTTTTCACACCGCTCTAAGAGAATTCTACAATCCTGAACCCTAGAATCCTCTAAGGGAGGGTGAGGGTGAGGGTGAGAGATGGAGGGGATTGAACACGCCCGGGATCGCAAATACATATATGCCGAATGAATTTCCTCTCTACCTACATGTACCTACCTAGGTACCTATTCTTCTTTCCTCTTCTTTCCTCTAGATAGATAAGTGCCTTCCTTACCTTACCTTACCTCGTCCTCTAGCCAAGTCCCCGGGCGGAGAGCTCCGCTGCTGCTCGGGTTTCTATTGTCAGGTACATGTACCTATAGTAGCATCCATCTCCTCCGTATGAAGCGGAGGAAAATACGACCTGTTTGTTGCAAGGAGACTGGGCGGAATGTTCGAAAGAACCTATATATAATAGTAGTATATACCCTGATTCACGACGGGGTCTTCAATCCGACTAGAGGACGGGAAGTTGAATGCAAAAATGTCCTAACTCATTGCAACAAGCACAAATCTCGAGTAATAACTGTTTCCATCTACAAAGACAAGACAATGAAAGACTGTAAGCAAACATGATCAACGACCATCTATAATCACCCTCTATTCTCTCGAATTCCTTCTCGAATTCCTCCTTACTCTCACTCCTATACCTTTTACCCATCATCTTCCTTCACCTCTCCCCTCCCTCAACAGCCTCTCTCACGCGCTCTTCTCCCAGCATCGCATATTCAGCCACAAGCCAGTCGATGTCTGCCCGTTGAGCTTCGTAGTGCGCAAGATCCTCTGAGAGACGTTGAGTAGAACGGTCCAGGTCAGAAGGTCCGCCCAGGTTCTGCCGAGCGGAAGGTAGGGAAAGTGCAGGGTTCTGCTCTCGAGTAATCCCGGTGATCCTATCCGTTTCAGGATGGGCAGGGACCGCGTCAGCGTGGAAGGAAGGGCAAAGAAGATGAAACAGAACTTGTACTGTCGTCGCTAATCCCATAAGTGGTAGCCATATTGCTATCACGATGGAAACGTCGGCCGATACCAATGTTGAGTGGGGCTGGCACTGCATCGAGTAGATGCGTCCGCTCGGCCGCGGCACTCGTGTTGTGGGCGCTGCTAGAGGATTCTTCATCGCCGGCATTAGGAAAGAGATCTTGCATGGAACGGTCGTATTGATCTTCCGCTTTTTCGAGCTGAGCGTGGCGACGATGATGAAGGACCACGGTATCCTCGTGCATCGGAGCGTCGTCATTGTTGATAGCAGTGGGTATCTCTCCATGTGGTGGCGCGAGGGTGTCGTGACTGTGGAGACTGGTTGCACCAGCGGTAGATGCGCTCTCGTGGGTGCGCCGAGGACTTTCGTCCAAGTGTTCGTCGCTCTGCTTTCGAGATTCGAGTCCATCTTTCTTGCTATCTCCGAGCTCCCAAACCACAGTATCCTCACTGTGCTGCCGAGCGTTATACATGGCCGAGTTGAGGATGTCGACCATATTGCGGGCTCTGTCGACCGTATTGCGAGTGTATTTTCCTTCCCTGTCCCTCTTCACAGCGTATGTGGGCACCTTGTGCCTAGCGGGCCTCGCAGCCCAATTCCGAAACCAGCCGAGCGATACGAAGTAAGTATGCTTTGTAGCCTCGTAAAAGCTGCTCCAGCAAGCCCCCGGTGCATAGCAAACACAACAGGCAGCACACTCCTAGAGTATCGTGCAGCAGCCCCTCGAATTGCCTTCTTTTCCTCCACTCAACAGAGACTGTCTGGTGGCAGCCTCGAATACATCGTCGACGCCCTCACCAGTCAACGAGGAGCATTCGAGATACTTCTTCGCGCCGATCCGTTTACGCACGTCTTCTCCTTCATCGGATGTAAGGAACTTCTCAGAGCGTTTACGCATTTCTTCCTGCGCAACGGGATCATCTCGCAGGTCCTTTTTGAGACCGACGAGGATGATGGGAACACCGGGGCAGCGATCGAGCACTTCAGGATGCCTGGTGGAAGAGCATGTTAGCCCAGGGTAAACGTATCAAATGAAGGGGCACGCGGTCACTACTCACCACTTGGTAGTGATGTTCTGTAACGAGTCCGGACTCGAGACAGAGAAGGCGATGAGAATGACATGAGCTTGACTATACGCCAATGGCCGTAGACGTTCGTAGTCCTCCTGCCCTGCGGTATCCCAGAGTGCCAGCTGCACGCTCTTGCCGTCGACTCTACAGTCGGTCACATAGTTTTCAAAGACAGTGGGCACATATCTCTGCGATGCCATGTCAGCACTCGTGTTTCCCGTACTCGCTTCCTTCTCGCTGTACTGACAGTTGGGAAGTAACCTAGCGTGAAGACGCTCAGCAGCGACGTCTTCCCACAAGCTCCATCGCCGATGATGACAAGCTTCCTATGGAGTCAGGTCAGTCTCGAGTGGGATACTTGTCATTGCAACGCGACCTGGGACTGGATCGTACCTTCGCATCACCTGCTGTTCCTGCGATTGCGCCATGTCTGAGTTGTGGACTGGTTTGGCGTTGCGGCGAATGTCTGCAGCTTCTGCTGTCGAGAGTATCGTACAGGCTGTTCGGGACGTTCTCCGGGTAATGTGTACGCAGCGTGCCCAGTTCACAGTAGCGCAAGCGCAGGGCGGTCGATGGGTCTGCGAGAGAAGTGAAGTGAAGAGGGCGAGCGGGCTGTAGCGATAGGCGGTGGAGTGGAAGTGGACGGGCGTCGGGTGCGAATGTATACGTGTACGGATGCGTGCGTGTGTGGTGTCGGATGTGTTGGTTGATGTGCTGGGTGAAGTGGTGCAAGGCAAGGTCGAATGTTCGAGGCGAGGCGTCCCGTCGTTGGGTTAAGTTGGCGAGGGAGGCTTGCGCAACACGAAAGTGGCCGAGCTCAACAGGCAATAGTAATACCAATCTGACCGTCTAGCAATGCCTATGTCCGGCCAGAGCATCAGGTTCAGGTATTAGAAGAGTGGCATGCAGCAGAGAATGCTATGAAGTCCCCGAGGTAGGTGAGGGGAAGCAGTAGAGACCGTGATGTGAACTCCTCCGCCTCCTCCGCCTCCTCCTCCTCCTCATCGTCGGCCGCGGAAGGTAGGTGTGTATAGAACTACCTAGCTATAGTGCGGCCTGAGGCACATACAGCGGAAGTGGCGGGCCCGGCCGTCCAGCATGCCACGCCACGCTCTCTCTCCGCCAGCCAGCTTAGACGACTCTAGTATAGTAGTGGGTCTTTGAACACACCGACGCAATACCGACTGCACTCACTTCTACCGACACCTCCTCCACCACCATCCCCTCGCAAGCGCACCTAAGAGACGTGCTTGCTTGCTTGCCTGTTTGCCGTAGATCGGACCCTCCGCGCTGGCACAAAGCGCAGCGAGAAGAGAAGAGAGAGCGCGCGAGAGAGATCGAGAACCACAGTGAGAGAGAGAGAGACAGACACGGACGGCCGAACCAGCAAGGTCTTCGACCCCGACACATATGCTCAGCTCGTGCCTGACTCATCCCGAACCTCTACTGCTGGCCTGGTAGTCTGCCAACACGTTCCCTCGTCTCCGCAAACATGGCCACCCACTCAAAAGCACCCGCGCCGTCCACAAACGGAGTCCTCAGCGCGCCCCCGCCAGTCGGGGTCAATAAGAAGAAGGCGAAGAGAAGGGCCAAACAGCAGGCCAAATCTGCGCAACAGCTGCCCGTGCACCACGTAGCTGGCCAACAGACAACAGAGGGCTACGACGAAGATGCTCTGCGATACGAGGAGGAGGAGGAAGACGACTACGACTCCGAAGCCGACTATGACCCATCGGACGATCACCAATATGCCCCCCATGCTCCAACAAATGGCGTGCATCCACCTCCTCCGCCACTGGTGAGTAGTGGCAGCAAGAGGGGTAAGAAGAAGCAGACTGGCAGCATGTCACAAGGCGGCGCATACGACCCGCGAATGCTGCCTCCCTCAATGCACCACGGCGAGAACACTCCTTCTTCTGGCCCTGTCTCCCTGAGCCGACCGCATCGTGGCAGCCGCCAGGGCGATGCCATCTGGCACACTAGCATGCAGCAGGAACGCGAGAATATCAAGCACTTCTGGCTGAACCTTACCGAAGACGAGCGCAAGCGTTTACTCCGGATCGAAAAGGAAGCTGTGCTCAAGAAGATGAAGCAGCAGCAGAAGCATTCGTGCTCCTGCACAGTCTGCGGTCGCAAGCGTCTGGCCATTGAGGACGAGCTCGAGTTGCTTTATGAGGGCTACTACGCCGAGTTGGAACAATACGCTCACCACGATGTTCCCCCTCTCCCTTCGTCTGACGGCTTGGTGCCTGATCCGTTGCAGCACCGCCGGCCCCACCCTCTGGCGACTCCCCCGCCACCCTTGCATCATCCTCATCATGCTCATGCGCACACTCATTCTCACCACCGGACCAGTCAGATCCACGAGGTTTTGGACGATGAAGACGAGTACAGCGAGGAGGAGGAAGACGAGGAAGAGTACAGTGACGAGGAGGAGGATGAAGACTACTCAGATGACGAGCCCGAGCCCGAGCCTGAACCGCCGCGGGGCCACCCAGGCGTGCCAGACTTCTTCAATTTCGGCACGCATCTAACTGTCAAAGGTATCCATAGTCTGCGCGGTGAGTCGCTGCAAGCCGAGCTAATTGGCGAAATAGACAATCTCCTCACCGTAGCCGACGACTTGCTCAAGAACGATGGCCGGAAGTTCATTGAGATGATGGAGCAGCTCGCCGAGCGACGCTTGCAGCGAGAACAGCGTTCTCAGTACGAATCTGACACCCACTCCGGCTATCCTCCGGGCGATCCCACCTACGACCACCAAGACCAAATGGATGGCGACGAGTTCGACGACGAGGAAGATTCGTACAATTCGCAAGAAGAGTACGACGACGATATCGAAGAGGAGGAGGATTTGGTGGGTGACATGAAAATGGCAAGTCCCCAACACCAAACTGATCATAAGCAGGGTGGGCTGACCGAGGAACACCGTATGCAGGAAGGACGTCGAATGTTTCAAATTTTCGCGGCACGCATGTTCGAACAACGCGTGCTGACCGCGTACAAGGAGAAAGTCGCCGCCGAACGCCAGCAGAAGCTTCTGGACGAGCTCGAGGACGACGCGAAATTACAGGCTCAACGAGAAGCCAAGAAGCAACGTGACGCGCAAAAGAAGAAGGACAAAAAGAAGCAACAGCAGATGGCCAAAGCGGAGGAGAAGGCCAAACGTGACGCGGAGAAGGCGGAGGAAGAGGCCAAGTTGCGCGCAGCCGAGGAAAAGAAGCAAGAAGAACAGCGGCGCAGGAAAGAAGAGCAGCGACGCAAGCGCGAGGAGGAAAAGAAGAAGCAAGAGGAAGAGAAAGCGCGCAAAGAAGCCGAGAAGCTCAAGCGGCAGCAGGACGAACAGCAGCGGCGAGAGGAGACGGAGCGCAAAGCACGCGAGCAGAAGGCGGCGGAAAAGGCCAAGAAGGAGGAGCAGCGCAAGAGAGAACGTGAAGAACGAGAAGCACGTGAAAAGGAAGCTCGAGAGCGCAAGGCTCAGGACGAGAAAGATCGCAAGGAGCGCGAAGCCAAGGCGAGAGCCGATAAGGACGCCAGAGATCGAGAGCGCAGCGCACAACAAACTGCCAATGCACACCACATGGCACACCCGCCACCTGCACTGGCTAAGCGTCCGTCGCAGCAGGCCACGGTGGCGATACCAGGCATGTTTGGCAAGCAAACGCCTTCTGGCGTGGCCTCACCTCACCCTTCGGTCCCCATGCCAGCAATCCCCAAGGCGTCGACTCCATCCAAGCCCAAGCAAGCTTCGCATCAAGGCTCGCACGCCAGCTCACCCAGACAGGCTCAACCGCAGGTTCCGAATGCTCCAAGCAAAGCGTCATCTCCCGGGAGCAATGGAGCTCAGCAGGCTCAGAATCAACCACGGCAAATCTTGCAGAAGTCTGGTGCTCACCAGGGAAACCATCAGACTCAGCCTCACGCGGGGGGCCCGTCCCCGCTTCATCACCAGCCTATTCAGCCTCCTCCTGGTATGCCACACCCACAGCAATTCCCACCTGGAGCTTTTGGAGGAATGCCTCCAATGGGCTTCCAAAACTTCCAAGGGCCCCGAGGGCCGATGGGAATGCCCAATATGGGACAACGCGGTCCAATGCCCATGTTCCCTCAGCAGCCACCCCACAACATGGGGTTCCCCAATGGCCTTGGCTTTGGTACTCCTGGGATGAATGGCATGGGCCCTCCGCCAGGCATGATGATGCCGCAGCAGGGCCGACCGTTTCCCTTCGACAACGGCCCAGGAATCATGGGGCAACCGCCGCCTGGCTTTGGTCAGCATCCATCTCATCATCCTAACCACAGTTCACCAGTGGGACAGCCGCCTACAAGTGGCATCGAAGCACAGCGACAAAGCATGTCTGGACATTCACGCCAACCATCGTCTGACAAGGACCGTCTCGACTCTGCAGCAAGTCAGCCGATTGCACGACCGGCGCCGATACAGCGACCTGGTAGTGTCCGGCCACCTGGACCGGACCGGAACGGCTCCAATGGCGACGTGGACGACCTGTCGAAGCATCTGGGCAGTTCCGCCTTACTGGACGATAGTGACGAACCCTGCCCGAAAGACAGACGACATTCAAGCATGGCTACCAATCCTCGTGGGATCAACATCCCCGGCGCAGGCATGACTCCGATGGGTGGTGGATTTGGTGGTCTTAACGCGCCAGGAACTTCTTGGGGCAATCCTTCTGCTACGCCATTTGGCCAGTCCCCTGCATTGGGTGGTCCAGGTTGGGGTGCTCTGCCACATCAGGTCGGCAGTTGGGGTGCCAACAACGCAGCCTTCTCCAACAATAACAACCACTTTGGCACTTTCGGCGCTCCAATCAGTGGCCCTCGTGGCGGACCTCAAACGCGACCCATTACAGTGCGACAGCTTCTCTGCAACGCTTGCAGAGAACTGTCCAGATCTGGTGAAGAATACCACAATGTGGATGCTGTGATCCAGCTCATCATGTCGCGCAATCCACCGCTTGACTTTGCGCCTGATGCAGCCGAAGTCAAGGATATCTCCACTGTGGAAGGTGATTCTCGCAACGGTGGTGGTGAATTGCACTTCCGTGAGCACGATGATGGTTCCAAGGACATCAAGTGGACACAGGACGCTTCGACGCCAGATCAAGGGGGACATCGTTCTTCAGAGCTTGCAGCGATAGGTTCGCCTGCAGTGGGCAAGAGCTCACCCGCCTTTGGTATGTTTGGTGCGCCTGGTACGGGACGTGGATCTGCTGGCCCGCCCATGGGCATTCTTCAGAATCTCGGTGCGATTGGGAGCTCTGGCTTATGATGGGATGCAAGGAATCCCAGTGAATGAATAGTAATTAGTGGTGAGGCTCCTTCTACGCTGCTGACCTTCAAGTAGAATCGCCGTCTTTTTCGGTTGTCTGTGTGTGTGTGCACTGGAATGGCATAATGACAACGATGGTAATGGCATGTGGCGTCCAAGCTCAGCGATTTTGCTGTCCGTTGTCATCAAACAAACTTTTGTAGCGCCTTCGGTTCTCAGTAATCGAAGTTTTTGAATGTCACGCTCGACTACTACATCTAGTAGTACTGTTGTTGTTGTTGGTTCAGAAGTCCTTCTCTTCAGTCTTTTCTCCCCCTTTTCTCTCTCTCCCACCCCCCTCCCCACACACAACCACGAGAGTCCTTCTTTCCTTCATTACTGATGAGCAACAACACCTCAACTACAAGCTTTCTGAGTCTAGACCAAGTAGGTCATTCATCTGCTCTCACTATGCCGTGAGTACATGTAACAAGCGGGTCAAGTACCCCATCCCGTCGGTTCTTCATCCACCTCCCCCCTCTTTACACTCCTAGGACATCAAGATGGTTCTTTCAAACTATCCGTAGCTATTAAAGACGACCACCCCACCAATCGATGTCAGCATACTGCATGTATATGTTCATTCACTCACTCATTTATTCATTCTCGCCCAACAAAAGGGGGAAAAGAAGAAGAATCAAAATATCACTTTTTTTTTCGTAAACATGTACATGTACGTGTACAAGTATAGAGAGAGGTAGGGTATGTGGTGAGAAAGATTTGGATGGGATGGGATGGGATTGTTGGTGTTTGTTGTGGATGCTGTAGATGTAGAAAACAAAACATACCTTCCAAGTGAAAAAGCACATTACTCTGATAATTCTTGAACATTTGC
Source organism: Sphaerulina populicola P02.02b (assembly GCA_000291705.1). Taxonomy (NCBI): domain Eukaryota; kingdom Fungi; phylum Ascomycota; class Dothideomycetes; order Mycosphaerellales; family Mycosphaerellaceae; genus Sphaerulina; species Sphaerulina populicola. The sequence goes on from JH792494.1 coordinate 76,996, forward strand.
GCGACGAGTTCAATGTTCATGTTTTGGACGTTGATTTCCTAAAGAGTGTCATCATCATCAGTCCACCAATTTCATCAGCCAGGCAGCCATGGGAAGGAATTATGAACTATTGAAAAAATCTTCTCGATTGGGAAATAATTTGTAACATTCGAGGAAAAAGGAAAAGGTATTTGGACTTACTTGGAGAGATTTATTCAGGACCATGATTGCTTCATTGAGTTTTTCGACGTTGGTGATGATGCGCGAGAGAAGTTGGGATTGTTGGTGTTCGTGGGGGGATTCCTGGGGAGAGGAGGTGGTGTTGGTTAGTGGAATGTTTAGTCGTGGTGAAGGGCGAGAGATCGACGCGTACCATTTTATATCACGTCGTCGTCGCCGTGATGATGTTGATATTTGTTATCGTGGTGGTGGTAGTGGGTGGTGAAGGGTGAAGTCGAATGTTTGGCACGTGTTTGGTGATGGGGAGACGCGTTGGTGGGGCACACTAGCACATACACTTCACGAACCATGATTCATCATTATATTCATTCGCCTTCACTTCACTTCGACAGCATCACCATACCCGCAGAAACGAGAACCAGGACAGTTGACAGGATGGCTTCAACAGCAGAGGCAGCAGCCTCGCAATGGCTGGAACAGTTGGCTGCTATGCGAGCGGCCATTGCAGAGCTGAAATTGCCCGAGACGAATGGCGAACGGCAGAATACGGCGGCAGATGATGCTGATCTGGACTGGGACTTGGACGATGATGACTTGTCGCCAGCGTCGGGAGATGACATTTGGGACTTGATCAGCGAAGAGGAGCAAGACTCATTCAGCGAGGAGAGCGCAGATATGGTGACCACGGCAGGGCCAGTGAAGGATGGTTCACAGGAATGGCTGCAAACACAATGTCAAGTGGTGGCCAGCAGAGGCAGTGGACTCGAAGCCGCCGCGCTGCAGGACCAGATCATGGCCGTGCTGGCTTCGGACAGCAGCGATGACGAGCTGCAAATGACTTTGGCAGACATTCTAGGCTTCGAAGAACTCGATCTAGTTTCGGATATACTGAAAAATCGAAAGTCCATCCTTTCTGCTCCCGCTCCCGCCCCTTCTCGCCCTTCTGGCATTCTCTCCAAGACCGAGCGTGAGGCTCGTCTGCGGGAGCAGGACCGTTCACATAAAGGTGCGCCACTTGCTGCAGCCCAGAATCGATCTCAAGCCGAGTATCCGCATATCTATAAAGCACATGATGCTGGGAATACACTTTCATCCCAAGGGCGGAAGTATGCACTGCCAATGGGTAGCGAGCGACTGGAACGCGAAAAGTACGAGGAATACAGCATTCCTGCCACCAAAGTTGGCGTGCTTGGTCTGAACCAGAAACTCGTGGAGATCAAGGACCTCGATGGCTTGTGCAGTCGCACTTTCAGTGGCTACAAGACTCTCAATCGCATGCAAAGTCTGGTCTATCCGGTGGCGTACAACACGAGCGAGAATATGCTCATTTGTGCTCCAACGGGTGCGGGTAAGACGGATGCAGCAATGCTCACGATCCTCAATACTGTGGCGAAGAATATACATCCTAACCCAATCGAGGAGCCTGACGCTACCGAGTTTGCTGTGCACGTCGGGGACTTCAAGATTGTCTACGTGGCGCCCATGAAAGCTCTCGCAGCTGAAATTACAGAGAAGCTGGGAAAGAGGCTTGCTTGGTTGGGGATTCAGGTCCGCGAGTTGACTGGTGACATGCAACTTACCAAAGCGGAGATTGTGGCCACTCAGATCATTGTAACGACACCAGAGAAGTGGGATGTTGTCACGAGGAAGTCTACGGGCGACACGGAACTGGTGCAGAAAGTAAGATTGCTGATCATCGATGAGGTGCACATGCTCCATGACGAGCGAGGTGCAGTGCTGGAGTCTTTGGTTGCAAGAACAGAACGACAAGTGGAGAGTACTCAGTCTCTGATTAGAATCGTCGGTTTGAGTGCTACGCTGCCGAATTATGTTGACGTCGCGGATTTCCTCAAGGTGAATCGCATGGCTGGACTGTTCTTCTTTGACCAGTCCTTCAGACCTGTACCGCTTCAGCAGCACTTTATTGGTGTCAGGGGTAAGCCTGGAACGAAAACGAGTCGTGACAACATCGACAACGTTGCTTTCGAGAAGGTGAAGGATATGCTGGAGCGTGGACACCAGATCATGGTGTTTGTGCATAGCCGGAAGGATACGGTCAAGACTGCGAGGACGCTGTACGAGATGGCCACCGAGCAGGGGCTGACAGACTTGTTTGATCCTAGTATGTCGGATGGGTACACACAAGCCCTGAAAGATGTCAAGCAGTCCAAGGGCAGAGAGATAAGGGAGCTCGTCGCCAAAGGAATGGGAACGCATCACGCCGGCATGCCTCGCTCAGACCGCAACCTCATTGAGCGCCTCTTCGCCCAGGGGGTGCTGAAAGTGCTGTGCTGCACCGCGACTCTGGCTTGGGGTGTCAACTTGCCCGCTGCGGCCGTCATCATCAAAGGCACACAACTATACAGCGCTGAGGCGGGTAAATTCGTAGATGTTGGAATCCTGGACGTCTTGCAGATCTTTGGTCGTGCTGGTCGACCGCAGTTTCAGGACACCGGTATTGGTATGATCTTGACCACCCAAGACAAGTTGCAGCATTACTTGACTGCTGTCACGCAACAGCAACCCATCGAGAGTCAGTTTAGCAAGAAGCTGATTGACAATTTGAACGCTGAGATTGCGCTTGGAACGGTCACCAGTGTTCCTGAAGCTATCGCCTGGATGGGCTACTCTTACTTGTTCGTTCGCATGAAGCGCAACCCGACCGCGTATGGTATCGAGTGGGCGGAGATTGAGCGAGACCCCAACTTGGTGCAGCGAAGACGCGACCTCATCATCAGAGCGGCTCGAGTGCTCCAGCAGAGTCAAATGATCATCTTCAACGAAACGACAGAGGAGCTGCGCTCGAAAGACGTGGGCAGGATTGCCAGCCAGTTCTACGTGCTGCAGACGAGCGTGGAAATCTTCAACACCATGATGCGACCGCAAGCGACAGAGGCGGACGTCCTCAAGATGATCAGCATGAGCGGAGAATTCGACAACATCACTAGTCGAGACAGCGAAGAGAAGGAACTGATGCGGTTGAAAGATAGTGCTGCACCCTGCGACATTGAAGGTGGTATTGGAACACAACAAGGCAAGACAAATGTACTTTTGCAGTCCTACATCAGCAAAGCGAATCTGGAAGACTTCACGCTGGTGTCTGACACGGCCTACGTGGCGCAAAACGCAGCACGTATCTGCCGGGCTCTGTTCATGATTGCGTTGAACCGACGATGGGGCTTTCAATGCCTGGTGCTGCTCAGCATGTGCAAGAGCATCGAGAAGAGAGTGTGGCCTTACGAGCATCCGTTCCATCAGTTTGACCTGCCGCAGAGCGTGATCAGGCAGTTGGATGAGAAAGGGAGCACTGCATCGATCGAGTCCTTGCGAGACATGGAGAGCGCGGAGATTGGCAGCTTGGTTCACAACCAGAAGATGGGTGGCGTGATAGGGAAGCTCTTGGACAACTTCCCAACAGTCTCTGTGGAAGCAGAAATTGCGCCACTGAATCGTGATGTACTCCGTGTCAAGCTCTTCATTACCCCCGAGTTCAGATGGAACGATCGCCATCATGGCAAGAGTGAAAGCTACTGGATCTGGGTCGAGAATTCCGAGACGAGCGAAATCTATCACCACGAGTACTTTATCCTCAGTCGACGAAAGCTGTACGATGATCACGAGCTGAGCTTCACGATTCCGCTGTCGGACCCGTTGCCGAGCCAGATTTATGTTCGTGCAGTGAGTGACCGATGGCTGGGTGCAGAGACTGTTTTCCCCGTGTCGTTCCAGCACCTGATACGACCAGACACCGAGAGCGTCTACACAGACCTCCTCAACTTACAGCCTCTTCCCATCAAGGCTCTCAAGAATCCTTTGCTCGAGGAAATTTATGGTCAGCGGTTCCAGTTCTTCAATCCCATGCAGACGCAGCTCTTTCATTGCATGTACTACACACCCGCCAACGTCCTTCTCGGCTCGCCGACAGGATCTGGAAAGACAATCGCGGCCGAATTGGCCATGTGGTGGGCTTTCCGTGAGAAGCCTGGTAGTAAAGTCGTGTATATCGCTCCCATGAAGGCACTTGTCCGCGAGCGTGTGCAGGATTGGCAGAAACGGTTGACGCGACAGATGGGGCTCAAACTGGTCGAATTGACAGGTGATAACACGCCTGATACACGAACCATCCGTGACGCAGATATCATTGTCACTACGCCCGAGAAGTGGGATGGTATCTCGCGTTCGTGGCAGACGAGAAGCTATGTTCAGCAGGTCAGTCTCGTCATCATTGATGAAATTCATCTTCTGGGTGGTGATCGTGGACCGATCTTGGAGATCATCGTGAGTCGTATGAATTACATTGCCTCACAAAAGAAGGGCTCTGTTCGAATCGTGGGCATGAGCACGGCTTGTGCCAATGCCATGGATCTGGGCAATTGGCTTGGTGTCAAAGAGGGACTGTTCAACTTTCGACATTCGGTTCGTCCTGTCCCTCTGGAAATCTACATTGATGGCTTCCCAGAGCAGAGGGGCTTTTGTCCGCTGATGGAAAGCATGAATCGGCCGACGTTCTTGGCTATCAAGGCCCATAGCCCCAGTAAGCCTGTGATTGTGTTTGTGGCATCGCGAAGGCAGACCAGACTTACAGCGCGGGCACTGATCAACCTTTGTGGGATGGAAGATAATCCTCGCAGGTTCATGCACATGTCCGAGGACGATTTGGCGCTCAATACGGAACGTGTCAAGGATGATGCGCTTCGAGAGGCTTTGAGCTTTGGTATCGGCTTGCATCATGCTGGTTTGGTGGAATCGGATCGTTCGCTTGCGGAAGAGCTGTTTGCAAACAACAAGATTCAGATACTGGTGGCGACGAGTACCTTGGCATGGGGAGTCAATTTACCCGCTCATCTGGTTGTCGTGAAGGGTACGCAGTTCTTCGATGCCAAAATCGAGGGTTACAAAGATATGGATCTGACTGATGTGCTCCAAATGTTGGGACGAGCTGGGCGTCCGCAATTCGACACTTCTGGTATCGCGAGAATCTTCACCCAGGACTCGAAGAAGCCGTTTTACAAACACTTCTTACACACGGGATTCCCTGTCGAGTCCAGCTTGCACAATGTGTTGGACAACCATTTGGGTGCAGAAGTCTCGGCAGAAACCATTGCCACCAAACAAGATGCGCTGGACTACTTGACATGGACATTCTTCTTCCGACGTCTTCACAAGAACCCATCATACTATGGCCTTGAGATCTCAGCGGAAGAGAACAACACAATAGCGGCACAACAAGCTGCTAACGATTTTATGATCGAAATGGTCGATAAGTCTCTGAACGAACTCGCAGAGTCTCAATGTATCACCATCATGCCCAACGGTGACATTGACCCTACACCTCTGGGCAAAATCATGAGTTACTACTACCTCTCCCACAAGACCATTCGCACTCTCGTCGAACACGCCAAACCCACAGCCACTTTCGAGGACGTATTGAACTGGATGTGTCGTGCAACAGAATACGACGAACTGCCCGTCCGGCACAACGAAGACCTCATCAATGCCGAATTGTCCAAGAACCTCCCCATTGATGCCGAGAATTTGGGTATGGTAATGTGGGACCCCCATGTCAAAGCGCATCTTTTGCTGCAAGCGCATTTTTCGAGAATCGATTTACCCATTAGTGATTACGTGGGTGATCAGAATTCCGTTCTCGATCAGGCTATCCGTATCTTACAGGCCAGTATTGACGTCTTGACGGAACTGGGGTATTTGCAGAGTTGCAAAATGATGATGACGCTGTTACAGTGCGTCAAAAGCGGGAGATGGCCCGATGATGGACCCTTGTCCATCTTCCCAGGAATTGGAGCTGAGAGAGAAAAGAAGCGAATTGCTTCTTCTTCTCCTTCTTCTGAAAATTCCAGGCCCCAAAATCTCATCGATGCCACGACCTGCCCCAAAGGAATCTTGGACAGCGTCCTGAAGAGTCTCGGACTCCCTCTCGCCAGCCACGGACGCGTCCTGAAACCTCTAGGTCAATTACCCCAATTGCGAATCCAAGTCACCGATGTCACCGCTCTGGGATTGAGCGTCCATTTCTCTCGAATCAATCCTGTGCAGGACGCTGCTGCTGCTGCTGCTGCGCATCGCATCTACGCGCCGAGATACCCGAAACCGCAAACGGAGGGATTCTTTCTCGTAGTGCATGACGCCGGAAATGGCGAAATTTATGCCATGAAGAGAGTTAGTTGGCCTAGTCCGGGAAAAAACAGTGGTGGTGGTGGTGGTAGTAATAGAGGAGGAGGAGGAGGAGGAGGAGGAGCAGGAGGAGGAAGAGGAGGAAGCAACAGACTCAGTACGAAGAGTAGTGTGAAACTACCCGAGGCATTCGAGGAGAGGAACGTAAAAGTCTTGGTGGTGAGTGATAGTTATATTGGCATGGAGTGGACGGTCGAGAGTGTAGAAATTCCGGCTGTCCCAAAGGTTGTGGATGATGGGTTGAAGAAGGGAAAAGAGTAATACAGTAAAGTCAGGTATATAGGTGCCTAGGTAGGTAGGTACCTACATTAACTACTATCCTGCCCTGCCTTGCCCTTGCCCTTGCCCGTACATGTACTGAATTGCTTCTAAGAGGACTAGGCGGACTGTTCTACCAGTTGACACGTACATGTACCTACCTGACATTACATGTATCCATTATAGCATTCATGTTCCTACGACCACACTCGTCATATAGACCAATTAGAATTGCGCAAAAAACATCCTTCCTTTTTTTGATAGCTACCTCCTACGAGTATAGGTAGGTATTATTTCGGAATAAACAATAGGCCATAACATAGGTACCTAGATAATGAAACATATATATATATATATATATATAATTTCGTCAATTAGATAGAGATCTAAGTAGGAGTAGGAAAGAATCCAAGGTCAGGTATATTGTATCTTGACCCTCGTACCGATCCTCTATCCACATCGAGGCGGAGAGGAAGGAAGGAAGGGTGCGCATACATGTACTCGTCGTCCCGAGGCGCTGGCTGCGGAGCCGGGGCGCATAGGCGTCGTCGCTATTCACCGCGAAAATCGGCATATGTCACCGCCGGGAGGGCGGGGCGGGGCGACGCGGCGAAGATTGGATTGCGGGGCGCGACTCGATTGGCGAGCGGATTGGGAGGAGTGACGAGGAATGTTTCGTCCGGCTGATCCAAAGTGGCTGCCGCAGGAGTGGTAAAGTCGTAGCCCAGTGTATAGGTAAGCAGCTGCTGAGGTATACACACCGCTCCTCACGTGATTGCCCTTGAACCTCTCGCCTTCCTTCTAACATGCCGTGCGTTTCTACTCAATACTATAGTTGTCATTAGTTAATACAGAGAGGCGAATAGAATAATACTGTAGTCTTTCTTAGTCCGGTATCTAGTAACCTGCGGATCGTGCCGCAGCGGCAGTTGGTGAAGCAGCTGCAACGGCGCGTGGTCGAGCAGCGCGAGTTGGTGAAGCGACTACAGCATGACTGCAAAGCGGCGATAGTTGGCGGAGCCACAGCTGTAGCTGGTAAAGTAGAGGCAGAAGGTCCAGCGGTGCCCATTTCCATAGCCAATCTCACGACAGTCGCGTCCCTCCTCCCAGATACCCTTCCGGGCTCTTGCGCGCTCGTGTGACTTCAAAAGCATGCCCCAACGACACAATGCTTTTCGCAATATGTGCAGTCGATAGCCGGCACGAGAATGACAAAGGGACAGCAGCTGAAAGATGACTATACTTCAACTTCGTTTTCCCATCTCGTACGCTTCATCATCATCCCAATCGGCATCTCCTCCAACCTTCCTGCCGACCAGAATGCCTGTAGCGGTAAGGCCGACAGCTACCAGAAACCAACTCTCGAACCAGCCTTCCACAAAACGACCTTCCAAGGGTGCTCCCAATGCTTCCGAGATGACGCTACTCACCTCCGCGGGCAGGTTACTTCGCAGCAATAACGCCGAGCTGATGACATAGGTACCAGCGATTTGCGATATGATCAGAGGCAAGCTGGTCTGTGACCTTTGCAGCAAGCTTGGCGCGAAACGAGAGAAGAGGCGCAAAGTCTGCAAGACTGCGTTGAAAGATGCCAGGAGCATGATGCCGGATAGGAAGAAGCTGATTTGTCGTGCCCACGCATCTCGATCCAATTCGCTATCCCAATGTGCTGTCAACAGTGCTAGAGCTTTGTTAATTGGGTCACTCGTGGCGAAAGAGTGGGTGGGCTGCCACCATTTTCTCAGCGAGGACAGAGAAGTGGCAAAGATGCGATATGCGCAATAGATGGCGAAAGCCAGATTCATCATGTTGAGCGCTTTACCGGGTCGTGTTCTTGCGCGTTCTTGGTCTGCGTAGCGTGTGCGTAGATTCGACAACGAGGTCGATAGTGTGAAGCGCATAGTTTCAAGGCCTGAGACTTCCATGCGCAGGGCTTTCAGCTCCTGTGCTTCATTGGAGCCACGGAAGGAACCCATCATTCGCCCCACAAAGCCCGATTTCTGTTCCGAGGACGAGGCATCTGCGGACATCTTCCTCGCGAGCGCGCGGACTCTGCTTTGCTTGGCAGCAAGCATGTCTTCTGTAGCTGCCAATCCTGATGCCTTTCTCGAGATATCTGTGTCCTTCACCGGTCGGTGTCGTACGCCGAAAGTCTGCCAGAGCGAAGAGACGGCAGCAAAGCCTGCCAAGGATGCCATAAGCGAGATACCGATAATGCCCAGTCGTTCCAGACAAGCTTCAGCAAAGCCATGATCGTCCTCATGGAGTCCTGAACCGGGACCGTGCAAGGTATCTCGCAGAATCGAGGCCTGAGGTATGTACCAGAAAGCCAGCAGCCACAGCTTGAAGATGGCCGATCGTAGAAAGTGCTGCAACCAAGGTCGTGTCCTGCGCGTGGACGTTGTTTCCGGGGATGATACAAACATGCCTCTCACGAAGCCATGTATCTCCAGTGCAGGCGTCACAATGAGAATCAACAGCAGCAGAGAGTTCAGCGTGACCTGCAACGCCAGGCCTCGCACTGCTGGATTCAGAGTATCGGAGATCTCGAAGAGGAGCAGCTCTATCAGGACTGCAGATAGGCCGATCGTAGCCGAGAAGACCCACGATGCCAGCTTCTCTCTCGAAGCACTTTGTAGTTTCTCCCTCCATCCACTCGTAGCGGGCTTGGCGAAGGTGTCCTTGTTGAACTGCGGAAGTCCATCTTGTCCACCCTGTCCACTCCTCCGCTCGGACTCAGCACTGCTTGCTACGAGCTGTGGAAAGAGCTTATACTGCGCGACATAGGCGGTCACGGCCCAGGTCAGGAGGAAGGGAATGCACGAGAAGACGACGGTGGAGGGCGGGACGGCATTCAGGCTTCGTCGGACGAGATAGGATGGTTTGCAGCTGTCGCAGTCATCGTCGGGAGCGGAGGGCAGCATGGTCGCTGCTGCTGCTGCTGCTGCTAAGGCACTTGTCGCTGGTGTGTCGGAATGTCCCGCATATGCGACAGTGTCTTGGAGGAGGAAGAGGAGGAGGAGGAGGAGGAGGAGAAGGAGGAGGAGGAATGGCGGTACAGAAGACAAGAAGGCATTGAAGTGAAAGTCTAAGTCGGGAACGCGTTGGAAGTGTTGTGTAGTGGGCTGAATCGCGTACCTTGCTCCTCCAACAATGAGCTGTGGCGCATCGGAATGGCGCGTGGCGCGTGGCGCGTGTAGCCGCGTGGAGGTGACGTGCCTCTCTGCCGAGGCAATCCATCTCATCTCGCTTCTCCGCTTCCCCGTTTCTCCGCTTCTCCACTCTGATGACAGTCCACTGGTGCCACCACCTCACTTCCTCCTCCGCTGGTGTCAGTACAATTTCCTTTCCTTTTCTTTGCTGGTCTGGTGCACAGTGCAGTGGCAGGGATCATCATTATTCATCTACCTCCATCTCCATCGGGTATATCGACACATATTCACACATTCACACATTCACACATACCTCCCTCCCACATCCCAACCCACCGCCATCACCTGCTCGCTGAGAACTGTGACAATCCTCATCTACCTATTTGCCCTCCTCCATCTGTTTCGCTTCTTCTTCTTCACTCTTCTTCAGCTTCAACTCCATGCTCGAATCGCGACTGGAAGTGCTCTGCACCTTCGCCCTCTTCGCTTCGCCGAATACAATCGCAGCCATATATGCCAATCCCATAATGCCCGCTCCCACTCCATATCCCGCCTTCGCACCTGTGCCCCGCCCCGTGAGTTTCAGACCCAGTCCACCATTGATGATACCGAGGAGAATGACGGAGCGACCGACAGTAAGATGAAAGTACGACGAAATCGTGCGTCCTCGGCTCTTCTTGAACATGGCGTGATGAATGATGCCGAACACGGGCTGTGTCAGCATCAATGCGAAAATGGCTGTGCCCAGTCGCGGATGCGTCTCTCCCCAGTAGCCGTCTTCACTCGCGTAGTAGGCTCCCAGACCGAAGCAGATGATGTACATGACTAGACCCGAATACTGAATGAGTTGATGCACGAGGATACCGTTCGAGAGGTTGCCCACGCGAATCAGGATCCCACCGATGGGTAGCACGAATGCCACTGCGAGACACCCAAAGACTGCATGGGCGATGAGGACCGCGTCGGAGGGTCCACTGGATACGCTCGATACCGTGGCATTGGTAGTGGCAACCTCTGCCGCCACGAAGGGATTGACCGCGCTGCCACCTTTTGCGCTCACAAGATCCCAGCTGAATCCTCCATGGTCGTCATGGAAAGAGATGTCGGCATCGATCGCGTCACTCTGAATGGGCGTTCCGGTCTTGGACGCATAGATCCATACTGCACTGGTAGTGGAAAAGTCCATATTGCCGCCCTCCCAACTGTGGCAACCCGAACACCGTACATTGGCCGTCATGGTGCCATTCGCAATCCCCGACCCTTCCAGCAATTCCAACTGCACATTGTGCACACTCGGTGGCATATGTCCCGTCCCCAGACGAGGGCTAATCGTCACATTTGTTCCCGCCGCATTCTGGTAGAGGATGAACATATTCGCTCCAGCCATCTGTGTCCCTTGCGCGAGAGCGACATACTCGTGCGTCGTCGCCGGTGCTTGGATTTGGAAGAAGATGTCGCCCGTTCCCGAAGTCGCTGCGGCGTCGGGGACATTCAACGCAAAACAGATGCTGGCATCGGATGCGGGACACGTTCGAGCGATCTGCGCATATGCGATGGACCCTGCAGCCCCAATTCTATGGTTACTATGGGGTCGTTTCCTATACATGTATTGTTACATGGTAGGATATATATCAAGACACACCTTGCATCAGGGCCCACGTCGCCGCCACTTGCACTGGCGAGAGCTTCATCACTGCGAGTACGCCAATGCCGTAGTTCAAGTCCGTCAGTCAGTCCGTGTGTGTGTGAGAGAGAGAAGGAGAGATGGAGCGAGAGAGAGAGGGTCAGTAGCCGAGAAGAGTGAATTTAAAACAAATGAGAGTCTAGTAAGTAGTAGGTAGAGAAGAAGGGTGAGGGGGTTAGCAGCAGAGGTACTTATCGAAACTTCGCTCGCGCGGAGCCCGATGAATACACCTGGTAGTATACGATCAACACCTAGTCCACGGGTTGTACAGTAAGTAGTAGTGTAGTAGTGAGGTAGTGCCATGCCCTTTTTTGCAAGGATGTCCGTTTTGTGTCAGGTAGGTTACTCTGGTATGGATGACTATCAATCAGGCCACGATTGGCTCCCTGGCTTCCCTTCCCTTCCTACATACAGAGGTGCCCTTGCTTCCCGGTGCTCCGTCGAACATCGGTCTTCGAGATGGGGACGGGAGGTCTTGCGAGAGAAAGGATGCTTGGCTGCCACGTGTGTTGTTGTTGGTCAGCAACGTTTCACCATGGTACCCGTGGACGAACAGTCGAACACGACCCAGGTACATTACTCTGAAGCGATGTCAGTATTGGAGCAATCAATGCTTCTCCTTCTTCTCCTTCTTCTTTCTTCTTCTTTCTTCTTCTTCTTCTTCTTCTTCTTCTTCATCTTCATCTTCTTCTACAGCATTTTGTTGCCGAGAAAGGACGTCGTCATCGATATCTCTCCGGCTTTGCACCCAAGACGCCTGACTGCAAGGTCAGATACATGTAAGAATTCCTACCTACCAAACGGGCAAGCCGCGGGTGAATACGACCCCATCTTCTTCATGGCAGCAGTGATTACACGCAGCCGTGGCCGCAGCAGCAGCAGGCGTAGTAAAATGGCATAGAATTGCCGACACGTTCACTCATCATCACCATCATCACCATCATCATCATCATCATCAGAGATTCCACGGCGCCGTTACGATCCGGTAAGGTATATACATGGAAGCGCTCCAAATCCAATGGAGAAGAGGAAGAAGTTTTGCGCGTGTCTGACAGGCATGCCCTAGTATTGTAGGAGGTATGTAGGCGAGTAGAAAGGTCGACAAGGACGGACGGAGAGACAAGTGGTGGGTTCTAGTCCGGGACTAGAGCGTTCCGAACTACTACCATCAAACTACCTCCTACATGTATCAAACTACATGGTATGTATCATGTATCATGTCGGTACTGTACTGTATTGTACATGCCTATCTATGTAGCTATATACCATTCTACCTACTTATCTACCTAAGGTACGGTACATACATATACCTCAACCTCACGCCAATTGCCCGCTAACAGTAATATCCCCCTTTTACGAGAAAAAGAAAATGCGAATATGCCGCGAGGCACAGGTTTGTATACCTAGGTGCTCTAGAAAGTTTCCCAGACATGCCGAGAAACACGGTACGGTACGGTACGGTACGGCCTCTCATTTTGTGTTCCAAGGAAAGTCTACCTACTAGGGTTCTTGGGTACATGTATTCTGTGAAGAAAAGGCTGCGCCTCGAACGATGACGACAGGGAGGGTTGTTTGAGGGAAGGGGGGCATCCCCAACTTGTACATGTACCTAGGTATGTAGGGATAGTGATTTGTGATTTAGTTGGTGAGGGATGACGGGAGAGAGGTAGGTAGAGAGAGAGGGAGAGAGGGAGAGAGAGAGGGAGAAAGAGAGAGTGAGAGTAAAGGTACATTAGTGTATAGTTTCGGAGTCCGCAGCTCATAACTCACTTACTCACTCCTTTCACTCACTCACTCACTCACTCTCTCACTTACTCCTTTCACTCACTCACTCACTCCATCCCTCTCCCTCTTACTACCTCCTACTGCAAACTATAGACTTTACTACCCACCCAAGCCCGCAGCCCTAGTCTAGTCTAGTCTAGTCTCCTCTCCGTCCTACGGATGCGGAGAAACCGAAGCCGTCGGTCGTGGTTGTCGTTGTCGTTTTCAATATACTTCTTCCTCTTGAAACACGAGCAAGCCTAGGAGGTAGTAGGTAGGACAGGAGGTACAGTACCTGAGCCTAGATCTTTCCGCCGCCCGGCTGTAGTTTTCCACCCTTAGAGGTACCTAGTACCTTACCTTACCTTACCTCACCTTATGTACCAACTTTGCACACACACCGTGTCATATTCGGCTCGGTCGGTCGTTCGGTCGGTCGTGCGCGGATGCCAAGTA